>JACMZG010001863.1:15936400-15983900 GCA_018340805.1 Microvelia longipes | reverse complement strand
ATATACAATTCACCAAATTGTTATTAAAACTCCTCTTAGGTCTCGCTTCGCTCGTCCTCAGATAGTAAATAAATCCGTTTCATTCTTAGCGGTCACCCATATAGCACTAACCACGCTCAATGCTGCTTAACTATTATGATCCAAAAAAACCATAGATACACTTGTCCTATTAAAAACTTGGTGTATGTGTATTATTCGTAAATAAAAATAATTTTTAATCGTACTTATAATAAATTTCAACTCAATTAGATTATTTCCCGATTTTTTAAAAATGTTTAAAGAACGTACACAAGTCATTTAATAAAAATTAAACTAATGCTGATAATGAGATGAAATTAGGCACATGTTTGTCTTATACATAGCCACATATGTGCCAAGTCTCAAATTGATTCCAATATCTTTCCGCGTTTTATGATTTTTATTTTAATATTTTCCGCGTTTTATGGGTCATTATTGCAGGTTAATGACGTCATAAAAAATTATTTTCCGAATAGGACAACTACACCTATATATAAACTGATTTTTGTATACTAAGTTTTAACTCTCTAGCATAAATACACTAGGAGCTACGATGATAACAGACACTAACAAACATACAGACAGGTATTCTGTCTCTATGTTTCAGATTTTCATCAGGTCTTGAAAACACCTGAAACAGATAATTCCGGTGACATCCCGGTTTTGGTTTTCTTTTTAAGCACAATACTTTTCCTATATATACTTACAAAAGCACGAGCAAAAGTTAACAAGCATAATTTAAACGACCATTTGCACCTCGGAGGTCTGGGATATGCAATCTAGTTTGAGGTGCTTGAGTTATCAGTTTTTATTTCTTTGATTTTTCTACAGATGTATCCCTTAAAATCCTCTTGATTAGGGACATTGCCCTATAAATTATTTTTATGTTCTTATTTCATTTTATGTATCCCTATCTTTTTATGTATTTATTTCTTTTTATATATCCCTTAAGATCCTCTTTGGTCTGGACATAGCCTTAAAATTTCTTTTTATGTTCTTAATTTTTGTCCATGGAGTAACTGGAAATATTTATTTTAAACTTTATAGCTAACAGTATTTTTTAATGAGAAATAATCTACAGCTTTAGTTAAAATTTTAGGTTTTTAAATATCTTATCTATTTGGTTCCATTTTTGTTGGTTATTATTTTTCTTTTTGTTATTCTGATATGTTAATACGTATAATTTCTAGCGTTTTCAACTAAAGGTTATCCGAAGCTACTTAATTTTGTTCATTTAACTTTAAATCACCTTATTATTATAAATTCACACGTTCATATTAATTTATCCTACATTATATCGTACACAATTTTTCCCTTAGTTATAATAACTGTTCAGGTTTCGGATTATTAAGAATTACGGATGTTCACTATAGCGGGATATTAAAGAATAATATTGGCAGGCCTGTGAGAGGTACTGAATCCCCACCTCAGGTACACTCAGGTAACCCCCTCCATACTAAGTCTAGTCAGTACCCGGCCGACTTTACTACCGGCATGTCACGCGGTTCTGATCATCTTTACATTTCTAATTATCCGATCTAGTTTTTAAATAAATTTGTTTAAAATTTTAAAATTTATTTGGACTCGATTAATAAATAAAATTGCGGCAACGCATTGTTATAATCTACCTCATAAATTTTGTTTAAAAGTCTTGAATTTTTAATGATAGTTTAAATCAATTGAATTTCTGATTAAAATTTATTTTGAGAAATTTAAATTGCCGCTTGACTCGGTGCACAAATGGACATGGAAGCTCTGGTTAAGTCTGAAATGACTCCTCCATGTGAACAGAACCTGCCGGCCAACTCTCAGTTCCCCACAACTTACACGTCAGTAACTAATACCTTAAAATATTTTTTTTTATTTCTTAACTGTAGCATTTAAACGATTAATAAAAAGGTCAGTTTTAAAATACAGAAGAAAACCATTGGAACCAAAGACCAATTTTTATTTCAGTGCCTGATAAACCAATCAAAAATTAGGAGTAGCCTGTTTGTGTAGAACTATTCAATATCAAAAGGCACTTTGCAATAATTGCAAATAAAAGGTGTCGCATTAAATTATCTTCTGTACTTCAATATGTAGGCCTTAAAGAAACAGCTTTGAGTTATGACTCCAAACCAAGTTTCCAATCGTTCGATGTGATTTTACAAGTTGGGTCATGCTTTCAAACTAAGTGTCCAATCGTTTGATTAGAACTGATGCTAAAAGTTGGGTCTTGCTTTCAAACCAAGTTATCAATTGTTTTGTACACTGATTTTATAAGTTGGGTCTTGCTTTCAAACCAAGTTATCAATTGTTTTGTTACAACTGATTTTATAAGTTGGGTCATGCTTTCAAACCAAGTTATCAATTGTTTTGTTACAACTGATTTTATAAGTTGGGTCTATGTGTATTTTCGAAGACGACCTGAGTGAAAGGGGGACTTATGGACACGTCTTTAAAATAGATCAGTCTGACTCTAAGATAAATAATTGTTTAAAATGCTAATAAGCATATAAGTTGTAAAACAGTTTAAAATGCTTTAGGGCGCTATTCTATATCATGAATCTAGTTTATGTGGAACTTAAACTTGATATGTCTATGATATGATATGACTACTTATGTCTATGATATGATATGACTACTTATGTCTATGTTTTAAATAAACACAGACATTAAGTAATAAGTAACAGAATGTAAGTCACATTCTAATATAAGTAATTTTTAAACATATTAAAATTGTGTAGAATATTAATTCAAAATATTATTATAGGGTATGTCTACACTCTATACAAAATGTTTATACCACACTAATTTAAGCTGCGTAATGGCCAAGTCTGAAACCGACAAGAACTTATATATTTACAAGGATTATTGGGAACCTACGACTTGGCTTATTCAATGATCTCACAACTTTTACGCTAGACTTGGCTCTTTCTTCATATATGTGTTTCTGTTGGGATACCTACTCCTCTTATAATGTATTTTTATTGATGAACATATTATGTTGTTCTCCCTCTAATCCAAACCAACTGTAATCTAAATAAAGTTATTCATTCCATTTTGTAAACTTAAACATTATTCCTTACAAAATACGCCTAGAAATATTTGTAAATTATTAATTAATTACAACTTATATATAACTAACAGTTCCATTTCGTTGTTTAAACAAAATATAAATTGCGTAAACATCTTTAATTATGTTTTGTCAAAGTAAAACTCTCGATATTCATAGCTTTGGGGTACTGTACTAGGTAGCGCTAGTTGTCAAAATTTTTCTTTATACGTAAAATTGAGATTAGGATTACCTTTTAACTTAGGTAGAACATATTAGGTAGAATGAACTGAAAATGTTAGATCAACATTTATCTATATACCAAGTGAGTGTCAAAACTGCCTAACTTTGAGCCATTATATCTGTAAATGGTATATAAAATTCGGTGGAATGGGTCAGCTTAACAAGATCTTTTAGTTAATATTAAAATTATATTTTTTAATGTCATTTATAACAACATTTGAAGGGGTAATAATAGCCTAGAGATGCTTCCTGAAAAGGATGACACACCACTGACTGCTAGACTTGGCGGGTGCACTGCCGTGCCCCCAGATATACCAAGCATTCTGATCGTCTCTGTGGCAAGATTTAAATCAAACAATAAAATAAGAATTTCACAAGATTAAATCGATTATTTAGTTTAGGATAGCTTTTTAGCTTTTATTGCATTTTGGTTGGATCGTATAACATTTAGGTTTAATTAATAGTTTTCATATGAAAAATATTATTCTTACCTAAATGTAACGATATAAGTAAATGAAAATTCTAACTAAAAGTAAACCCATTTGGTTTACCCCCCCCCCTCCCTAATTTAAAATATGGTTAAAAATTAATCCCCTATAATGTTTAAAATTTAAAACCTATGGCTTTGTTAGAATTTTTCAATTTTCTAAGTATCTATTCTCAAGTAAATTCTATTGCAGGTACATAAGTTGGAATTTTCAGTTCTATTCTCCTAATTTTATAAAATTGATCATGAATATTTCAAAATATTAATAATATTCACTTTCATTTTTATGATTATTACTTTTATTATATTTGCAATCTTAAGTAGACATACTCTTTAATTTATGTGAAATTAATTTAATTTGAAGGTTGTACATAAAATTAATTATTCACCGCGTCTTAAATGCTTGCGTTGTTTACAGTTCTGTCCTATTAAATTCGATTGCGTCAATTATTATGTTAACATTTGAATAAAATAGAATAATAACGAATAATCTTAAGTATGTTTTCTTTTGTTTCAACTGCATTAAAATAATTTATTGGTGTTTAAAATTTCACAAAATTGTTAAAAAATTTGTTTTTGTGTCAAATTTATAACATTGCGTCACATTCTATGTTGACGCTATCTAATTAATATATAGGACTTCCACACTTTATATTTAAGTTTTGCCTTTATAATTTTTTTAAAATTTGAATACAATTTATAAAATTATTTATTTAAATTTATATAAAGCGTGTTAACACAAATTTATACTTGTATAATTCTACTGTTTATTTTTTCATTTGTGTTCCAAATCATCGAATATCAACAATGGCCCATAGTAATTACTAATTAATAAATATTAATTATATTTTTTATTTAAATTAAAAAATGTAAATATACGGATTATCAACTTTACTTAATTTATTATTTTTTAATTGAGTAATTAAGTTTTTTTTGCGTTTTTACCACGATAGACAAACTTCGGCACATGCTATAGCATGTATATTTATACTAAAATGTTTATAAAATTCATTACTTTTTTATTTAAATTGTGTATTTTTTTATTTAAATTATGTGAATTTACATAAAAATTAGGTATTTTTTTAGTTTTTTTATGTGTTTGTTTACATTACTACTGTTATAAAAACACAAAAAAATTATAATGAATGAATGTATTTATTATTTTATAAATGCATGTATATATCTCTTTAATTAGTTTATTTTATGGTTTCAATTTAATTATTTCCTGCATTATGTAACTATTTAACATAATAACTATTCTTGTACGACCTTTAAAAGGATCTTTAATTAGGGACAATTCGCATATATCTTTTTGGTTGACTATTTTTGACAATTTGTAGTTTTAGGATTTTTAATAATTACGTTAAGGTAGAAACTTGTACCAAATTTCAACTCAGTTGGATTATTTTATGATTTTTTACAATTTTTTTAAAACATACACAAGTCATTCAATAAAATTTAATTAATGTTGATACTTAAAATGTTTTATTTATGGCTGAAGAGCTAGTTTTCTATATTTGTAATAATAATTATTTTAAGCTTATATAAATTAAGCTGAATTGAAAAATAGTTAATTTATTTTATAAGAGTAATGAATTTGTACTCTGGGCTCATAATTCGTATAGAGCTATATTGTCTCTATAATAGTTTGTGTGTCATACGTTTATAATCATAATGTCTTTTATTTTAATTATAATAATAATAATGCCTGAAAATAATATCAATAATAATAATTATTATAAAAAAAAATTCTTCAAATTTAAGAATTAAAAAAATCGATAATAATAACTATCCTAAACCGAAATTTTAACTAAATTATCCATTTCAGATGTTTTTCAGACTTCCTGAGTGGTTTTTACCTATAGTTGTCAGCCTGTATGTGTGTGTTTGTTATCACCATAGCTCCCTGTTTGCTTAAGAGTTGAAACTTAGTACAAAACTTAACGGTTTTAGGTATAGTTGTCCTTTCCAGAATAAAAATTTCATACAACTCGAAAAAATACTGCGATCGTTTTTGAATTCCGCACGCATGTAGTCTTATAAGTATCATCTATTTTTCTTTATAATTATCAGCATTTGTTAATTTGTTATGGAATGACTTATATATGTTGTTAATATAAATATAAAATCGATAAATAAAGTACTAATCCATACATAAATCTAAAATTTAGCGCGAGAATATGCTTTTATACAGTACTTAATAAATATACTATAAGTTTTATTGGTATACCCCGTATCCGATTTTTTATTTTATTAACGTCTAGTGTAAAAAATTAACTTTTCCAAACACATTTTATACTATTATCAATTATTATTACTAATCTCTAACAGTGATAAGAAAATTAAAATAAATATATTATCACAAATATATATTATTACTATCAATAATCATAAGTTTATATATTGATTGCTATTCTGATTATATTAATCGCTAATGTTGATTAGAGTTATCGATTATGAGCTTTGTGTAAAGGCAAGTTAAAATAATAATTTGTATATCTTTATTATACGATATTTGCTTGTTGGGTATCGTATTACATCCTATGATTATTATTTATTATTATGATTAAATTATTATTAAATTTCAATGGCGCAGTAGATGTTGTCAATAGTATCTAGGCCGTAGGTTAGTACGATTTAATTAATTTAAAATGAAATTTAAACTAGCTTCGTAAAAGTCGCGTATCCAATTTATGCATTATTAAATTTATTGCAAATATATAATTACATACTTACTACAAGAGTATTTTAAGGTTTTTAAAAATGAATAATTTATCGTTGCTAGCTTTTCTTATATTCAATATTTTTACTATATTTTAATATATTGTTTACTTTCTTTTATATTATACACACGAACAATTCAAGTTCCTGTATTTCCTTTTGATTATAATGATAATCGAAGGTGTTCAGGTTACTTTTTGATGTTTCAAAATTCAAATAATAGAGTCTTTATTAACATTATTTTTATGTCTTTGGGATTGTAAAGTAGATTAAACCGTGATATTGATTGATTTAGAAGGCAAATTAAATTCTAAGAACCAATACCAATATCATCATACTCTGGTGGTTTTGAAAAATCGCCAGAATGAGCTTGTATGTCTAACAATTGTCTGATAAACCAGGCTATTGTTCCACATCCATCAATAAATGTTGTGTAGGCTATTTACATATACATGTATAGTTATGACAAAAATCTATTTTTGCAATAAGATTTATATTATACTGTAAAAATAATAATAATACTATTATGATTAGTATTAGTATTAATAATTATCCTAATAATGCCTAACCGTTATACCAGTAGTAGTAGTAGTAAGAGTGGGGAGGTCAAGGCTGTTGAGTAGACCACACCTTTGGGTCCTCTTCACCAAAATCGTTCAGATATAGTAATTGTTAACAAAATTAACTACCATGTTCAATTTATAGATACAGCAATCCCACCCTTTTACAACATAAATAACACAATACATTGCAATAGAATTGATAAGGATATGGACGATTATTTTAAATCGATTAAGATAATAGTTCTTTCTGTAAACAGAGTTATACCAGAGACTATTAAGTTGTAAGTACTCCGTGGTTATACATATAGCTTTAGGTATAAAGCTTAGGGAAAAGTATTTAATCCCTAAATTTCTTCCAACTCATCAATTGTATACGGCATTCAACTACATATTGTAATTATCAGCTCATGTACACTACGTTTGCACGTTAGCTTGTTCATAATTATTTTAACAGAAAAAAAAACATTGGTGTCTTTGTAATTAGTAAGTTTATCGTTATTTAAAATTTTGCTTACTAAATTATTTTGGAGTTTTAAAAACTCTTGATATAGACAACTAGTGTCGTATTACTGATAATAACTTTTTATTTATACTGCAGTTATCATCTATTTCAACAACTGTTGATATTAGAAGTCAAATATTTATTAATATAGTTTAACTATAAATGTAAATATTATTACAAAATATAATAATTGTTATAGTTATTCAAATTATGTTCTTGAGTTATAATGATTTTAAATTTGAGCTTAAAGGGCCTCGCACTAACTTAAGTTTTGGTCAAATTAGACAAAACACTGAAATAAGTTCTGTCTTGTCATCCTTATATCGAAAATGAAACAAATCAATTCCATCCCCAATTTTGCTGAAGTGTATTAACTTTTTCTTCATTAATTAATTAACAGCAACCGGTATGAGCGAAATTTCAAAAGAAAAATAAGCTTATGGTATTGAAGTCATTGGTGGGGGAAAGGAGTTTTTTGGACACAATTTGCAATACATTTTATTTTTCTTTTATAAACTCTTTAGAATATTTTTCATTCAGAAAATATCTATTTACTAGATATTAATCTGAATTAATTAAAAACAATGTTAAAAAAGTGGCATTAATTAACTTAATTATTTACTCGAGTGTAAAAACATTTTAAAGACTCAACACGTATGCAAGTTGAAATAAGTTAGTTTAATTTTATCCAGTAATAATAAACTTAATATTCTAGTTCACTTTATTGTCTTTTATATGAGTTTGATTTATACTTTGAGCCAATTGGCTTTGGGTGAAAATTCTATAGTTGTAGAAAATAAAAATATTTCTTATTTAATTTTATTACGTTTCAATACTTTAAACTGTATACTATATTGCCTGGCTTCTTTTTGTTAAATGATTTTGTTTACTGCGACATCTGTGTAATATTGTATTAACGATACTGTAAATAGGAACAAGTAATTCACAGCCTTGTATAATATTTTTTTGTGCAAATATCAATTAAATTTTGTATTTCAATACAAATTTAAAAAAATGCTATAGGCAAAAATAAAAAATTATAATAAAAATCTTATTTTAAATTTTTGTTTTCAACTAACTTTCTATGAAAAGGTTATAAACATTTTCATTTTTTTGCCCGGATTAACCGCTTTGATAACTTGGCTTGTAGCGGAAATTTCTACATTCACGCGCGGTCTCTAATTCGGTTGTGCCCACCAACCAAACCCTGTTGAAGGCACTTCCTCATTAAATAAATATGATTTAAAGTGTTCAAAGTATATTTTTTTTAAAGCTACTCAAATGTTTTTTATGGATGCTCCGTGTAAAAACGAGAAACGATTTCCTATACATTGAGTCTCAAAACGACCTGGCATAAAAGAAATATAAAAATCATGTTGTTATCTGAAATACTTGAAGATAATTCTGTAATTGATTATAATGTTTTTACGGGTAAAAGTGGTTTAATTTTAATTAGGACTACTCAGTATTACCTAATATATGATCATTTGTTTCCTGTTTTATGACATTATTGTTTTTGTTGCATGCTCCTATTTCAATTAGGGCTACTGTGTATTACCTAATATTTCAATCATTTGATTCCTGTCTCATGACATTATTGTTTTTGTTGCATGCTCTCCTATTTTAATTAGAACTACTCAATATTACCTAATATTTTAATAATTTGTTTCCTGTTTCATGACATTATGTTTTTGTTGCATGCCTCCTATTTTAATTAGGACTACTCAATATTACCTAATATTTTAATAATTTGTTTCCTGTTTCATGACATTATTGTTTTTGTTGCATGCTCCTATTTTAATTAGGACTACTCAATATTACCTAATATTTTAATCATTTGTTTCCTGTTTTATGACATTATTGATTTTGTTGCATGCTCCTATTTCAATTAGGGCTACTGTGTATTACCTAATATTTCAATCATTGATTCCTGTCTCATGACATTATTTTTTGTTTGCATGCTCCTATTTAATTAGGGCTACTGTGTATTACCTAATATTTCAATCATTTGATTCCTGTCTCATGACATTATTGTTTTTGTTGCATGCTCCTATTTTAATTAGGGCTACTGTGTATTACCTAATATTTCAATCATTTGATTCCTGTCTCATGACATTATTGTTTTTGTTGCATGCTCCTATTTTAATTAGGACTACTCAATATTACCTAATATTTTAATAATTTGTTTCCTATCTCATGACATTATTGTTTTTGTTGCATGCTCCTATTTTAATTAGAACTACTCAATATTACCTAATATTTTTAATAATTTGTTTCCTGTTTCATGACATTATTGTTCTGTTGCATGCTCCTATTTTAATTAGGACTACTCAATATTACCTAATATTTTAATAATTTGTTTCCTGTTTCATGACATTATTGATTTTGTTGCATGCTCCTATTTTAATTAGGGCTACTCAATATTACCTAATATTTTAATCATTTGTTTCCTGTTTCATGACATTATTGTTTTTGTTGCATGCTCCTATTTTAATTAGGGCTACTCAATATTACCTAATATTTTAATCATTTGTTTCCTGTTTCATGACATTATTGTTTTTGTTGCTTGCTCCTAAATATGTTCCAATTGTGCTGCTCTGTTAATTATTTCTATTTAAATAGTTTATTAATGGAATTTTACGTTCTATATTACATATACTATGTAATATATATGTTATAGGATATACAACCTACATTTGAAGATATTTATCGTCTCTAACACCAGGGACTATTAGTTATTGTTGTAGTTACCATTAGACTATACTCCTAAGTACCCCGAGCTAAATCTTTTAAATTAATAGAAAATAATAACATTGAAGTTTTGTCAAAACTAAAAATGTAATAAATGATTTATGTTATTAAACCAAAAATAAGGCGTTTTTACTCTTGGCATTTTTTTCTAATGTTAAGTTGGAGTTAAAATGTCCAATTCTTACATCTAGACACTTATTTCCGCCTAAATAGCGGTCATTGACAAAATAAATTTCATTAATTTATGTCTAGAGGTTTAAAATTTAAAGGTGAGGGGGAGTTGAGTCTTTTGATATACCCTGTATAATTGAGTTAAAGTTGTTTTTGAAAAACTTTGAGTCTTACTTAAGTATCTCTATTCACCGTTTCTTTCGTTTTCTAAAATGAAAGTACTTACTTTAAACAGTAATGGCAATTTGTTGATATGTTCGGTGATGTTTTTGTATATTTTTTTTAATTTTAAGAAGGATTTAATCATGATTATGCAAGTAGATGGATCTACGTGCACAATATAGGGGCACACTTTAGGTGTCAGATATGACAATGCAGCGACCTTGCATTACTTGCAGTTTATCTTTTTTATATAAAAATACAAAAGGAAGTAATAGCGCTATAATAGCGTGATAAATCGAGGGGCGAAATAAAGGGTTGCAGAGATAGGAGATAGTCTGAGATAATTTCGAGTGGTGCTTGATTTCATGTGCTAATGTGCCTCTGTCCAATAAGTGTCTGGTAAATAAAACTTATTTACATCTAGATAACTTATTAACCTATTTAGTTGAATTATCGGTCGAAATAATGGGTTCAAGCTTGATTATTTGATATATTTTTATATTATTTGATAATGTTTGAGAAATCCATTTTAAATCTCATCTGTGTAGTTAGTAACCAGTGTTGCGTTTACAAAGCTTGTCTAAGAGCCCCATTGATATGTTGCTGGAATTGTAGTAATAATTTTGTTCAAGCATGACGAAGTGTACGTCAAGTAAACTTTTATTAGATATTATTAGAATGTCGATAGAGTCTTGAATCACAACTAAAATGAAGCAGCAGTCAAATCATCCAGAAAGAGCCTTAGCTAGAATTACAATTAATTGGTGTGAATTTGAAGAAAACCACTAAACCATATTATTAAACCCGGTTTATCGGTAGAATCTTTAATCAGAGTCAAGCAGCGGGACGTTAACCAAGTTTAAGTCAGTAAACCTTTAGATTTTATAGAATATCGATAGCTTTGAATCACGACTAAAATGAAGCAGTAGTCAAGTCATCCTGAAAGAACCATAGCTTAATCAAATGAATTTATGTGAATAAAGAACTTTACTAAAAGACATTTCTAAACCCGGTTTATTGGTATTTTGGTTCCGTTAAGTTAACTAAGATTGATTAAAAGAACATTATTCATTATGACTAAAACTGGCTAGTTGGTCATACTTGGATTTAAACCAAAATCATACAGCGTCGATTTAACAAATAGCTGGAAAACCATTTAGCTATATTATTACCAATAAGCCGGCTTATAGGTAAAATCTTTGATCATTACTCACACATTTTTGTTATAGGATGTAGTATAAAATTGTACAATAGATCGAGCCATAGTAGCGTCCCTAGATGTTTCAAGCCTCCAATTGTAATGATAGAATGCAGACTTAACTATAACTATACAGTTAGACTATTAATATTATATATATATATATATATATATATATATATTATTATATATATATATATATATATATATATATATATATATATATATATATATATATTATATATATATATATATATATATATACTCAAATATTAAATATTTTGAACAGACTGTAGAAATCTTTACTTATTACCACCTTTCTAAAAATTTAAAATTGTTTAATATTTATCACAATTTGTATGATGAAAATTAATCAAAATATGAACTGAATTTTCTACCAGTAGCTCCCTATTAAGAAATAGATTTTCCTATTTCCGGAACCCAATTAAAATTATCAGGAAATATTAATTTATTTACACTTAAATAAAGAAATTAAAAACTTGCTAGTTTAAATACTCATTAAATATGAAAAAAATTGTTTATCTTAGAGTACCGAGAAATGCCTTGGTTTGCCTAGTTTGTGGAAAAAACTAACAATAAGACTGCTTATGTAAGGAATTAAAATACAGAAAATTGCACTGTTTTAGGGGGAAATCAGTTCATAGCTTTACCTCTAAGATGCAATATTACCAGATTAGGGCATACAATCGAGTAAACAATTTTTATTTCATTAAATTATCCTAACTTGGGTTCTATTAGATAGATTCTATATTTAGTAATTACCCAATTCGTTGGTTTTAGACTAAAATAAGAAATTATAGCTAATTGAAATAAATTAAATATTTTAAAAAATGATGTTAGTTTAAATTTTGATTGAACTTGTGCACTTATTATCAATTTATTAGCTTAGCTCATTGATTTTATATTCTCTATTCATTATATATGTATTATATATAGATATTGTTTTCATTATAGTTACTTTCTTTCATTACAATATATGTTACAACTTATATCATATGGTATTTTGTCTTACATTGTGACTTTATAAATGTATATTCTTTGTTTCAGTTAAAGTGTTTATGAGTAACCATCTATAGCATTTAATTATATTTTTTGGAAATCAATCTAAACAACGAGCTGTTTATCTTATAATTATGAGTCAAAGTGCAATATAATTATAGTCATGCTTAATAACAGTATAAATAAATAATAATATATTTTTTGTCTTAGATATACAGTTTTTACTAAGGAGGTGTCCTCATATGACATTACAAATTGTGGAACAATTATAAAAATAAATTCAAGCTTTTTAGGACGAATAGGTCCAAATTAATTTAAAAAAAACACTGATTTTGCTGGAGCTTTCGATTTAAATTTATCTTTTTTAGGCTTATCTATCTGATCTAACAACATCTATTGTTAGCATCATATTTATTATCTGTTTTTGTCACTATATTTATTTATTATGTTAAGCCTTGAAAAAGGAAAAATTTAAATGTATATAATTAAATTATTTAATTTAAATTAAATTAAAAGTTTTAATTTAAAATTAATATATTATAATTCGATAATAGCATAATATATTTAGATCAATTATTAAAAATTTAATCTGAAACTATTGGTTAATATTATAAATTGTTATAGTAACGTATAAGTATAATTTTTTAATAGTAATATAATATAGCATAATTATGACCTTTTAGATCACTAAGTACTCAGTCCAGAGGGATAATCCTGCGGGAAACTGTCTTAGGTGGCTGTTGCAACTGTTTACGCTTCAAATGTATTCTAAGTGTTGACGATCATTTATTTGATTTATTTTAATTTAATATTACCTTATTAAATTCAATATTATATAAAAAAATAAACATTTTTTTAATATAAATTTTGAACATATTAATTTTTATTTTTGTGAGAGCTTAATTTGAAACAATTTAATTTTTTATTTTGTGAGGAGCTTATGTTTAGGACTAGATTAGTATAAATATAAATTCTGACGATTTAACGACCTAGACCACGGAATCTGCTTAGTCAAAGTATGTTTTAACTAATAATAAATCGAGTCTATATACCTTTACACTGATTAAGATAATGCAATCAATATCCATCCCATCATTGTGCCTCCGATATATTTGGTAAAATTTTCCTCTGACAATCTGACGCAAATCCAAATATTTTCAATCACTTCAGTTTATCATCTTATTTACTAATAAGCAATCAGTTTATCTTCTTATCAGATTGTTTTACTTTTGGACCAAGTACTCGTTTCATTTCGATTAAATCGTAATTATATTTTTGTTTTCACAACGATGTGAAAACAGAGTAAAGATGAGACTTGGTCGTCTATTGTTTTATTGTTGTATTAATTTCGGATTAAATATAACAACTTTCCATTTTACCTTGGCCTTCAATAATAACAATAGATTAATAAAAGTATACATTTTTGTGTTATTAGTATGCAAATTATTGTTTATTTTCACTAAGGAGAGAGATTTATTTTGTGTGTAGCGACAGTTATAGAAAAAAAAATATAGATTGATGTATGATGATTTTATTTCTACATATAAGACTTAGACAGATTGACTTGGTTGGTCGCCGAAAGAACCGGTGCTAGTATGTTGTTCCGCATCCTCAGAGAGTACGTGTGTGTTGTTATCTATTCACTGATGATGTATTGTAACAGTGATAAATAAAGCGTTTTGATAAAAATACTCTTAGAATATGTCAGTTATCTAAGATAATTAACTATAATTGCATAAACTATTAATAACTTTATATAGTATTATTGATAATTAAATAGGTTAAAAGATAGTTAGGTACTTGTATATAACCTTTATTATATATTACACCGATTGTAATTGATATGTAAGTAGTTACATCAATTGATAAATATGGTGTTTTAGGGGCTCTTAGGTGAAAGCGAGCTTTTCTTCTCGTAAACAACGGCCAGTAGCAGTAAGTATGTTTATATTAAATTGGTAGGTTAAAAGTCGTCTTGAAATGTGCTATAATTGCTATTATTATATATACCTTTTATAGATATAATCTTTTAATTATATTAACTTCTCTATGTGCTAGTTCCAAACCATAATTTAGGTATGTATGTACATTAATTTTAGAGTTTAATTTATTAGATAATAATTATTGTATTAACTTATAGTTATATTTATTAGACTTCTATTTTAAATGAACGTGGTATAAATAAAGCATGATATCAGTAGATTTAGCGGAAAATTATACCGCAAACTTTGCTAATTCCTTCAATGTAATTCATGAAATCTTTTTACTTCAATAGTCATCTGATGTGATTTGTTTCATCTGTTTCATACTTTTATTTTTTACAAGCTTACTGTCGTATGATATTTATCGGACATTCTGTATTATTTCAATATGGAATGAATGCGCTAATTGATTATTTCGAGTAGCGTGGTTCGCCATTGATATTATTTACTACTATATGACATGTTTTTAGTGATGATATCACATTGTGTAGTTTGATATTACTGCTGTTATTATGGACATTACCTTGTATTCTAGTCTTATGAAATTATGATTCTTTCTTATGATTAATATAGAGATAATTCTTCATGTTGTGGATTACTTTGTATGTGAAATTACTGTTTTGCTTAAATATTATATGAGATGCTGGAATGACACAGATATAATGATGAGATAATGGTTAGAGTTTGATATAGTTCATTCAATATAAAGAATGATATAGTAGGTCTAGAACATCACGTTCAAGTATTTAAAATTATATATATTGTTTCTTATATTCATTAGAGACTTCCATTCCCGATCTCTTTAGGAATTATACATATATAATGGCGGGTTACGGGTGGTCATCAAGAGGTGTATGAATTTCGTGTATTCTTTCAGAATTCGCATTCTGTCTTTTTCTTCTGCGCGACGGGTCATTCTTGCCCGAGCTCGAAGTCTCCGTCGCCACTTCTATCTCTCGATGGTCCTCGCCACGGTCTTCCTCGCCACTTGGACTCGTTTTGCTTGTCCTCAGGAATATATGAAAAATTATAATTTCCTGTATATCTTTTCTCTCGGAGTCTCTTGTCGGCTACGTAGTTTGCATTAATGAATTATCTATTTTATTAAATAAAATAAGAGATTATGGTTAGTAGACTGTGGATAATAGTTTTAAAAACAATTTTTTGTCTTCCTCAAACTTAGGGCCACTTCGCTTTTAAAGTGGAAGATTTTCCGGTGAGCCCACAGTTATAGCTCCACTTGCAACCGTATAGATCTTAATTCACGAGTCACACTTTTCCTATTATTATTTATTTAGAGTGCTGCAAATATTTTTAATATCTTAATTAATGAATTGATTATACTATGGTAGTTTATTTGTGCATTTTTGAGTTATGATGTAACCCCATATTTTTTCTTGTCGGAGATGAATTATTAACAATCCTAATATTAGTTATTGAATAATCATGTGTAATTTTATTGATGTGATGAATTCATTAGAGGTATTAATAGAAGGGGATGATCTAATCTAAAAAGGCATAGTATGACTTTTAATCTAGACCATATATACCAGAAATTATTTATTGTATATTATATAGTTCGAGTGGAATCACTTGTTAGTAATAATAACACAAATATTTTGGAATGTTTGGTTTATTTTTTGGTTGGTCTGCGTATATATATCTGCACATAATTTTTCGTGGCGTTTTTGCCCATCAACTTGTACAATTTCTGTTTATACTGCGAATTGTTTATATATTTGTATGTTTATCTGTAAAATATGGCACAGTGAATAAGAATTTTTGACATGGAATAGTTGGAGCAATAGCTCCACCAGAGAATACCTCCTATAATTTTACTTTATATTCCTGGCCAGAGTTCGACATTTAAATATTAATGTCCCTCTTGTTTGATTGACTGAAGATTGTCTATTATGCCAGATATAAAAGAATGATCTCTTAGTACTATACAGTTGATTCTCCACAAACAATTAATCTAAATAGGTGCTACCGGCACACATATGTATACTCTTGTATGATCGTGTAGGCTGATCTGATTATAACACATCTGATATGTTCGATCTGCTAAGTCTCCTTTTTGCGTAGTCTCTTGTCTTTAACATTACCTTATCTATGTATATGTCGGTATTTCTCTTGTAACTAAATCTAACAAACTTAGTGAAGTTATCATTATATGTTTGCTTGTATTATTTATGTAAATCATTTTTAAAATATCATTTATCAACACTTTAGTATTATTTCTAATATAGATTGTGAGTATATAAGTCCTAAGTAATACAAATAAATGAGCTAAATTACAGGAATAAAGATAAAGATGAATTATAAGATGTTAGAGTCAAATTTATTAGTGCAAGTAATTATTTTTGAGTATGAAATCTCGTAGCTTATAATTAGAACTTAAGTTGTAGCTTGGCAAGTGATTTACACTCAAATCTATAGTGTAATGTGATGCTAAAGTGAATCTAATGAGTTGTGATGGGATAAATTATGGTACAATTATCATTGTAAGTGAGTCACCTAATTCGTTAAAAAAATATGTGTAGTTGTGCTACAAAATATACTCTGTGGAGTGTGGTCATGAGAGAAAATCACATTAGAAATTAGATATATTAGATTGTAGCTTACAAAATAATAGTCTCACACTCCTAATGATATATCGATTTTACATAAATGCTCAGACACTCAAAAAGTTCTTTAATATGTCATTGGTAGAAAGATATTAGGTAAGATATAGTTAGATATTGAGAATATAGATTAATATAGATCATAGATTTTGATACTTATGTTATGATTAGCCCTAATTTAATTAATATAGATTATATGTGTATGCAATACGTTGTAAAATACAAATAATGTCATGAACAGGAACAAATTATTAAAAATATTAGTAATATTGAGTAGTCCTAATTAAAATAGAGGCATGCAACAAAAAATAATGTCATAACAGGAAACAATTATTAAATATAGTAATATGGTAGTTTAATTTAAATGGAGCAGTGCACAAAAACATAATGTCTGAGACAGGATCAAAGTTGAATATAGGTATAACAGTAGCCTAATTGAAATAGGAGTGCAACAAACATATGTCTTAAAACAGGAAACAATGATTATATATTAGGTTATTACTGAGTAGTCTATTAAATTAACCCTTTTTACCGTAAAACATTATAATCATTACGATTATTCGTATTTAGATACACATGATTTGTTTATATTTTTTATGTCCAGGTCGTTTTTGAGATTCATGTATAGGAAATGTTCTCGTTTTCACGTGAGGCATTCCATAAAAACATTTTGATTAGCTTTAAAAAAAATTACTTTGACACTTTTTAATTCTATTTATTTAATGAGGAGTGCCTCAACGGGTTTGGTTGGTGGCACAACCGAAAGACGCGCGTGAATGTAGAAATTTTCGCTACAAGCCATATCAAAGCGGTTATCGGGCAAAAATGAATTGTTTTAACCTTTTATAGAAGTTAGTGAACAAAAATTTAAAATAGATTTTATTTAATTTTTTATTTTTCATAGGCTTTTTTTAATTTGTTATTGAAATACAAATTTTAAGTTATTGGCACAAAAAATATTATAAAGGCTGTGATTATTGTCCATTATCAGTATCGTTAATACAAATTACAAGATTCGCAGTAACTTTTAAATGATTTTGCTAAATCATTTAACAAAAAAGATGCCAGGCAATATAGTATAAAGTTAAAAGATTGAAGTAATACAATTTAAATAAAATAAAATATTTTATTTTTACAACTATGAATTTTCACCCAAGCCAATTGGTCAAAGTAAATCACTCTATAAAACTAAAGTGAACTAGATTAGTTTTTTTTATTACTGGATAATTAAACTAATTATTTCAATTGCTTACGTGTGAGTCTTAAATGGTTTTTACACTCGCATTTAACTAATTAGTTAATTATGCCACTACGTTTTTAACTTGTTTTTACATTAATTTCAGTTTATATAGTATAGATATTTTCTGACATGAAATATTCCAAAGGTTTATAAGAAAAATAATGTATGCAATTGTGTCCAAAAAAACTCTTTCCACCTGACTTCATCTATAAGATCTTTTGTTTTTGAAGAGTTCCACATACCGGTTGTGGTTATTAATTATGAAGAAAAGTTAATACACTTCTGCTAATGGGATGAATTGATTTGTTTCATTTTGTAAAGTGATTGAAAGACAGACTTATTCCGTGTTTTGTCTAATTTGACCAAAACTACGTTTGTGCGAGCTTTAAGCTTCAAATTTAAAATCATTATAATCAAGAAATATTTGATAACCTATAACATTATTATATTTTGTTTAATATTTAATTATAGTTATTATAATAATATTTGACCTCTATATCCAAAGTGTTGAAAGGATGATACTGCAGTTAAATAAAAAGTTATTATCCAGTTAACGACCACTATTGTCGTATATCCAAGAGTTTTTTAAACTCCCAAATAATTTCGTAAGGCATTAATAAACCCGATATTACTAATTCAAAGAAAATGTTTTTTTTTTATGTTAAATTATTGAAAAGATAACCGTGCCAAAGTAGTGAGCCAGAGCTGATATTAAAATGTAGTTGAAGCCCGTAAAAATTGATGAGTTGGAGAATTTGGATTTTTAATACTTTTCCAATAAGTTTAATAAGCTATGTATAAAAAGGAGTAATTAAAACTAATGTTTCGTATAACTTGTTTAACAGAAAGAACTATTCTTAATAGTTTAAATTATGTAAATATTATCATTTACTATTGACATGTATTGGTGTTATTTAGTGTAAGGGTGGGTTGATCGTATATATAATGTGAAATGGTAGTTAATTTTTTAAAACATTAATATCTGACCAGATTTTGGTTGAGAGACCAAAGGTGTGTTTAATAAAAGACTTGGAACTACAAAAATTATTATTATATGGTATAACGTAGTTATTGGTATTATATACATATCTATCATCATAGTATTATTATTATTTTTAAGTATAATAATTTATTGAAAATAGATTTTGTATAACTTATGTATATGTTAAAATAGCTAAAATTTTGATGGATGTGGAACATGCTGGTTTATAAGAAATGTTTAACATACAGTTTTGGGAATTTTTAGAGTTGATGATATTGGTATTGGTTTTAGGAATTTATTATATGTTTTATCTATACGGTTAAATTAATTTATAGATATGTGTTTGTTAAAATTGATTTTGATCATATGTTTGATTATATAAGTGGTAGGGCTGTTTGTGTGTTTGTTATGGTCATTTTCCTCGAGTGCAATTTGTGTGTTCGGTTGGTGTATCTTATTTGGTGTTGTAATCTTTTAGACAGATTTGTGATTAGTTCCTAAGAGTAATCATTTCTTATTATTGATGTGACTGCGTTAGTACGAAATTTAAATATCATATTGCTGGATTCTATGAATTCATGGCTTAGTAATTTCTGAGATGTATAAACGCAGAAGAAATATTGATCTATGAGTAAAATGTTACTGTCGTTTATATTATTAAATAGAATTTGTATTGAATGTATTAATAACTCTTTCTATTTGAGACATGTGCTGTTTTGATTAATGGATGAATAATCGTATCCTTTAATAATACGGAATATACGTTCATTAAGAACTAATTGCAAGATTATGAAGTATGATTATAATTTTGAATAAGATGAACACTGATAGTGTTCCTATTATTTCTATCTCTATAAGATATTTATTGACTGATTTGAATGCTTGACTGAACGATTACCTATTCCTGTCTCATTAGTAGAAGTAACTTGATTTTATTAAATGTTGGCAGTTCGTATACTTCCTTATTTGATTTGTTGATAATTCGATGTATTTTTGTTCGATATTTGTACTTATGGTTTGATTACTACGTACTCATTGTATTGAAACTCTTTTTAGTATGAGTTTTCGATCTAGTTGTTCGTTGCGATATTTGTCTAATTTTTGGAATAAATAAGTGATGTGATATTAATTTCTCACTTTTCTGAGTTCGACCTCCAAATAAAACAAACCAAAAGAAAGTATATGGTGCGTGGTGGCTGTGGTAGCATCCAAAGATGCTGTTTGAAAATATTCGAGCTACTTTTTAATACTCTTGCGGAGCCAGTTCTTGTCTGCTATGCGTATAGATCCGCATTTTATCATCTCTCTTGGAAAGGTAGAAGGTGAATAATAAATTACATGTCGTACTGTCTAAGTGGTATCTTAGTTGAGTAATATAAACCTACTATCCGCGAAGTAATTTATATTTAAATTCTGATGTATAATGACGGGGCCAATTTTTAATATTATATTAATTACTATACTATTATATTTTTTTCTATTATAAGATATAATCAATTATAATTTATATTTTGTTTTCAAAATTTTTATATTATAATTAGAGAATACGCTACAGCACAACTATGCACTACACATCTACTCAGCCACAACATTAATTAGGTATGGGTATTTATATGTGTGTTTTTGGTTTGTTTTTGGGAAATATATATATTTTGTTTAGGTTTATATATGTTGTTTGATAATATATATTGAAGTTATATTTATAGAGAGAGGTAGAAGAGATGAGTAGAATATAAATAAGTTTCTATTATAAATCCTATGTGTTTGATAAAATATTTGTGGGTGGTATAATAACTTTGTGGTATTGATGAGAAGCTATACGGACTGCATGAAGTTTTTGTAAAGTATAGAAATACGTTTCGCTTTTGTGATGTACTCCTCTGGTGTGGCCACGAGAGTTTTTTTATCTCTTTTTCAAGCTGTTTATTGGTATCTCAAATATTGTAATGTCTCTGTTATATATGAGACTGAAATATGGCTTAGTATTACTTTCGTTAGTATGTAGATTGCCATTAAACATTGATCCTTTGTAGCACATATGAATGGTCTATTTGTGTGATCGTAGTGTTTATTGGAATATTTATATTTTTATGATTTAAAATAACTATTTTATTACGAAAGTGATGCGAATTATAAGATTTGTTCTCTCATTTAAATTATATTGTTCAATAATATTTATTATATAGTGATAATTAATGTGGATTTATATATTTTAGTGTGCAATGTTTACTGATATAATAGTGCTTTTAATATTAAATATATATAGTTCTTATCCAAGATTGGGTGTGGTATGATTGCATAATTGTCGTGACTCTGTAAAATAAACTTAAGGTGATCTTTACTGATGTAAGATATGCTAATGATTTGAGTATATACATGAATTACTCAACCTAGATTGGTGATCTCTACGAATGTCATCCTCTTGATAACTTTGAATTTAGAAAAGTTATTGAACAAGTATGTCGAGTGAGTAGTAATAATCTATAGCTATCTCGAATGAGAGTTACAGTTTTGAAACATAGATAATTAGTAGATGAAGTGAATATAGTATATACTCAGTACGAATTTTAAAGTTATGGTGAAGAAATAACTATTGTATATTTATATACTAATCAGTTTTTGCTCAAGTTCATATAATGTAGATTTGAATAATGCTATAATGTTGTCTTTTTTATTCTTCTATCTATCTTTCTATCAATTGATTTGTACGTACATGATATTGCTTAAGAGAATAAGGAAATGGGAAAACCCAATTTTAGCTTGTACTTGCTTGTTTTGTTAATGTTAAAAATGTTTTAAAGATGCCCAACATTGAAGATGCCCAAACTCAATTCATTTAAGATACCCTGTTTTTTAACATTATTTTTAGAGCAATATAAATATTTATATAATTTTATGTTGTTTTTGATTACATTGAAGGTGGTTTGTTAGACAATATTTATTATTTTTTAATGTTATAATATTTGTGATTTAATTTGTTTTGTCAGTTTTGCAAATTATTCTTTCAAAGTAATCTGTTACTAAAAACCTAAAAATTTGACACAATTATGCCATTACAAAAAGTAATATAAACATGCAATTGCATACTTAAGGTTTTATAAAATAACTAACTATTATATCTCTGATTCTTTACTTACATACATTTTTTACTTTTTTAATATTTAGGTCTGTATTTTATTACTTGTTAAAATTATTTCCATTTTTGTTATTATATCTTCATTGTCTTCTTCAGTTTCAAATATATTAAAAGCTTCGTTAAAATATTGTGACAACGTAATAATAACCCAGTTAAAACCCATAATACACCAAATAGGAATACTAATTTATAAAAAAAAGTCGACCTAAAGTTAATTTACTCGTATCCCAGTTGTTTTTTTTTAAATTTAACTTAATATTGACATAAAGTTTACGTATTCTAGAAAGATATTTTTATTTCTTTCTACCTGTGTTTCAGTAGCGGGTACCTCGGAGCAGGTTACATGGGAGGTTACCTTCAAGAAGATTCAGGAAGCCCGAGTGACTGGGCTCCTACACCGCCTAGCCATCATCATACTGTCGGTTCTAAAGCAACTGCTAAATTCAAACAAAGAGCAGAGAATACGGCGACCTATGAACGCTTTTATGGTATGGGCTAAGGTCGAACGGAAAAAGCTCGCAGACGAGAATCCTGATCTACACAACGCTGATCTTTCTAAAATGTTAGGTATGTGAAGCAAAGTCATATTTATTTAAATTAAGTTAAAGTGTTCTTTAGTCTGGTTGTTTAACTTACTAACAATTGTTTATAGGATTCTTTTTTAATTTTCTAATTTCAAACTTTTTATGAACAAAAGTAAAGAGTGTTGTGTATTTGACAGTAAATATGAATATTATATTTTTAACTTTCTTAGTACACACGAAAAAGGTCCCGAACGACTCCCCGATATATATATATATATATATGAAAGTCTGTATAAGAAAGAAATTGGAAAAAACGCCCTTTCGAACACCATGTCTATACGTTTTGTAAATGTTGTGCTTAAGAGTAAATAACAGTGTTGATTATTTGAATAAATTTGAGAAGAGGTATCATTCCGAAATTATTTACCACGAATGCTTTCCATGCCACGTAAAACACGCGTTTGAGAACCGTCTGAAATTCAACAAGAATGACAGTACAAATTGTCATGACGAAACATAGTATTAGTAACGAAGGACTGACTGCCTGTCGTTCTAACTATATCAAGAAATGAAAAAGTATGTTCATTTTTTTACCTTTTCTTCAAACAATTCTCTACATGATTCATGAATTTTTAGTCAATGAATTCTAAAATATTAGTTACAAAAAAGTCTTCCTAGCTTGATATAGTCACTTAACTTCATGAAATGTTTACTACTTCTATGACCCTCTGAACGGTTCATTTAAGTTATAAAATGCGTAGGTTTTTTCAATATCATTCCGATGAAAGATGATACCCTAATAATCTTTCTTTTAGAAGTCGGTACTTTTTAAAAAAAAAAAAATATCGATTGATTGAAAAGACTCGCTCAAGCCTGTAACGTTACGGAATTTAAGAATTCTATTATTAAAATTCACTTCTTGGATGTTACCGAATTCATTATAATAATAAGGAAATCTTGAATACTAATCGATTATTTTCTTCATTTGAAAAACATGGTAATGGAATTTCCTTTGGAACAAGAGTAGGTTCATGGTCGGTTAATGTCTTGTCCTTGTTGGTTACTCATTATCAGAGGAAATAATGTGACAACTTTATATACTTCTTAAAGTCTTTTAGTATACCGTCTTAGTTCCTGTTTCACGAAGTCATATGTAGAAGCACACTTCTTTAAAAACTCCACGATTTTTTCTTGTTATGTTAGAGTTAACACGGATATCTCATTAGCCCGGTGTTTAATCCTGACCTTGGATCAGCTGTGAGCTTTTGGTCGAGTTCCTTCTTGTTAACGCTATTTTATTTCGCTCAGCAAACTAATCCTTTACCAAATTACTTTGTCCTTAAAAATTAACTTTTATTACTGTCGTGTGCCTCACATGTATTGTTGAGTAATTTAGTTATTTTAAAGTCTTTAAAATGTGAAAAAGAAGCCATAATAACTTTATAGTTTAGACGACAGTTTTTTTCTGTCAATGCAATGTAATTTTTTCTAAAGACTTATTATTTTTGTCATTATGTTGTGATAGGACAGAAACACTCAATCATTTTAATTTGACCTGCACTACTTAAGCAGGTGATAAAAAATAAATTTATTTTGTTAATTAATGTATTATTTATACCCATTTTAACGTTATTGTTCGCGCTTAAAAAATTTTAAGACCATCTTAAATAAATTTAAGACTATCTTGATCAGATTAAAAAAAAAATATTTTGTACGTTAATTAGTACATCGATAATTAAAGTACATACATTTGTTAGAATATGTTCAATATATTTGTTGGATATCTCTGTGTAGTACGAGTTATCTAAAACATATCTTTAGACATCTTAATCTGCTCTCTGAAGATAAATCCTGAGAGGGCTCGTTCTGCTTATTGTGACTAGAAGTTTTAGATAGTAATAGTAATTAGAGAGATGTCATGGATAACCAAGCAATTAAGCCACGTTGTTGGGCCCTTTTTGATAACCCCCTTAGATAGAAGATAGTGTTCCATTTTATGAGTCCCAGAGCAGGCATTTTTCGTTTAATTTACAGAATAGCCGTGGCTTTACTATAAGTTTCTATAGCTTTTACTAGAAACAATGTGTTCCTTGAGACTAGAAGTTATTGACTGATATACATTTATTAGTTGTAAGCGAAGTTTTGCCTTACCTACAAATGAAAGCTTTAAGCAGAAACTGGTCCAGAGATATTCAAATTCAACAGCAAATTTTGAACAGATCTGATTTTTTAAAATTATTTCTTCAAAATACGGTAAAATCTTTTTATACAAATTTGAAAAAAATAAACATGAATGTATTGAATTTTGTGGCAACAAATTAAAACTTAACGACGATAACGAAAATGACAATTTAATTATTTCGTCTCATTTGTGCCAAAATGTGGGAATTAAAAAATAACATGGCTTTTAAATAGAGTTTTAATTCCTAGATTTGTTTTTTTCTTGTCAGACGACGTGTACAATCGATGCTCGTTTATAACAAACCATTGCAGTGACAAAAGGGTGATTGTTATTTCTCTATCATATTGTAAGATTATGATTGTCTGCTATGCCTATGTTGTGTATGTGAGTTAAAATGTTTTTTATAAGCCTATGCAGTTACTCATTTTATACTTAAATTGCATTTTTAATATAATTGCTAGTTATTGTACTTATGTTATAATTTGTAAATTACAGAGGTTAAGAAACGTAAACAATATAACGCATGATATTATTCTCGTATTACTTGGCATTATTTTCGCGTGATCTGTTTAAAAACAATCAAGCGATGACAAAAACCGCAAAAAACGAAATCATAATGATGTATTAATAATTGAAGAAACCACTAAGTTGTCTTAAGAAAAAGGAAGTGTTCGAAAAAATGAGAAATAGTTTAAAGTTTTAAGGTCTAGTTGCTACTGAATAATTAGGGGGTCCTCGGAAAGGTCTCACGGGAACTGTAAAGTAGGATACCTTCTAGATGTTATTACTGAAAGTTGAAGAAATGGCTAAGGTGAAACAGGTGTCTTGAGTTGGAGTCATGTGGTCAAGCTCAACTTCCCCTTACATAAAGGAAAAATTGAAATATAAAACGGAAGAGGTAGAGTTGTTAAGACACCAGGTTAAGAGAATTAGTAAGTCTCTAAAAGAAATTACTATGGAAGAATTATGATGAGTTTTAAATGGTTCAAAACAGTTGTTTTGCCTTAAAAAGTTCGTAATAATTTTTATATTGAGTCATTACGAATATGTTTTATTAATTTGAATCTCGGCATTTGCTTTATTACGATTATTTGGTTCTGGTGTTAGTTGCATCTGATAGTTTGACTTGCTTGGGTGTATTTTAATTTTCCTCATTTATATCGTATAGGTGTATAGTATGACTATTCCCAGTAAGAAACCCAAATTTCTTCTGAATTATCCGTTTTAGGTGTTTTTAAGACCTCATAAATGGTTTGTTCAAAGTTTCCTGTTCAATGTAGCTCTTACAATGTATGTTAGAGGATTGAAACTTTGAACAAAAATCATGTTTTTGTCTAGTTGTTGATATTCGGAAAATAATTTGATTAAGACATCATTGACTGTAATATAGTTCAGTTGTTCGTTTGGATGTAAAGTATTAATTTTATTGTAGTTCAACAAATATTATATAAAAATAATAGTACTGAACAGTTTTCTTTATTATTTTGTGGTATACAAGTCTCATTTGAATAATCTAAAAGTAATTTAGATTGAAAGAATTAATTACGAAGATATGATGTTTTTTCTACTCGGAAAAGTTTTTTCCACCTGGTTCTACTCACGACACCTGACCTTGTACGCTGTTTCTCAAATTAGTCTAATAAATTAAATATCCTCTGTTTCTAGCTTTTTGTCATGTAGAATCTGTTTATTGCGTTGCAATTCATTGGATCAACAGAAAATTGTAATCAAATTGGGTAATTATTGTTATTTTAGAGCGTAAAATCTTCTAAATCATTTTCATATTTGTAATTGAAGTAAAGCGTTATTAGTTGAGTACAGTGTACATTAATAAAAGAAATAATACGTATTATTAAAGAGCTAAGGATTAAAAAAAAATTATTAAAAAATCTTAATTTTTAATCAAATTAACAAGAATTTGAAATGTATTTAAAAACAAAATAAAAATTTAATTAAATTAAATAATACTTATTACCATAGTTATTAAGTTTCGCGTTTAATTCATACTTAAGAATTTATTTGGTTTTTTTCATAGTCGTGTTATTGATTGATGTATATAATTTAATTTAAGTTTAGAGTCAAATAGTTAATTAACATTGAAATAAAATCCATTTCCTGGTTTTGTCTGTTATATCGTGAATAATAACTTTTAAAGGCGGAATTTCCTTTTTGTTTGATAAAAGAAGGATCTAGGGATAATTAGTTACCACGTGACATGAAGGATGTGACCAGGATTTTCTTTTATATGTTTTTCATCTTTTCTTGTACATATTTTTTTATTGATTTTCATTAATGTACAATTTATTATGCGGTAATGTTTGAAGAAGATCCTGGATTATTAGGAACATGGGAAATCTTTACTTTGCCAGTTTTCAGTAAATGAAGTTTTCAGAAGTGAAAAAATCATTTATAAAATAATGTAGAAGCAAAAGTTTTATTTTTCTTACCTGCTGCCGCAAGAATGAGGAAAAGTATGTTGCTCATCCTAAAATTCCTAAACCAATATTTTACCATAATTATCCGTTTCAGGCATTATCATGACTTTCTAAAGTGGTTTTCATCATGTTATTTGTTTGTCTCTTTGTGTTACGCATAACCCTGCTGATGTGTTCATGCTAGAGGGTTGAAACTTTAGGACTATAGTTGTGCTGCCCGGACACTTAGTGGGACGTTTAAAAATACAATTGTAACTAATATAAATGACTATATTTCTCTGTGATACATATACTAAGGATAATGGAATTTCGATCATTAGCAGTAAGTACATGGTATAAAAAATAAAAAATACACAAGGTAAATATGTACATATAAATAAAGAAAAAATACATTAGTTAGTATTTATAAACGTCACAGATCCCATCATTTCCTTTATCAAAACTAACTTATGAATTGAAACTAATTCTAATAACAATATTATTAGGGAATTTTCATCAGGAAATGAAGCTTATGACTTTGTTTAAACAATTCTAAGACATATTTGACTGATTTATTTGAATGTCTCTCTGTACGACTTCTATCTGCCAAACCTCCAAATATAGGTGGTGCTGTTATCGCAGTTAAAAGCTGCTTAAATCGCAGTTAACGAAGTATGAACATTTGGAACAGTTAATCTTTTAATGAAAAGGTCAAGCAACCCTTAGCGAGTTGATTAACGGAAGGGCGTGTATAAAGAAGTACATCTGCCCTTGGAAGGGAAGGTGTATTTAGTTCCGATGACTGATCCACATAATCAGTACAGACAATCTTTCTGCCCCTCTTGAACCCTTCCTTCTTCATGGTTTATTAACATTTTATTTACATTTTCAACCTGTTAGCCTCTTCTGCTAGTTGTAAAAGATTTGTTTTTAGTAATATTACGCCACGGGAAATGTTAGCCATAAAATAAGTTGTTTATAGTTGTGAAAAACATAACCCCTCCAAAAACACTAATGTAAAAAAGCTAAGTGTAGCGTAAAAATATTTGAGATCTTATTTTGCGTCGAGATTTATGCATTACACATTTCTTTGGCAGTATCGAAAGAACCTAGTTTTAAGTCATGCCTATTAATCAAGTATAAAAGGCCTGGATAATTTCATTTTGCGACTTGGCCAGCACGAATCTTAGGGTATGGTATTATTCACATAGCATATTCATATCTATAAAACCGGTGTAAAGTCATAGGATGCGTCGGTGTGCTACGATCTCAGACCAATAGTTCACCATAGTTCTTTGTTATGCAATGGCCCTCTTTGCCATAATAATAATAAGGGAGACTAATAGTAATATTCATAAATATGTATTGCAGTACAAATTCATATGACGCCATATGTTCCTAAAGAACTTCCAAGAATTAATTTATAGTAATTTGATAACGCGGCGCTTAAATTATTAGCGGTGAAATCGATTCAGCTGATTATATACTTGAAATTTTGATTAAACCAACTTGGAGAACTCTATGACAAACACTCCAGACTAATTCTACCTGTGCTATAATTAAACTCTGTATTTTTTTTATTACTGTACATTGCACTTTTATTAAATGTGGGGATTATTACCGATGCCATATAATTGTTTATTATTAAATGTTTAATTAAATTTTATTGTTTACGAGGAAATAGAGAGGAGTTTAGATCAGCTGTTTCAGTTAACTCACAGCGTTAAAGTTAAGCTTGAAATGTTAATAGGGATGTTTTATTTACGATGGTTAATGATCATTAAGGTCAGCCGTATACGCTAAGTATATGCCGACCTTATTATAGGCTGTTTTTCTCAAACCAGCCTGTGCCTTTCTAGCCTCCACAAACACTATGTTCTAACTTACTCCGGTTTGCTCAAACCAGCCTGTTTATTTCTAGCCTCCACAAATACTAAGTTCTAACTCAGTCCGGTTTGCTCAAACCAGCCTGTTTATTTCTAGCCTCCTCAAATACTAAGTTCTAACTCAGTCCGGTTTGCTCAAATCAGCCGGTGCCTTTCTAGCCTCCCCAAAACACTAAGTTCTAACTCAGTCCGGTTTGCTCAAACCAGCCTGTGCCATTCTAGCCTCCTCAAATACTAAGTTCTAACTCAGTCGGGTTTGCTCAAACCAGACTGTGCCTTTCAAGCCTCCACAAACGCTAAGTTCTAACTTAGTCTGGTTTGCCCGAACCAGCCTGTGCCTTTGTAGCCTCATTACGCGCTAAGTTTTAAACTTTGGCCCGTAAGCGCATATTAGCATATGCCTTTCTAGCCTTCTTACGCGCTGTTTTAAACTCAGGCCGGTTTGCACAAAACACACTAAGCAAGACCGAGTTTCGAAATCCGGCCTGTGCCTTATACCGCATTTTTTCTTGAATTTTGCGCATACCAGCCTATGCCTCGTATCGCATACCAGCCTATATCGCATTTTTCTCATGAATTTTGCGCATACCAGCCTATGCCTCGTATCGCATACCAGCCTATATCGCATTTTTCTCATGAATTTTGCGCATACCGGCTTGTGTCTTAGATTTTATCTTTCGTATGAATTTTTCTGTTTTGTTTTGTGGCAAAAAAGTACCTCTTATCCGTTGAGCTTTTGTACTAAATTTCAAGCCTCTACAGCTCAAATGGACAGAGCTATTTAAGGAATTAAGAATAGCAAAGGCTGCACTGCCCTAAGGTTCTTGTTTTATATTTTGATTTCTCGTGTCTTATACTTAGTTTATTTACGTCATAAAAATATGTACTCGTATTACTAACGAGTAAAGAATTCACTTGTGCAGATTGCTTATACAAATTCTGCTTAGGTATTAATTAGAGATTAAAGATAGCAAAGGCAGCTGTTAAAATCTGCAGTGGTTGGGTGACCTTGCCACGGCCCTGTTATCAACTCGATACTAGCCTTATCTTTTCACAAGGCTCTGATATCAGTGAATTTTTTTATTGAGATAACATGTATTTAGTGACTACCTGTAAAAATGTGTCGTTCACACATTTACATATAATTGTCATACGGAATACATTTGTGTTGTTACGTATTTTAATGTTTCTCTACTTTAAACAAGTATTTAAACCTCTTCAATTTTTGATAAGACTAAAAAGAGTGTTATTTTGACTAATGATTAGGAAATTGCTTCGCGTTTTATTAAACTAGTTTCTAATGAGTAATAATGGCACGTATAGTTCAGGTTTATCATTTCTTACGAAGGCTGATATAATATTTGCATTTGTGAAGCTTCGGTAAACAGATATTCATGCAGTTTTACACTTCTGAACTTTAGGGTGTTTTTGTTTGTTCATAAATAGAAGAAAATTATTGGAGTAAATAATTTTCTTTTAAATCATTATTATCGATCTGATTGCTTATTCGAAACCCTATAAGTTTTCTAAACTATTTCTGAACTAGTTGGTTTGTTTTAAGGTTTTAGAAAACTTAATTATGATTGCATCTTCTCAATTTTCCGGTAGTATTGATGGTTTGTTAAAACTGCAACTGTCTTTGTCAATTATTAATTTTCAATTTTATAACAACTTTGTATAGCTTAGGTAGAACTAGTTGCCGTAAGAACAACCTTGTATAGCTTAGGTAAAAACTAGTTGCCGTAAGAATAACCTTGTATAGCTTAGGTAGAACTAGTTGCCGTAAGAATAACCTTGTATAGCTTAGGTAGAACTAGTTGCCGTTAGAACAACCTTGTATAGCCCGGGTAGAACTAGTTGCCGTAAGAACCACCTTGTATAGCTTAGGTAGAACTAGTTGCCGTTAGAACAACCTTGTATAGCACGGGTAGAACTAGTTGCCGTAAGAACAACCTTGTTTAGCTTAGGTAGAACTAGTTGCCGTAAGAAAACCTTGTATAGCTTAGGTACACTAGTTGCCGTTAGAACAACCTTGTATAGCTTAGGTAGAACTAGTTGCCGTAAGAACAACCTTGTATAGCTTAGGTACAACTAGTTGCCGTTAGAACAACCTTGTATAGCCCGGGTAGAACTAGTTGCCGTTAGAAAAACCTTGTTTAGCTTAGGTAGAACTAGTTGCCGTTAGAACAAGTATAGCTAGGTAGAACTAGTTGCCGTAAGAACAACCTTGTATAGCTTAGGTACAACTAGTTGCCGTTAGAGCAACCTTGTATAGCCCGGGTAGAACTAGTTGCCGTAAGAAAAACCTTGTTTAGCTTAGGTAGAACTAGTTGCCGTTGAGACAACCTTATACACTCTAGGTATAACTAATTGGTCCTTACACTAATGAACTAATAGCTTAGAAGAATTATTTTTTCCCCATTGAGACCAAAGACTTTAGCAATATAGGACTAGTTAACCCTTTCTCGTTGTCCTAAATAGAATTTTACCCAACATCAGATATAAACTGTGCTATGTTCTATTAATTTATTAATTTATGAACCCAAGCCGATATAGGTACAAAAGAAGAAAATTATTTCTTATAAACTAACTCTCTTAGTTCAGGTTTAGTTTAACCTCAGTTTACAGTTTCAAGAAGATCGTTGATCTATTTTATGAGATATATTTTATTTATTGCTCCAAGCTGTTTTAGTAAGAAAGCCATAATACTTGGTAACCTTTTTGTTTAGGTTGATTATTTTTCTCGATACTCGACCTTATTATGACCTTTCTTTTTTTTAAAAAGCTTGATGTATATTTATTTTAACAAGGCGCCATACACTCCCCCACTTATTGGTGTTTATAAAATAACTTTTGACAATAAAGTTTTGAAAAAAAAAATATTGATAGAGATTTAATAAAAAAGTTTGTTATATGAATGGATATGAAGAGATAAGAAAGAGGTGGAAGCACCAAAAGTTTCAACAATGAACAATGGGCCGAAGACCGGACACAAAGACTTGAGCGGACTCAGGAAAATATACCCTCTAAAGTTGCATGTCCTCCGTATGAATGAAAAACTTATTTATCATCTTTCTTTCGATATCTTTTTTCGCTTTGATCTTCTTCAATTCACTTTTTATTACATTCTTTTATCTAGCTCAAGATTAATCGAAATGTCTTTACTATGCCAATATTTTTCCTTTTGTTACTTTTTGTAATCAATCTGCATTCAACATTTTCGGCCGACTTTGTACTTCTTAATGTAAAATGTAAATATCCGTGATTTGAAATTTTAATTAAATTTTTGAATAAAAGAAATAAAAATCAATGTAAATACTTGAGATGAATGTATTTTTGTAAAATTAGTTTGATTCCTTTGGTATTTAATTAGTATAATAAAATTATAATTAGTATTTAACGCTCCATGCATTTAAATTAAAAGCAAATGTAAGATGGTGCTTAAAGGTGAGATTTTTGATTCCTTATATCTTTATAGTATTGTAAAATAGGGGGAAGTATTGTAAAATAAAAAAATCGGTTCCCACTTTTTTTAACGATGTCTTCGTTTCAGCTTTCAGCTATTACAATGTCTAAAAATCTGTGTATTACTGTGAACACGATGCAGGTCGAACGGTTCATCCAAACCCAGCGAATCATGGCACAAATCTTTATACGGTTGATCCGATATAGCGAATCATGGCACAAATTTTATACGGTGATCCGATTCTAAGCGAATCATGGCAACAGCAAATCTTATACGGTTGATCCGATTCTAGCGAAACATGGCACAAATCTTTATACGGTTGATCCGATTCTAGCGAATCATGGCACAAATCTTTATACGGTTGATCCGTTTCTAGCGAAACATGGCACAAAGCTTTATACCATCTCTTCGAACTTTTATTTCACTTCAATATTACCGTTTTTGATCAAATAACTTTTGTAATATTATTTTTTTAGTGTAACTTTATTATTATGCAAAGAAATCACAATTTAATGAAATATATTTTTTGTTTTAAACTCCCTTTACCCAAAAGTGAACCCTCACTATAAAAAGACGCGATGTTTTGGCGGGATCAGTTTATCACGTAATCTCACTCGATCGATAAAACAATGACGCTGTAAGAACTGTGAAGTTAGTTGTCCGTATTGCATACGTATCCAATACGAAAGCCTGTTAAATACGCTGTGTGTACGTAGTAGAAGTTCTGAGTTACCCTGACACGAGTTTTTCTATTATATTTTTATTCATTTTTTACCTGGGTATCTATGAACTTTATTAAATTTAATTTGAAAAAAAAAACCATTAACTATAAAATATATATAATTTATTCAAATATGAACAATTTAAACCGCTTTAAATATATTATTACTCAAATTATCGTAATATATTTTAAAATAAGGTATTATAAGTAAAGAGAAAAAAATGCAATAAATAATATTTATTTTTTTTATTTTGCAAATCGTCGACAAATTTTCAACCTACGAAGAATAAAAGAACAAAAAAATGAAATAATAAAAAAAGCATAAATATATAAAAGTTATATCCTTTTGAATTTGTAATAAGTTTGCTTATTTTCATTTATTTAAAGTACTCTTTATATGTTCATATTGATAGTTTCTTTACATCTATAAATTTTTAGTCAAGTAGCAGAGGTAATAATGTCAGAAATTATTTATATTTTGTAAAATTATGGTTAGTGCTTAACGCAAGACATAAAATTAAAGTGGTCGTTTTTTTAGAAAAAAACCTATTCAAATTTTTCGTACTATATTGGAGTTTATTTTATTTTGTTTTTTTAATTAAATGTAACCCATTTCTTTTTAAATACTTCTTACAAAATGATTTCTTTTGTCTAATTTTGGTTTTAGTTTATTGATAGACATAACTTAAAATCCTGATAAAGTATTTTATCTTGTGCTAATACGACATATGAGTAATGTTAGCCAGATGTTATGTTTCATGTTGTAATCAATATAATAAAACTTAAAATTATTATTAAGTTAAACATTTTAGAATATTAGTTTATTACATTATTTTATTGCAATTCGAGAAATATTCCCTACATATTTTTTATTGTTATATTTTACTTTTTCTCTCCTAACTCACCGTTAAAAGAGTTATTTTTTTGTTAAAACTTTTTCTTTTGTTCTACCAAATCTGAGGATTTATTCCTGCTACTACTATTATTATTATTATTTAATGCTAATGAAGTCTTTATGGCGGGAGTTGTTTAGTGTGAGTACCTAATTTCACTCAAGAGATCTATGTTGATGTTTAGCAAAGTGTATATATGTACATATACTCTGCTAAACATCAACATATCTGGCTAGAACCTTGATCTAGCCAGACAACGTTCAAAGCAGACAACAACAGTTATTGGAATTTCGAAACTCAAGCCAAGAGTGCAATCAGAGAATGGCTAACAACCAATCATCAGCTACTCTGGAACAATTCTCCAGGCTTAAATAAATCGTTTATTTATTTCTAAATACCTGTTTACAATGATTGAATTACAAATTATACATAAATAAAATAATATATATTGACCATTTTTGTCGCGTAAGCTCAAGGCTTGTAAGCGACACTGAGAAAGCATTAAGTTGATAAAATTATTTATTTACAAAGACTTACTCTATAACAATTAAATAGAAAAATTAAAATCTCATCTTATTTAACATTTTGAATGTTTATGCTGAATCTGGAAGTTCTTTTTCGGCCCAATGATATGCAATTCTATTGGTTACCTGTATAAAGCTCACCGGGCTAGGTGTACTGAATAATTCATGGTTCATTCAATGTAGCCTAGGTTAAATTTCAAGGTCTTTCCAGTGACGCCAATACTTTTATTTATTTACAATATTTGACAGTTTGCATTACAATTTTAAATTTAATCAAATACCTTTTACTTTCTTTTATTTTATGTTACGTTCTTCGATCTTAACACCAAGAGGGGTTTCTTTGGGAATATTTTTTATTTAACTTTTCCTCATGTAAAAGACCTATATACCATACCGTAGGTATATAGGAAAAGTATTGTGTTTGCAAAAAATATTTGAAACCGGGATGAAACCGGAATTATCCGTATCAGGTGTTTTTAAGGCCTCCTGAGTGGTTTTCACAAAGTTGTCTGTCTGTATGTGCGTATGTGTGTCTGTTATCATCATAGCGCCCAGTGTATTAATGCTAGAGAGTTGAAACTTCGTACAAACATCAGTCTACCGCTGTAGTTGTGCTATTCGTAAAATGTTTTTTTATGACCAAGCGAAAATTTCTAAAAATTATAAAACGCGGAAAAATGATGTGATCGGATTGAAATTTAGCACGCATGTAGCCATGTACAAGAATAACATATGTGTCAAGTTTCATCACAACATCAGCTTTAGTTTTATTTTTATTGAATGACTTGTGTACGTTTTTTAAAAAATTGTAAAAAAATCAGAAAATAATTCAATTGAGTTAAAATTTGGAACATTGGAAAAGTTTCGAGGTACCACGGACCCGATTTTTTATAATCATATAAGGACAATTTTTTTTACTGAGAGTCTTTAGTTATAAAATATTATAAATATTAATTACATCATAACTAAATATGTTGGAATATTTAGTCATGATGTAATTGATAATATTATTATTTCATAACGTAAATAATAATTATAATTATTAAAGATATTCAAAACTATACTTTAACTTAAATGCCATAGTGTACCCCAAGATGTTTACCCCTGTAAGTTGTAAATTACAAAAAAAAAATTTCGAGAGATGTCACACTTCATAAAAAGTTCTGCATACACGAACCAAAAAAAAAAATTATAATTGTTTTTTTTTTTATTGTTATTTTTTCTTTTTAAACTTTTATTTTTATAGCAAATAACATACGTTATGAAGAATATTTTTTTTAATGGGATTTATAAGAAAATGTTTTTTTTGGGTTCGTGGTTACAAATATTGAATTTGATCTCAGAAAAATCATTTCTTTAAAGTGAGCAAAAGTTTTTATTATGAGTTACATTACTTTGTAAACTCAATTAGTAATCTATTTCTTTCTTGATGGCTTTTTCTTATGTCTGTGTATCAGATTGCGCATACGTAAAGTAGCTTAAAAATTTTAGCTTTTTATCATCGGTAAAAAATCACTTGTCATCGAAGTTTTTTTTTTACTAAGGTTTTATTTTAAAAACTAAATTTTTAAATTTAACTCTTTGTACCATCAACCTTATAATTACAATTACTTTAAAACTCACTTAGACTAAAGTGAGTTACTAGTAAGACTAAAAATTAAACGTACATGTTTGCTATAATAATATATAAGTTTTGCAATCAAAAAATTGCAATTATATTTTTTCCCTACCTCATTTTAGCTCCTTGTAATTTAGTCCCCAAGCAATAACAGAAATAATAATTAAAATTTCTTATTATCAAAATAATTAAAGTTCACACATTTCATTACTATATGTCAATCTATTACTTTAAATTATAGAAGGTAAGAATTAAAGAAGGCAAGGGATGAAATAATTTATTTTAGAAATGTGTATTACACATTTTGATTTTTCCTAAAAAGGGGACATTTTTTAAGTAGAATTATTTACTGTCGAATTTTGAAAATTATACTTTGTTCTCTCTTGGCTATTTTTTGAAAAAGTGTAGTTTGGGGAACAAGTTACGTGGTTTAAAATTTGTATTGCAAAACAAGCAGAATAACCTTTTATGAAGTGTAATCTTTTCTTGAAAAATAATTTTGTATGTCATTAAGTCCTAGTGGTAAGTCCATCCAGGGACACTCCGTATTTGTAAAAATCATAAAGATTTATCTCTCTTCCACCTTATCTAGCAATTTAACTTAACTAGATAAATAATTTTAAAGCAAGGATCTGCAAGCCAGGCGAATTTTTGTTTTGGAATGCTTGATTCCTTGCTTGATTTTTTTTATAGGTAATTTATAGGTAATCAGTTACACTTTGACTTGTAAATCTATGTTTCAATGATAATATGCTTGCTTATTCCATACCAAACTTTATAAAAACTAAGCTCATTCCTTCAAAATCATCTCCTTTGCACTCGTTAAAGATCAGTTTATGCTAACAATTTATAAATATTTTAGCGCATTTCCTTCAAATTATTACATATCAACCAAATACCTATTAGGTAATTGGGTAGAGTAAAATTACCAGGTGTATATACTTTGGTATTTATATCAAAATATGGACTGTTGAAGAAGAAATAAAGCATTCTAAAGGTAATTTGCATCGCTTGCGGTACTAGTCCAAACTTATTTTATTATAGTAATAAACTATAAGCAGCCACCTAAATCACCAGGCTTTAAGTAGTTAGAGTGTCTATAGTTTCTGGATTCATTTTATTCGACTCAGCGTTCCAATAAACATACAAATACCCCATACAATTTTCTTTACCTTTCATTCCGGTAATTTGTTTCGGTTGTTTGTGCAATGGTTTACTCGGGTTATAAACACACTTGAAGTGGTTGTATCGATAACTCTCAAGCTTTTAAATATCGCTTACGAAAGAGATTAATAAGCAACATAATTAATAATAATAATATAATTAGTGAAATACCTATCAATAGCAATTATTTAATAAATACCTTCTGTATTTGTCGAATCTAATCTTTTAAAACATCTATCGTACTTGCAAGACTATATTAATGTAATTGTTCTCATCATTATCATGGAGAAATACTAATGTATTTTTAGTAAGAATATAACATTTTTTTCTTTCTTAATTTTTCTTGGAGTCCTTCGTCCTCCGTCCAAATCCTCCGTATGATTTGGTAACTTTTGCTTAATCCGTGTATTTATGTGGGAAATTTAGATAAGATTAATTAATTTAGATAAACTTAAATTAATGAATAATTAGTTTTATTGGCTTTTAAAAATTGTTTAATGTTTGCCGTGTATGAGTTAGTAGATTTAGTTAAATTTTGTGTAATAGTACATAACCATACTTATAGTTTGTAAAAAAGTGTTGAAAAAGTTAACTAGTACATACATGATAGTGTATGTAAGATAGTTAATTATAAACGACCTTTTTGCATAAGAAGTGTATTTATTCATGTTGATAAAAAGCTATATTGATAAAAAGCTTGCAGTTTAGCTTAGCTAGCTGCTTAAACTACAAATGGCTGCTCTAACTTTTAACGTAAATATCTCTAGTTATTAATCTAACATCCAATAGAAATTTTTATTTTCAATATTTTTTTATCAACGACAAAGTTTTAAATAAGGTTACACTTGGATTTAAGTACTTGGATGAGTCACATCAGGTTTTATCTAATCTTTTTAATAAACGACATTACAATAAGAGAGGGTTAATTAAAGGACATTAACTAAACTTAGTAATATCGAAGAAGACATATAATTAATAGTGTTGATATAGAATCACGGATAACAAAGTAAACGCGAACCATCCTTGTGTAGGATGGTTCGTCGTAGGATCCAGTCGTCGCATTGCTAGAATTGTAAGACTCGATAAAATCTATTCAAGAGGTCTTAAAAACACCTAAAACTGATGATAATTCAGGTGAAATGTTGATTTCGGAATTTGAATGCGAACACAATAAGGAAAGTGTTAAAGGTATAAATGAGGAAAAGAAAAAAAAACATAAATATACATGAACTCAATACATGTGTGAAATATATGGTCGTCAAACATTACTCCGAGCTCCCCTTACGTTAACTCTTAATAGCCTAATATCAAACCCATAAGCACAACAACCCCATAAAATAAGCAGTAGCTTATGTTAGTTTACCACAAATATTGTATAAATAAATAAATAAGCAGTAGCTTATTTAGTTTACCACAAATATGTATAAATAATAAATAAGCAGTAGCTTATGTTAGTTACCACAATTTGTATAAATAAATAAATAAGCAGTAGCTATGTTAGTTTACCACAAATATTGTTAAATAAATAAATAAGCAGTAGCTTATGTTAGTTTACCACAAATATTGTATAAATAAATAAATAAGCAGTAGCTTATGTTAGTTTACCACAAATATTGTATAAATAAATAAATAAGCAGTAGCTTATGTTGTTTACCAAATTGTATAAATAAATAAATAAGCAGTAGCTAGTATAGCAGCAACATCAAATATTGTAATGTTCAACGAAATTTTTAGCGATTCTGTACTGTATCTGTTTGTAAATAAATGTAAATTTACACTTTTCCTCTAAACAATATGTATAACCAGACTCATCCGAAATTTCCGAAAATCGTTACTTCAATATACCGCGTATGTCTGGATGCGTAAACATCTGGTTTTCTAAATAGGTTTTATGTGTCCTAATAACCGATGGCCTTAGAACATTTGCCATGTCGCAATTTACTTTTATGGTGTAAGTGCCCTTAAAAAACAAAAACCTGATTGCAAACAATGATTTAAAGTTATTTAATAACTTTGATGAGTATAGCCTCAATGGTTGAGGTCTTTGAAGCATTAGTATTTATACTGAACCTTAACACCAACGAGGTCTAGAGTTAGCATCCCAGGTTACGCTTTCAGTTTATTAAATTTTTTCAAAGAAATTATCACCAACTTTAAATTATACCATAAGTGCATCAGTTGCCACTACCACCTTAAATTGTACCCGCAGGGATTATCTCTTATGAGTCAGCCCCAAGGATTTAAACAGACATAATTATTATTATCCAATTTTAATATTAAGTTTATAATTTATTGCATTCTTTCTGTCAAACAGACAAAATAAAAGAACTTATATTATTATTTCAAGTTATAAATTATTACTAATTTAATCGCCCTATATTCTGAAATTTAAACAAAATATGATAAATTACTGATATTTACATAAAATGTATGAAATATTTGATTGTATTCTCGTATTCTTTTAATTAATTCAAATTTGTCTTCGTTGTTTAAACGCAAGGTGACGTTTATATATTAATAGTAATTTAAATTTAAAATTATACCTCGTGTTTCGTATGGATGTGTCTCGACTAGCGCTTAATTTGCTGCTACAACGTGATCTGAATAGAACTGTACTTTTAGTATTTAGGAGTATCTTACATTTTTTTGAAAATATTTATATATTTGGCTAAATTTTTGCATTGTAATGTCGCTTTAATATTCATTATTCAGATTATAATCTGTTTATTATTCAATTTTAACGTTTGGATCTGTTTAGAGTCAATTCTAACCTTTGAGTCTGTTTATTAATCAATTCTAACGTTTGGATATCTTTAGATTCAATCTAACGTTTAAATCTGTTTAGATTCATTATATAGGGTTCATAGTTTCATTGGGTCTAAATGTTATTTTTCTTGAAAAATCATAAAGATTTCAAAGCCCTTCTGAAATTTGTATAAGATCAAAGAACCAAAAAAGTGAAACAGAATTGTCAACAAGTTTGGTTTTGATCTGCTATAAAAGCGTGAACAAAAATTTAGACCCTAAGTTTTGGAGAGCTTAGAATAAATTTAGTGAATTCCGTCCCTTTCTTGTTGTTTTATGCAGTGAACTGGTGTTAGGAAACCAAATTTGTTTTAGAAAAGTGAAATGAGGGTATTTAAAAGGCCTCTGTAATAAACTAATTTAGCAATGTCTAAAAAGATAATGATTAATAACTCCAGGTTATTAATAAAAGTTATTAAAAGGTTATCTTTTTTATTATTGGCATCAGGTAAAAATTATACTCCAAGAGCCAGGCCTAAAAATGTGACTCATTTTGTAAAAAAGCCAATATTTTTTCAAAGATAGTCGCTGACTCTGCATAAATTAACCATTTTTAGGTGTTTTTGGAAGAGTCATAACTTTGGTTGTAGTCATCCTATTTTGATGATAAAACACTCGTTTTATAGAAAATTTTATTAGCTTTAAAAAATTTTCTCTTCATGTTTTGCACTCAACCCACAGGGAACCACTTTTTTAAGAAAACTGAAACTTGTGCGATTTTATAAAATTTTGAGCATGCGCAGTCATATAAAGGGCTCCACTCTGGATAGGCAGACTATGTTTTTTCTTCATATTTTAAGGTGTATTTTTAAAAAATTGGTGTAAAGAATACAAAATGAGTCAAATTTTACAGGTCCGGCTCTTGGACAATTAGAATCATCCCTCCCCTCCCCTAACGTTTTTCATTTCCACTTCCTCAGCGACCTACTTCATTAGCGTCTTTCAAAATTTGTTTATGGTCCATAGTTAGGTAATGTCTTAGGAGAATCAAGCCCTTCTTTTCACCACCCTTCTCTGCATGTTCTTAGTCCCCCCTCTCCATAACACCTTAATCGGGACTTTGATAGGAAAAATGTGTCTTTTTACTATATAAAGACCTTTCATTATTTACTTGAGGTTCAATTGCATTTGGAATTGTTATCAATAGCTTTTTATCACAGTTGAAAATGAACATGGGGATTTACTGTTGCATTTAAGTAAAACGTGGCTGCGAATTTTCTGAACGTCTAAAACGTGATTACTTTATTTATCTCTGTTAATTCTCATGTTTTCCTTGCAGATGTTAAAATTATAATGCATTTTAGTGCTTTTATATATTATGCCCTCACAAGATATGATTAGAAGCTGGTAAAATAATAATAACACATGTCTACAAATGCATAGAGTGATCATTTTGTCTTTGTACTTAGTAAGGCTTGATATTTTTTAAACAATTTTTTTTGTCTGAGACCGGCTTTGAATTCCGTTGTTGTACGCTTCTCATACGTGGAGGGGAGGCCGGCTTTATGTAAATTAGCGCATTCCCCTTGTCTCTTGTACAGTATCGATATTCTTTTCTATACCTATTACATTAAGCCTGATTTACTCTAACCATGCAAGCATCTATCGATATATTATATCGAGATAGCCAACCCTTATTACAAAATAAAACCAAATATAAATATGCCTTGACTAAAGGAATGACCCCGCCTACCCACATCCCAGAGATAAAAGTAAAAAAAAAGTTAATAAAAAACACGTTAAAGACCGTCCTGGAATATCATTATGCAAATGTTTATACTTGGTGGGGTGATTTACTCTAGAGAGAAATTTCTTAGTATAATGTTGGCTACACTGCTAGCTGTGGGACGACCAATCGGATACCAGTATCACCCCCTCTCATAATCTAGGAGCTATTCTATTGGTCCAACTGGTTTGTCACTCTCAAGGCCGACCCCCATAAAGGCGCCATACTCTTGAAAATCACATACACAGAAGAGAAAAGAGGCCTCACTCTTGTGTATTCATCCAATTTTTGTAAAAATTTAACTTAATTTATTAATAAGAAAAACACTCGGGAGGAAGAGTCTCTTAAAACGACAGTGATGAAGTTCACATTATCATGAAATCCCTTTCCACGATATTTGGGAAATCTAACTTTCAATACTTCTGAAAAATAAAATATAGATATTGGGTTAATTTTGTTATTGAAATTAATACTATTTTATGACTATGACTATATCCTAATGTTCCTATAATCGACAGTTCTTATATATGTTTTTATATAATTTCTATATATAAACCTTATATATATTAGAAGGAAATCATTTTCCAGATCATGGGTTGCATTGTATAGACTTAGGATTAAAGCAAATTCTTGGTCATAAAAATGCTTATCTATTTCATCACCATACCATGTAAATAATTCATGTTTGGATTATCTTATGGTGATTCATTCTATCATGATAAATTACTGATAAGATTATGCCAGGTATTACTCGGAAGTAATGTGGTACAGTCGGAGACTGGCTACATCAGGAAGTAACGTCTCCTCGGGGCCGTCTCAAGTTTGTTTTACATAATAGACAGATCGATTGGTTTGACCTGGTTCCAATGCATGGAATTATAGATTCATGTCTTAATCATAAAGCCAGGCCCGTAGCCAGCCAAATCTCGTATAGGGAGTCGAAACCAATCCCTGAGGGGACGAAATTCACACATCTACAGGGGAACTAAAATCTATTTTCTCAGAGGGGCAGCATTTTTTCTAGGGGGGAATGCCACTCCCCTCTGTCCTCTGCTACGAGCTTGCATGAAACTCTAAAATTCTGATTCTTTTCAATATCCATGTATGCTATACTAGATAAGCTGACATTATAAAAACATTTTGTTAAATTTCTGATTTCTGATCTTGTAAGAGATGAGCTTTGTCCTCAGAACGTCTTGTCGTTGGTCATCTTGAATAAGAAAATGTATATGCGTAGTGATCAGATTTTTAAGATTTTATTGAGCATCAACACTTATGGTGTAAGTTCACCAATTCATAATAGATGGAAATAATGTCCGAGATATTTATTTAGCTCTCTTGTGCGATGGCTTCATTGTCCAAATTACAGCATTATTACTTTATCTTATTAAGAAGATTTAGTGTACGTCCTTCAAGATCTACTTGCACTGTCAACTTATGCTGTAGTCATGTTTTAAGTGGTTGCCACATCTCTATAATACAAGATCCTTAGGGCTGGAAGACTGTTGTTTTTACATCTACAGTTATACTTTTGAAATCATATGTTGTACACTGCATTCTTGTTTTAAATTCCAGCCTTTCCTTATTAATTCATTTTTTAATTCATACGCCCAGAACTGAAAGTTAATGAGAATTAAGGAATTCCTTTGTATGGTGAATGAATTTAGTTTTACAAATTAATAAGTTATCAAATTACTCAATTCACGATATTACTTGTGTGTTCTGATTAGAGAATTAAACGATTTTATTGAAGAACTTTCTTTTCAATGATTGTGGACATACTTTTAGTGGTTGAAATTATCTCAGTGCTGTAGAGGTTATATAGAAAGGATATTATTCTATTTGCGTAAAACGTGGTGAATCAAGTCTTTAGGTTACTCATGGCATATAAGAGGAAGAAAATACAGGTGCCGTTTGTAAGAGAAATTCTTTCCTTCAAGGTACTTATTAAAAAGACTTTTGATGGGCAGTAAAAAGTGCTCCTTGATGATGTACTTATAAAAGATTTTCACTGTAATTGGTCTTTTTAAGTCTCGTGCAGGGTGATAGCTTCTTTGTGAAAATTCCTTGTTAAGTTCACACGAAGGTCATTGTTTTCCCACTCTGCCCTCCTATCATGTCGGAATCAAGCGGTTTTTTCTCCTTCAAGATCCGCTGAAGATTTTCTTCATACAAAACGCACATCCATCCCCGGTAACCTCCCTGGGAATAGGGTCACATTAGAAACAAACAAGACAACGGTATTCTCCCCCTGCCATTTTAAAGTAATTATACACTATCCTTCTACTTTCTGATATAGCAACCGCTTCTTTAGAGAAAATCTTTTAAATATATATATTTTATCCCTCAAAAGACCAGTTATAATTATTCAACATTTTTTTAATTGGATACCGTTTTCTTATAAATTTTTTGTAGTTATTAAACGTCTAAGGAATTATAATTTATTCTTTCTAGTGTAAAATTAAGGCAATTTTCTAAACAAAATACTGACTAGATTTACTATAGTAAATCATGTCAGATCAAGAATAATCCAAAATAATCTGTTGTTTGATTTATATTTTTACTGTTACTATATTCTCGTTTAAATGAACAACAATTTTATGTCTTAAAATTAAAATATAATTGCTTCAAATAGTTTTAAAAAATAAGAATTATAATTGAAAGAGAACTACCATGGACTTGTTATTGAATTTCATGAATTTTAATATTTTGATTATAACTGTAGATATTTATTATATAAATTAAATTTATTGGCTCTCCCCCTTTTTAGCTATAGAGCATTAAGGCATGGTCTGTGAGATCTCTAGGTTTTTGATAGTTGACTCTTATGAAAAGCTTTAGCTTAAGATTAGGTAAACATATTGAAGCTTCGTCCTATATTAAATAGTTTTTCTTCCTTCCTATTCAGCAAAAATCCATTTCTTGCTGTAAAAATGAATTGCACAAAAATAAAAATAAATCATTCTGCAGATTATTTAATTGGAATTAAGATTTCATCCCAATTTTACCTTCAAAAAATTTAATTTGTCTCAAAAATGTTACTTTAAAGATATAATGTGGGCATGTTTATGATAAAATTTCGAATCTATTGGCATAAAACTAAGTTCTGCTTGTAACGTATTTAATTTAAATCTTCAAGGCGTATAAAGTGTTTTCTTATATCAGTTATAATTTTTTGACATAATTTTATTTAATATTACGTTAATTAGCTAAATGATAAATGATTCTCGAGTATATGTTAAACACCTGCAAGGAAATAAGATGAACTTTAACCCTTGCCTGCGTAAGGTTAATCACCCGATGTTATCATATTCTAGAATTCCTTTCACTTGGATCCCTTGTAAAGTTCCATATCTAAATCTAATGATAAAGATCTCTCTAGAGTCCCTTACAGACATGAGTGTGAAGTCAACAAGTGGTACTTTACCACCTGTGTTTAGGATCAGACCAATACTTCCTTTCCCATGACCCTACCTGAATGGTTAATATGCTTATTATGTGATATCCTCTCGTCTTTAATTTGAGCTCTTCATATTGACAAAACTGTTGTTAGGAATTTTTTCATACAACGTTACGTCAAAAATCCTTTTGATCGAATTGGTAAACATCAATAAATAATTGCTCTAAGAAAACTTTTTGACAGACGTAAAAAATGCTGCTTTGATGAAAAAGGAGACATATTGTCTTAATTCTGCCAGTAATTAAATTAATCTTGTTTAGGAACTTCAGGAAAAATTTTTATGTCGAATATGTATAGCTTTAATATTAGTTTCTTATATAAAAAAACTCTATCAACGAGTATTAAACCGAGTGTTAAATTGTTTAGCGATTATTAAAATTATTTATTAGTGCAGTCTTGTTATGCGGAGAAGTAGTAGCCTTTTTATCAAGATAACTTCGCAATCTTGTAACCAAATTATCCTTGCGTTTGTCTCGTTATCGAGAGATCTTTGCAATCTTGTTATATCAAGTCTTGTTAATTATTAATGGTAAACTTCTTATTAATAACCCTTTGCTAATGTTTTACCATGAACTATTTTTTGTTTTATCATCGAAAGCTCCTCGTTGTTTTATTGAGTGAGTCAATTACTCTATGGCATACTATTATATTTGACTGCTTTGAGTCCTTTTCTCAAATATCCTTCGATATCGAAGTGCAGGTCTCCCTGGCAAATTAGTATAAAAAGTCCAAGTATATTTCCCCATCGGGCAAAACGTTTAGATGTTAAGTAATTTTAAGCAAACATGCATCAGATGAAGCACCTGCTCCCGAATCAAGTTAATTGTATATTACAAGGACAATGAACTACGTCCAACTTATATTGCTCACAATTTACAAACTTTTCACGCTAAGTTTTGTAGTCTGATCTGTTTTGTCATCCTACTTATTGGTAGATGTATCAATGTATAAATCTATCTAAATTACTTATAGTGTCTTTGGCTCATGTAAAAATCTGTTTTGTCATCCTACATATTGGTAGATGAATCAATGTAGAAATCTATTTAAATTACTCATAGTGTCTTTGGCTCATGTAAAAATCTGTTTTGTCATCCTACTTACTAGTAGATGTATCAATGTAAAAATCTATTTTAATTACTCATAGTGTCTTTGGCTCATGTAATATTCCCAAGGTTACTGCTTAGGGTTAATTCCATCTCCTCGGATAATACTATGAATACCTCAAACTTAAACCAAACTTAAAGTTAAGATGGGTACGGCATGTCAACCTATTAATGATT
>JACMZG010001863.1:15793900-15931400 GCA_018340805.1 Microvelia longipes | reverse complement strand
AATTAGTGATAAATATAAGCTATTCTATTTATAATCATTAATTATGGATATAAAATTATAAATATTATAGTTTATTATGTAGCAATAGAATTAGCAAGAAAAAGCTCTGTATAGCATAATTCGTTGATAATTCTATGTTTACACTTGCTGGACCTTATTGTTTTTTCTTTGGTCAATTTATTTTAACTTGAGGAAATGCATTTGTATCTATTGTCTAATACTTGAGTTATTTTCTTTAATTTTAGAGATATATTTCAATTTGTAAATAGTTGGTACGTGGGTTTCTTTACATTTTAGACAAAATTTAGAACAAATTATTCATTATTTTCCAAGAATTATAGGAACGTGCGAGAAGTTTTGATATTTTTCTCGTAAAATTACATATTGTGGAGGGCAGTGATTAGATGTGTCTCTGTGTCATTTCCAGATAATTATGACGCTGAGCTTCGTGACATTGTGCGCGCTGTAAATACATCTGAATGTTTTATCTCTGATAAATGGCTCCATTGTATTGTTTCGGGTTTGGGTTGTTTGTTTGAATTTGTACGTGGCGTCGATGAAGATGACACCTCGGGTTGGAGCACGTTCAGGGAACTATGTTTGATCTTCCAAGATTTTTATTTTTATTATAAAAGGGGGGAGTGTCAACTTATTGTCGACGGGCCGTGACCGTATTCTTGGCTCGAGGGTAATTTCCATTCTCCCTCTTAATCTGTTAAAACCAAGTTTTTCTATAGAGATGATTGTTGTGGCCGAGAGAGCCGAGGTATCTCCTGTTCATTACTGATTCTTCACGGGCAAGGCACGCGCGCGGTAAACCACCCGCCTCGGACCGGCTATACGCTACTCGTCTTACCCGGCCACACCTTTCACACCGCACCTTCTATCCAAACATCATTTCCTTCATCAACATTAACTTAACATCTCTTCATTTATCTTAACTCCAATCAAGTTGAACTATGCCTTTGTAACAAATGTATCATTTGACATTGACCACATTTTGAATTGCTTCAAATACAACTTTGAATTTATTGTATAAAAGTCACTCCAGCTTTGTGACATAACTACTTGACAGTAACATTGACATTGCTAGACAAGCAAGCAACCTCTGTATGCTCATGCAGTAAACAGATTTTTACAGCAATTAAACTGAATTATCTCACTGTTTAATTTATTATTGAAATGGTCGATTCAACCTTCTGTTCTCAGAAGACAATCGCCGTGATAAATACCCATTACATTTGATACCTTTCCTTTGACTATAAAGCTCTAATTTTTAAATTCATTTATAAGTATCTTTTTAACCCCAATCTTAAATTTTATTATACTTAATTATTAATACATTGCTTCTATGTAAAATGACTGATCCATCATTATCATAATTTGTTCTAAAGATCTGCTGTAATAATATAAGCATACTTTATCTTAAATTCTGGACTAAAGTATAATGCGAGAAAGAGTGAATATGCGGGACTAAAGTATAATACGAAGATAAAGAGTGAATATGCGGGACTAAAGAGTGAAAATGCGGGGCTAAAGTATAATGCGAGAATAAAGAGTGATATGCGGGACTAAGAGTGAAAATGCGGGCTAAAGTATAATGCGAGAATAAAGAGTGAATATGCGGGACTAAAGAGTGAAAATGCGGGGCTAAAGTATAATGCGAGAATAAAAAGTGAAAATGCTGGGCTAAAGTATAATGCGAGAATAAAGAGTGAATCTGCGGGACTAAAGTATAATGCGAGGATAAAGAGTGAATATGCGGGACTAAAGAGTGAAAATGCGGGACTAAAGAGTGAAAATGCGGGACTAAAGTATAATGCGACAACATAGAGAGTGAATATGCGGGACTAAAGCACAACTGATTGCCTTAAATATTAGCTTATTGCTGATTCAACTAGCAAAGAAAACTAAAGGTTGCGGCCTAAGGATTCCCGTTCGGATTATAATTCCAAATAGGTTATGATTCGGGATTTTAATTTTTTGATCCTTCGGCCTTCCTTGCCTTTGGAGCCAAATTAAACTACTGGGGTCTATAATTTCGCTCTTACTCTTAAATGTTTCCGTAAGAAATGCAAAATAAGCCATTTGTCCCTCGCTTCTTAAGCGTTTGCCAAAAAAAAAAAATCGAAGGCGGGTTACCTCGGAATTTTTCCTCTCATCAGATCCGCTACGGTCATCCTCCCTGCTTTGGACTTGCTTTGCTAGACCTCAAAATATACAATTCAGCAAATTTATACTGCAGCATGTCTTCGTACTTGCTTCGCTCGTCCTCAGATAGTAAATGCATCCGCTTCTTTCTCAGCGGTAACCCAAATAGCACTGACCACGCTCAATTCTGCTTAACTTTTATTTTCCAAAGAAATCATGGATATACTTGTCGTATTGAAACGAAACTTAGTGTTCTTATTTATTACGTAAAGTTATATACTTGTACTAAATTTCAACTCAATTAGATTGTTTTCTAATTTTTACATTTTTTTAAAAAACGGACACAAGCCATTTGATAAAAATTGAACTAATACTGATAATAAGATAATAACTTAGCGAATATGTTAGTATTATACATGGCTACAAGGGTGCCGAATCTCAATTTGATCGCATTATTTTTCTACGTTTTATAATTGAGCAATTTTTGCTGAGTCATTCTTGCGGGTTAATGACCAAATAAAATATTTTCAGAACAGCACAAATACAGTGGTAGACTGACTTTTGTACAAAGTTTTAATTCTATTGCACTAAGAGCAATAAAATGCTCCTAGTGCAATAGAGCTAGTGCACTAGTGCTTTGCTTCTATTGCACTAGGAGCTACGACGATATTTATTTATTTATTTATATAATTTTACAACCATCAAATTTACAAGCAATTCTTGGTTTAGTCAAAAAATTCACTTTACTTTACAAATGAGAAAAAAAAAAAAAAAAAACAGAAAAAATTACAAATTATAAAAGTTCAAATTAAAATAATCATTGAGTTCATACATAGGATTAAGCAATAATACTTCTTTGACTTTGTTTAAGCATTTTTGAGGTTTTAGAGCTCTTATACCATCTGGTAGGTGATTATATATTTTTATTTCCATGAAACTAGGACCTTTGTAGGTTTTATTAAGTCTTACTGATGGTAGTTTGAGGTCACAACCTCTCCTAGTCTCGTAGCGATGGAGATCACCTTGTTTTTGTTTAGAGCCCAAATTCCTCAAAACATGCTTTAAACATTCCATAATAGCCATAGACTGTCATAATTCTCCATTTGACAAAGAGAGGTTTGCAAGTTTCTATTTGTTTAACTCCTTCTAGTATACGGATAGCTCTTTTTTGTAGCAGAAAAACATCTTTAGTAGATGAGCAAGAGCCCCACAGTCTTAATCCGTATCGTAATCTGCTTTCAAAGTTAGAGAAGTAAACAATTTTCAAAACTTGCTGAGATATAATACTTTTCAGTCTTACTAGGAGAAATATGACAGTACTAAGCTTATTCGTGAGATTACTTGTATGATGGTTCCACAATAATTTCTGATCTAATGTTACTCCAAGAAGTTTAGCACAATTATTCTGGCTGTGCTCACCAAGATCTCTTCTTAAGGAGAAACAAATAATGCTAGTCTTGTCTTCATTAAGATGAAGACAATTAGCTTGGAACCAATCATTTATTACTTTTTTAGTGTCGTTTACATTAATCAGTGATGACTTTTTAGCTTTCAAGGTAACTGAGGAATCGTCAGCAAATTGATATATTTCAGAGTCATGGTCCAGTTTGGTAGTTACAATAAACAGATCGTTAACGAAAAGAATGAATAGAATCGGTCCGAGTACCGAGCCTTGATAACAGACATACACATAAACGCAGACAGACAACTTTGTGGAAACCAATTAGGAGGCCTTAAAAACACCTGACACGGATTATTTCGGTGACATCCCGGTTTCGAAACTCTATACTTTTCCTACGGTATAAATAAGGAAAAGTAAAAATGTAATATAATTTAAAATGATCAGCAATCAAATTGATCTCTGTGCATTTCATATAAACTACGTTATGGTTCACATAATCATTCGTTAAACATATTATAATACATTTGTCACATTTATCATTAATATACCGTTCATAATTTTATTTAGCATTTTATTAATAACATTTTTTTCTAACCTTGAACAATATGATTATTAAAATATGTTTTACCATATTATGCCGCGCTACTTATGAAAAAATATATACTTATACACACTTAAAAACAAATTAAAAAATAAATTATAATGATATCCTTAGAATTGTTGGAAGATGAAATCCAAATGGCTTCCATCGATATGACGCCATGTTAATGGCATTAGTGGCATGTGGGCTGGACAACTATGCGAGGTCAAATTTTCAACTTCATTTTTAAAAATCTTTTGCATAAATTTTATAATTGCAGTACTAACAGTAATTATGTTCAATGATTTTATGATGAATTGGGTTTTACAAATTATGTTGTTAGAGGTAATAAATTTAAACGCTGTGAATTTCCTAATTACTGGGTAAATGATTAGTTGGTTGTACTTAATTACTAAATTTATTTGTGTCTGTTTGATTTGGTATTAATTTAAATTTATTTTTTTTTATCGTTAGTTAAAAAAAAAACATCCTTTAATAGTTACTTTACTGATACATCGTCTTTACTTTACTGTGTTATTAATTTGGTCGTCTGCCTCTGCAATCGTGATCGTATAAGCACTTAATTTTGGCACCGGGGGTCCGGACTTCGCTGCCTCGGCTATACTCTAAGTTTATATGAATATTTTTTGTTTTAAAAAGATTTCGACAACTTTAATTAATACTTAAATTAATTAATAATTTTATTTGATCGTGGATACAACCCGCCTGATGTTCCCGCAAGGTGAATATCCTGATTGACCAAAAGGCCCTAAACGGACATTTCACTTCATTTCATAAATTTTTTCACGATTACAAAATATATTATAGTGTGAATAATAATACTATTATTATTATTTATTTAATTATTTATTATTAAACATATATTATATAGCATTATTTAATGCGAACATGTTGGATTTCAAGCCAATCAGGTTTCTTCCCTCCGTATATTTTTTAGTTAATTTCCGTCTGTAGTAAGGACGACTACAGGAACCAACGAGACCTGTTTTTAAATATTATGTCAAAATTCTGTTCCCAATCGCTATTTTTAGGCAAGAAACGTTTTGAAATCTATTGCTAAGAAAAATCAATTGTAGAAATCTCGAAATCAGGCAGTACTTAATATAAAATGAGTTGGTAGCACTGATATTCACAAAATATTTCGTAGAAATAATTAAAAACAAATGTGTTAAAAAAATTGGGTACGGGGTACCTCGGAACTTTCTTAACTTATAGGATTTGCTGCGCTCATCTTGACTACATCTTAATCTACTACTTAACATAAGAGATCCAACAAAAATCGAAGATATACTTGCTGTATCACAATGAAACTTATCGTTTCATTGTTGTGTTTTAGGGGGAAACTTTCGGTCGTCTCTTTAGCCAAAATTTTCAATTCTGGCGGCGTATTTTCAATGTCTGACTCACTATCCATGATTATTTTATTATAATAAGTAATAATAAATAATTTTTCAATTATAATTAACTTTTCGAAAATAACTAAACTTTTTTAACAAAAACGTTCGATTATTTCTTTGTTAATGAAAATAAAAACAAGGAAGGTTATATTATAACCTTGTTGTAAACTACTTGCGACAATTTCTTAGTTTTTTTTTGTCACTGATAGTAAAAAATTACGTAACTGTCGCGGATGGTATAAAAAACGCATTTCTCCAACTTTTTTTAGCCCAAAAAAACAGTTTGGTGTTTTTTTATAAATAATTTGTAATGTGATGTAAAAAGATTTCCTGCTAGTAATATTGCGTAAGTATTGTTTTTTTGCATCAAATATTAATTACTACATAGAGTATTAGAGGATGCTATCCAAAGAACCAAAGATACAAACTTACCGATAAGAATATATTTGTTCAAATCTGATCCACAAAAGTATCTGTAAAAGTGAAGGGATTATTCAACTGAATGAAAGATGAAATAGTTCAGTCGAGATCTCAAAATTATTTTTTATTCAGGTCGAATGTTGCTACTGAGTTTTCCTTAAGAGTTCCTCTCGATTCAACAGGTGTTTTAGATCTTAACCAAAAAAAACTTCAAGAAAAACTGTTTATTCATTCAACTTTTTGTTGCTTTGGCGCTACATGTAACGGTATTGGAATTCTTCCCAAGGTTTTGTCTTATGGACATCTACAATACCAAATATTATTGGGATGAATAAATCAGTAGGGAAAAGTGAAAGTATAGATGTGTGATCTATGGAAATTACTGTTACACAAGAATAGATAACAAGTTATGATAATGAGATTGAAGGATGAGCTACGTTACAACATTGTACTAGCTAGTCTGTACATTTGTCTGTATATCTTACATTAGCTATTCTGTTCTACGAAGGCTAAAATAATGTAACTATTAAATAATTCATAATAATACTGAATTCGTTGTGGGTTTTAGTATTTTGGGGCATATTAAACTTATAGTACCATACCAGGGAAGGTAAGTTTGTTTCTAATTCTGTATGACCTAAAACTTTTTGGCTGCATTTTTCCCTAATACGAGAGAGCAGTAGGAAACAAAAAGGACTTTAATAAACTTTTTTAGGGCATCGAATAATAAAAATATAATTTTAATTTATTCAGTGGCGACTAGTTGTAGTAGTCAGTAAACACCACCTCTATCCATAGATGTATGATCCATGGGTAGAGGTGTTATTGTCCAAATTTGACTCCCCATCCTATTACTTATAACTTCTAGTCGCCACTGAGTAAATCAAGAATAATTATTATTTATTTATTTTGATTATTCAATGCCCTAAAAATGTTTATACAGCATGACTTGAAGTGACTCTAATTCTTTTAGAAAATACTTACCATCTTACTTTCCTCTTCAATATACAAATGTTTGGTAGCAATAAAATTCCACTTTTCTGCCTACTTTTATTATCTTTTACTTCTTCTTTATATGACATATTTAAATGCTTTACTTATGAATTAAATTCTTGTTGATCTTTAAATAAAATTTTATATTACATATTTTTAAATATTCTGCATACTTTAAAATTCAGTACGTAATTCCAGTTATTTCTCCTTTTCATTCATATTCAGGCTATTAAGTGTAAAATCAGTTTAAAGTCCTCTATGACTCGTGTTAAGTACTAAAGTTACTTGATCTCCCACTTAGACAATTTTATTACTTCATAAGATAAAAAAGCACTATAAGTCTCTGTTTTATCTTTTTTAGCGTTTCCTAAGCCGATTACCTCCGGAAATAGACATGAAACTTACTTTATTTAAAGTGTCTATACTTAGCATATGGGATTGTAAAAATAGGACTTTTGAGAATTTTGCTGTAAGGCTGTGTGGTTAAATACTTTTAAATCTTTTGATGCTAAGTTCTTTTAGTTTTTTAATGAAATAAAAATATTTTACAACTATATGTAGACAGTTGTAAATTTATTTCTTATCTGAATTCTTAAAAGTTAAGTTCTTTGCTGAATAGAAGGATGTTGGGATGTTTAATTTTCAGATTAGAGTAGCTTTATCAATAGTTTGGGACACACACACTTACACTTAAACTTAATGACTAGAAGTCGAAAAAATATAATTTCATGTTAACTTATATTGTCAACTATTCATGTTTTGCAAAACTCGGTTGTATCAAATGGTATTCTATTGAGCCATTAATATCGATTCATAATGAGTCGTTAGTAGTAATATCCTATGTCATTGTCATTGATTCTAATAAGTCTGTGATTCTAATTATTGGTATTGATTTGTAATCTGCAATCACTGCTGATTTAACATTATGACGTTCATACTGATTTCTAATATTTCATAAATGTTGATTTCCAATATGTTAGATTCTTAACTTTGGGCTACACAATACAATTTGGCAACATACACCAAGGAATGTAAAAAGGAAAATGGCATGCTCCATCTGAAAATTGTTCCATTATTCGACGTTCGTTAGTATTGATAACTTGACATAATGACATGTCCCACTCTGTTTCTTTTCGTCTAACATGTCAGAGCACCGACAGGGCCTGAACTCGCTTTGTTCTGTACTTAAAATTTTAAAGAATATAACGTGTAGCATTTACCAGATACGAGCGGTGCTCACTTTCCGTCATCATGTCTGGTATGGAATACACGATTTGATGTCATGCAAAACAACGTTTGATACTACCAAATTTTGCAAACACATGATTATTTGACACAATATAATGTCCGCGAGACACCTAATAATTAACAAACAAATATTTTGCTACTTCATGTTTGCTAACATGCTACTTGATGTTTAAAGTAAAGATCGGTGAAGTACAGACTCTGTCAGTGCTCTGATGAGTTAGGCGTAACGAAACATAGGTGAAACAGTTCCAAGATGTTATATAGCCGTTTCCTAATGACACTCGCAAAATATATTGTGCCAACATTCATGTTTTGCAATACTCGGTAGTATCAAATGATATTTTCAACATTGTATTGGTCCTAATAGGACAATTGTTAATTTCTAGTCTGACATTGTACTGACTTTCAATGTACCAGCTTTCCAACATATTGAATTTATTTTTTTTTATTAGCATGGGTTTTTTAATAAGTCATTGGCAGTGAATATGAATCAGTCATATTTCCTAATATGGCTACGATCCAATGTAAATAGCAATATGCTTTTTTGTTGCTTTCCAGTATGTCCAACATACGATTAGGATTTTTGGATGTGCATTGATGTTGCTTTTCAATAAAACAACTATGCGATTTAATTTTCTAAGTTGCCTTGTTGTTGCTTTTAACTATTAAAAAGATGCGATAAAGATTTTGAACATGCCTTGTTGTTGCTTTTAACTATTAAAAAATGCGATAAAGATTTTAAACATGCCTTGTTGTTGCTTTTAACTATTAAAAAATGCGATAAAGATTTTAAACATGCCTTTTTGATGCTTTTCACTGTTCAAAAGATGCGATAAAGATTTTTGACATACCTTGTTGTTGCTTTTAACTTTTCCAAAGATGCGATTAATGTGCCTTGGTGCCGAGCTTCAATACGCCCTTCGATTCCTAAGTTTCCAAGTTTTTATTTGCAAAACTGCAATGCAAAAAAATAAAAGTTAGATTTGTCAACAACTCATATTTCACATACGAGACGAACATATTTATATTCCTTTATTGCATGCTTGATTTCTATACGAATTTCGCCATTTTTAATCAATCTCACAGAACCACTCACTGCTTATATGCACCCGCAGAGTCAAGTTAATTAATTAATTTTTGTTTTCATTTAACGTTAACTAAGAAATATAAAGATTATAGATCTTGATTTATAGTTATGAATAAAAAACTGTGTATATGACCTCGACAAGTATCTGGCCGGTGTCCAAAGGAGGCTGTCAATTTTCCTCGGTTACACGGCTGTCCTTCCTCGTCTCTGTGAATCCCGAAGAGGGTTAAAAAAGTTTTTTTTTTGCCTCCCTGTTTCTTTTATAAGTGTCTATAAGTTGTTTTTAACATCTTGACAGAGTCAGTCATGCATTGCATGAGGTCACACTCCCTCTTATTCTGTTCAATGCGTCTTGACTTGACATACTAAGCTTGACTATGTTTGTATTTATAAACCTACCTATGTAGTTATTTCAAATCATAACATGACAACTGTCTGTATTGACTGTATATAAGATACAATGTATTATTACATTGCATAAACACTACAATGATTACAGTGGCTGTATCTTAATACGTTTTGTGAATGTTTACTTTTTCATATTTTTATATTAAACTGAAGTTAAACATTTAACAATTAGATTTATATATTAAGTAAGTTTGTCTTCCTTTTTTGTATCATTGGCTTAGTATAAGTATTTAAAAAAAATTCAAAATATGTAAAAAGTATTTTTTATTTTCCTCATTTATATCGTAGGTATATAGGAAAAGTATTGTGTTGGCATTAAATATCCTTCATCGGGATTTCATCTGAATTATCCGTTTCTGATATTTTAAGACCTCCTGAATGGTTTTCACAAAGTTTTTTTGTCTGTATTTGTATGTGTAGGAGTGTGTGTGTTTGTTATCATAGTAGCTCACAGTGTATTTAATATTTTAATATTTTAAACTTTCCAATTTTAAACTGGAGAGTTATAGACCAAGAGCCCAGGGGTGTTTTGTTAATAAAAAGTGTAATGGCAGGAAACGAGTTTAATTTTTCGTAAATACCTTCCTGAACAAGGATCTGCAATTCTACCGGCTCGTATCGGATGGGTGTCTCAGGCAGAACGCACTGTACATGTCAAATTTACCACCGAAATTAATAAAAAGTGTAATGGCAGGAAACGGGTTTAATTTTTCGTAAATACCTTCCTGAACAAGGATCTGCAATTCTGCAGACTCGTATCGGATGGGCATCCCAGGCAGAACGCACTTTACAGGTCAAATTTATCACCCAAGTTAACAAACAGTGTAATGGCTGGAACCGGTCTCAATTTTTCGTAAATACCTTCCAGAACAAGGATCTGCAATTCTGCCGACTCGTATCGGATGGGTGTCCCAGGCAGAACCTTTGACCTCTAAAGTGCGTTCTGCCTGGGACACTCATCCAATACGAGTCGGCAGAATTGCAGATCCTTGTTCAGGAAGGTATTTACGAAAAATTGAGACCGGTTCCAGCCATTACACTTTTTATTAACAAAACACCCCTGGGCTCTTGGACTATTAGGTCTAGTCAAGATATTGTTATGACGTCATTAACGAACAATAAATTACTAAAAATAAATTTCAAATGTCCATTAATCGCTGAAAAATTTCTTTAATCAAATTGAACTTTAGTCATGTATATAAGACCAATAAATGTGCCAAGTTTCATCTCATTATCAGCATTAGTACAATTTATACGTTTTTTAAAAAATCATTTAATTGAGTTGAAACTTTATACATCTCATTATATAATATATAGGCATATTCACGATTTTCGTTGTATTATAAAAGTTAGGCAGCACCGAGCCAGGTCAATGCCTGGATGGGTGTTCACTGCAAATAAAATCTCAATGTATATACTATCATAGGGCGAGTGTAGCAAGTTATTATTATGACCAAAAAAATTTGGTCATATTATAATGTGAGCATGACCGAAGCGAGTCTGAAGTTGTGAAGATGAGCGTAGCGGATCCTATGTGGTGCGCAAAAGTTCCGAGGTACCTAGTACCCGAAAGTTTTAAGTTTATGTTAGGTTTAGTTCATTTTATTGCCTTTAGAAATTTAGATGATTATAATTTTATTTTATTTTATTCCTGTTTTCTTGTCAATTTAATGTAGTTTTTTTAATATTATTTTTTATAGTTTTTTAGGAAATAAAATAATAATTAATAACTTATAAATTTATTAAATAATTCATTTTATAAAAAAAAACATTATAAGTAATAAAAAGTATGTGAAAAAAGTTAATGTGATGCTTGTTCGTAAGAGGAGAACTAGATCGTTATGATGATATATGAGAGGTTTATGTTAGGAGCTTGGTTGTATTACAAGTCACTACAAGACTGGAGACAGGCGAGATTAGATATAGACCTGGAAAACTTGGTAATCAATGGACATAAACCACTCTGATATTCAAGGTAACAAAATCTTCAATGGACCATGGACACACTTTTTTTCATAGATGATTTGGACGAAAAATTTAAAAGGCGTAAGAAAGCGACGTTCAAAGTTGGTACTGAAGAAAATGTTTTTTACCTCTTGAAAATTAATAATCGGCTGTGATAAATAGTTAGGTGTCGGTCGTTGTAAGACAGGGTAGGGCTAATTGAGGTGCTATGTGGGTGTCTCCAAACTTACCCAAGTTCTTGTGGACTTACACTAGGGTGTGTCGGTATATACCACCTACGCTCTTGTAAAACTAACCCTATAACATGGTGACATCTTAAATTTAGTAGGGATGCACAAAAAAGAGTCGTATAAACCCTTGAAAAAGATTAGGGTCGTACGTGGGAAAAATGATAAAAACTTAGAAAATTCATAACTCCCAAGTGCGGGTCAAATCGCTAATATCTAAAGGTTTTTATGTGGCGCTCTGGATGCCCTAAAGCACTGAAAGACACCTATAATTATTTTTTTATAATCTTCAACAACTCTTTTATTTCTTTATTTTGTTTTTTCGAAACTTCAAAACTTAAATATAACTTTTTTTTGTCGATTGATTTTTTTTTTCAATATCAATAAAAAAGTGTGATGTTTACAACAGTCTAATTTGAGAGGTTTAGTGAGAAAAAAATGATATTAAAGTTGTCACCGTTTGTTTATTTGTTTTCCCATAACGAAATAATTTGTACAAACATACATCGATTGATGTAATACTTGGTTTTCAAGTAAGGCCTCTAATTTCCTTCCAGCCGACTTTGTCGGCATGTAAATGTATAGTTTTATCTATTTAACTTTTTTATAATCTGTGATTATTTTACTTTATAATCTTTTAAACTACTCACACACACACATTATTTTAATAAAATATGATGTTTTAATTTAAGTGGTACTGTCTTTTACTATTTTAATTAGTCATAAGAAATTGACTGAAGAAATTAGGTTTTTGTTCATATTTGTACAAAAGATATTTTATTGCTCAATTCTCGCCTCAAACATTGGAATTGATTTAAATTTGAAAATTGAAATCATTTTATATTTTAAAAAATCTTATTTTATGTACTCCTCGTTATAAAATCTAATAACACTGGATGAAATTGTACAGATCTTATTTAAGATGTATAGTATCAAAAAGTCTTGTCTGGCTCTAGTAAATAAGAGCATTTCAGAGATTAGAGTTCAGTAAATCACAGGAGTGGGGATTTGCTAAACTAAATTTTAATTCATTAAAAAGAATTATGTAATATTTTATTAATTGTGTGGATAATGAGATCAGGGTAGCTAGTTGGACAGGAGAAAATATACTAGACAAACTATGAACCTGGTCACAGGTGCAGAGATCTTCCCTGGAGCAGTGCGTGCGTAATCTCTAGAGGTTCTCAGTAGAGTTGAATTTAGAAGAGTAAAACGGGTTTAAGCGTAAAAAATAAAATAAAGAAAAATAACTATTAAATTTTTAAAAATTTGAAGTGCGAGTTAATCTAACTTTTATGATTTTCTAGGGGGGGTCAAGTCATTTGTTTGACCCCCCTGCGGACGTCCATGGTGACCGCCTAATGCAAGTTACTTTGTGAAGATTCCTGGGTTAGTAACCTACAAATAACCTAACTTACACTGTCTCACAGATAATAAATGCTACAAAAAATTGCATAGCTTTATGTCTCTTAAGTTAAATCTAAAAAATAAAATGAAGACGTTCCACATTTCCAGACGTTGAGTGTGTCAAAGCTAACGACAAAGCACCAGTTTGATCCGTATTATTATTATAATTAACGGCGTCTAATACAGCGTGGTCGAGTTCTAAAGTAAAATGCAGAGTTTATTATTCCGGAATATTATAATCATATAGTTATTATTTAAAGCACGTACTAAAGGATAAGGAATGTTGAGGTACTATATTCAAGGTCTGGATGATTGTACTTATAATTTTTTAATCTTTCAGTTAATTATTATCATTTAAAACTTAACAATCAATTGCTAGTTCTGCTATCATGAACTATGTCCCATTTATTTATTAAAGCAAATATTTGCTAGTGTTATCCTATCCACCTATTTAACATTTTCACATTTATTTGTTAAAGCAAATATTTTGCTGGTGTTAAATATTTACCTGTACACATTTATTTGTTAAAGCAAATATTTTGCTCTTGTTATCCTATTTACCTATACACATTTATTTGTTAAAGCAAATATTTTGATGGTGTTATCCTATTTACCTATTCACATTTATTTGTTAAAGCAAATATTTGGCTAGTATTATCCTATTTACCAATTATTAACTTATTTAACATTTTGTCTTTCCACATTTGTTTATCGAATCAAATATTTTACTATAGTGTCATCCTATTGACCACTTTACATTTTAAGTTTAAAAGATTTTAGATGAAAGATAGAGGTGTTTAAGAATGAAAAAATGTCATTATACTTATTTATGGTATACAATTTTTTGTCGCTTTATTGGAGGCAGGTACCTGTTTTGACAATTAAGGTTTATTAGGTACTTAAACTTTTTAGTTCATTATAAAATCAAGATGTGGGGGGGGGGAGGGAGTATGAAAACTGTAAGGTATGATAACACCCACTCTCGCCCCTATAACTCATATACATAATATTCTGGTCACATCGGCGTGTTTCAAACGTAATTATTCTTTAAATTTTATTTTATATCTGCATAAACCGCTGCAGCACGTGAGTGTTAACGACTTCACGGATTTAGAAAAAAATTATCGTACGTCCTTTTTTAACGAGAAAATTATCATTTTGTGATTTCCCTTCGCCTACACTAAGTGAAAATAATATTTTTTTAATAGAATATTTTATAATTGGTACATATTTATTTTGAATTTTAAACATCCTTAACTAAATATGGGAGGAACATAGTTTATTGTTACTATATAGTATTAAATTTACTGAGGTCTATACATTTTATTTAAGTGTAAAGCTACAAATGCTCCACTGTTTATTGCTATAAACATTAAGGTTTTCCGGTGGTGACCTCATCAATGTAGATAATGAATCCGACGTTTCGCTTCCAATGTGGAAGGCATCTTCAAGGATGTAGAAGATTATTGATAAAACACTATGTTCAACAAAACTAAATTGAGTTCACTTTTAGTAAATTTGCATAATTAAAATGACGCTTGTGAGTTTGTTCGGATGAAAGCATTATAGGGGTAAGTGGGGGGGGGGGGGGATCAATTCTGTTTGGCTTCCTGATACCAAAAGTATATTTTTGAAGTGAATGTTTATGTTCATATAATGTCCTACATTCTTGAAGGTGCCTCCGAGAGTGGAAGAGAAAGAGAGAATTCTGATCTACATTGACGCGGCCACCATCGTAAGACCTAAACCTCCCTGAATTATAAGTACTTAAGTGTTATACGAAAGCTTTTAGCGATTCTCATCATAAAAATTCTCATCGTTTCGCTTACTCTCATATTGTTTATAATATAATCATTCCCAATATAGTTCATGTTAAGGCCAATTATTGATCTAGACAAACTTTGCACTTGCGTTTGGCTGCCGCTGTTAGGAATTTCATGAAATAATTATTATTTAGAAATAGTAGTTATAGAAATGGTAATAATTCCTTCCTATCTTTTGTATTTTTCCAGTTTTTAAATTTGTATTGAAAATTCATTATGCGATATTGATATCATGTGCCACAATAGTTCGCTATAAAAAGCTTAGACTTCTTTAGTTTGTGGCTGTCTCAATCTCAATAATATACAGCAGGAATTATTACTGTTCAGATGCTTTGCGGCTGAAACTCGTCTCCAGCCTTTTTTTCATGCTTATAAAATTACGGAAATCATTTTTTTTTAAAAAGTGTAGTGAACATACCACATATCTATATTTTTCCACAAACGTAAACAATTTTTTTCTCAAACCACAATTTTTCCTTTTCGTTTTTTATGGGATAATTGGGGGCTGAAACGTGAACATTTAATAAAGAAAGTGGGTGTCAACATTTTTCTTATTTTACTGCTCTTCCTTCTATTACCAGAGATAGTAAAGCAAAATGAAATAATTCAAAGTAATAAATACTGAAGAAGTAAAAAGTAAAATAAGTTCGTTTTAATAAACAGATCCAAAATAAAGATCAAATTCATGTTGTATTAATTATTAGTGACAAACGAGTAAATACACTTCTGGTGTTCAGTAAAGAATAAAATAAAACCTGATTCAGTTATATTGGAATTTAAAAAAGAACTTACAAAAAATTGACAAAAAAAGCTAATCGATATATTTATGTGACTGAGTTAAAAAAATGCTAAAATGAATATGGACAAGAATGTTGTTCTTTCTTTGCTCTGCTGGCCTTCTTTTACTGGAGATCTTGATTTATGACTCAGCTTAATATATTAGTTGTTGTCAACAGATTTATGATGATTTTTATTGACTAATAATAAATTAACAAAATTTATTTATAATTAATTAAATTCTCTTGGTTTTTTAACTCGTAACTGTTTAGTGACAAGTTGAAAACTCGTCTTAACAGATTTTGTAATCTTATGAGTTTTGTGAAGAAAATATGAGGAGGCGAAAGAAATCGACCCCTCACTCCCCCTCCACTTTGTCGTCCAAACAACCATATAAGTTTCCCTTTCTTATTAAAATAACTATATAAGGCAGTAGTCTATTGAAAATTAATGATCATTTAATTATTGTGTTGTTTATTATAATTATAATTTGTTGATTATAATTTAATTATAAGTTGTTTTTTTTTGATTTTATGAAAGCTTCTGACTGTGTATTATTACAAATTTTAAAATTTTATTGCTATATTACGGCTTTGATGAAAACTCAGCTAATTTTATCGTTTCTTATCTGTCAGGCTGGTTTCAGTGAGTTGATTTGGGGTCAAATAAATATATTTTTTTTAGAAATTTCTCAAGAGGTCAGGCAATGGTCAATATTAGGCCCTACCTTATTTTTAATTAATGATTTACCCCTTGCGGTAAACCGTACGGGCATTTTCTCTTTTGTTTTTGCTGATAATTCTGGTGTAATAATAACTTCAACCTGTGACGGTGACTTATTGCAAAGTAAAGTATTTGCAGCTATTTCATACTGGAGCAACGCCAATAAGTTGAAGCTAAATAAAGATAAAACTGAAACCCTTTATTATGACTATAGATCTAATTTAGTTCAGACTGTTAAGTTTTTGAGAATTTATATTGATAATAAAATATCGTGGGAGCCCCGTATTGAAAATATTTCTAAAAAAATAGGCACCGGGATTCCAGGATATATATGTTGGTCAAAACATCCAATTATTTATTAGTAAAATCATTATTGATCATTTACTATGCATATTTTTTTAGTCATATTTCCTATGGTATCGTTATCAGGGGTAATGCTCAGAATCTTCAGTTCAGAATCTCTTTTCCAACAGAAAAAGAGAATTCTACATCATAAGCTTATTTATCTTTGATAATTCGCTAATAAATTTTAAATATCGGTTCTGACTTTATACAAATAAACCTTGGGCTTTCTCGAATTGAGACAAAACTTGACCAAAGCTAAGATTAGGTCACGTTTAGATTGGGTTACAGAAGTCAGGCTTCGATTTGTTAAAAATCTTTGACGTCATCAAAATTCAAAACTTAAAAAGTTGTACTAATAACTTAAACAGTATGACGAATGGGTTTAGTAAGTTTTGATCATTGGCTTGCTAAATCTATTGAGACCAGTTTGAGCTCAATCGAACAATTTAATCCTGATATCACCTACTCGTTGGTAGATGCCCTTTCGTTAAATCTACAAGTTGTATTATTTTATAATACATACATATAATACATTTATATATATATATATATATATTATATATATATATATATATATATATATATATATATATATATATATATAATAGGTTATATATATAATGTTTGGTTTTTATATATTTTTTCTGTTTTTATATTATTTAACCTTGTCATAACTGTTTAAATACTCTTTAGGCCTTTCAAAACAATATTTCAAAAAATTTAAACATGTCTTTAGGTTTTTGTTGAAAATTATATAGTTTATAAATATTTTTTCTTACATTACTCATTTAGCTGTCTATGAGTGTTAAAAGAATATTTTTTCATAAAAGGATGTTGAAACGATCCCCTCCAGTCATTTCCATTTATAAAAATAAAAGGACGTATGAATTATAAGTTTAAAACTAAGGCATAATAGAGATGTTTGTGCTAAATCATTCGCCTTGAAGTCATTGATGAAGTAGAAAAACTTAAATAAGCTAAGGGTAAGTCTAAAGACCGGTAGCGATCGCTCTGCCACTCTTCACTATCCGTTCTAAATGCTAATTACCTTAAAAACTTAACCTAAGCTTTTATTTAAACTTTAAAACACCGACAAAAAGAAACAGAAAAAACTTAAATTTATTTATTCTATTTTTTAAACAGGAGTAGTTTTTATAAAAATTTAAATATTATGTTGAATGATTTTTTTTAAAGGCGTTATTACCCGGAACCATATTAATTTTTATTTTTAATGCAATTTCGCATTGTGTTGTATTTATTATACTTTATTATTTATTTACTTCTTGCATGTTACGCTTCAGTTAATGCTTCTATTGAGAAGTAAATAATTAAATACATACTTAATAAATACTTAATTCAATTAATTATTCATGTAAATTAGGAACGGTTGCTTCCGTGGTCGAGGTCGCTTTGAAACCACGAAGGTCTAGGGGCATCCTAGGTTACCCTTTCAGTTTATGTATAAATATAATATAGTTCAAATTAATTATCAAGAAATGTATATTATAATTTGAGATTATTATTATAATTGATCATAATGAATTGTTATTAATTATTTTTTAATTAATACTACAATTTAAGATTTTTTCAGGGGCCACATATATATATATATATATATATATATATATATATATATATATATTATATATATATATATATATATATACATATATATTTATGTGCTTGCGTGTAAAAGTTCTTAGATTCTTAGATGTTTTTTTTTTACTGACAATAACTTTCTATCGTTTTTTCAGATCAATTTGAAACACTGTAAAAATAAATTGAGATTAAGTTTTCCAATACCGCCTGGGGTCGTTCCCGCAGGGGTTATCCAGGATGAACCACAACGTTTCTAACAGGCATTATTCTTTTTATATTTCCTCATTTATACCGAAGGTATATAGGAAAAGTATTGTTTTTTGCCAAAAAATCCGAATCCGGCATTTTATCTGAAATATCTCATTCGGATGTTTTCAGGGCCTTCTAAATAGTTTTCTTCAGATTTTCTTTTTTTTTTTCTTTAAATTGCGTCAGAACGAACGATTTAACGTATATTTATATCAGTATACCATACCTAAGAAGTATTATTTTGTTTAGTTTTTTCACTTTTATTAGTCGTCAAAAAGATAAAATGTCTTAGTTATAAATTATTCTCAGAGCAATTAATCAAGCTCTACCAAGTAAGCATTTTTATTCGAATTCTTGAATTTTGTTTTACACGTGTCTGTTGTTTTTCATTAACTTTTTAGTAATTCTACTCTTTTTTGTGTGAACTTTATAATGTAAACTTTAAATTATAAACTTGAATAAAGAGTATTCAATATGATTTTTATCTACGGTAGCTTCTTGATGGTCATTCTCGAATCGAAAAACGTCTTATCTTAGATTCCACTAAACCAATACATCTTTCTAAAAAAAAGAAAATTCATTTAGTAGGTAAATTTATAATTGTTGGCACTTTACCATTTTAACACTAAAGCTGACGGTGGCTCCTTTCGACTGTTGCATAAACTATTGATTTTGCTTGCAGATAATACAAGGATACGAAGAATTATACATTGGTTGAGGATATCGTGTATCCTTCACTCTTATTTATTTAACCTTCCTTTATTTTCTCATATTTCACCATTTTCAGGTTTACAATGAATCAATATTTAGAGGATAAAGTAAAAATCAAATAAAAACTCTTATTTTGCACGTTTAAAGGCCCTACTATTTCTTATGAACATTGTATAAAGTTGATTAATATAACCTAATAGAACGTAATATTCATGGTAAGGTTGGACACTAAGAGGAAATATTGTCATGCTATACTTTGAAAATACATAACAATCCAGTTTAATAAGATTTTTTAAGTTTTCCATAAAATATCTTTACATTTATCTATACCCAAATGTAAGGAAAACAGCCGAAAAGGCTATGAGGTAATGCTTAGTAAAAATAAGTTTTTATTATGCATTCACACAAAACCCTGAAACTGAAAATCTCATCAAATAGGGGAAATGGATTTATTTTATTTATATATATATATATTAATATATATATATATATATATATAATTATATATATATGTATGTATGTATGTATGTATGTATGTATGTATATAATATATAATATATATATATTATATATATAATATATATATATATTATATATTAATATATATATATATATATTATATATATATATATGAGTGTGTGTGTGTATGTATGTATATTAGAAGACCTATGAGATCTCTTGTTTTAAATTATTTATTGTTATTACCATTTATTGCAAAATTAATTTAACATTTTACTACAATTATAATAATAAATGCTTAACTAAAACATGCAAATTAGCAATATCGCTATGTATCCTCGGCTAGAGGTGGTTGCAATTCCTATAATGTATTCGTATTGTATTTTTACACGTCTACTATACAACTAATTATTATTATTATGTAACTATTAATATGATTATATGACTACTTATCTTTACAATAATAATATAATGAACCAACTATCAAATAAAACGAACGATCGTTAATTTTAATATTATTTAAATTATTTTAATTTTTAAAAAAATTCAACATAATATAACATGAAATAGCCTCGTCCATTATGTTCTCTGGTTAACATGTCTCACCGACGTTGCTGTATTCTCTCACTTCATTTTATATGTATTCACTTTTTTGGTTTGCCTTTTTTCTTTTATATTATTTTGAACACTATTCAAGGACTCTTTGGTCCTTATTTTATCCTTTGTGCGATAATATTATTTGCCCACCGTCTTTTTTATGCCACATGATTTAAACTATGGCTTGCTAAATGATATAATAAAATTTCATCAAGATAAACGATTAACTTGATGATATTAATGCCAACTTGTGTATTATACTAATATTAATTTATTCCAAGTGAACATCTATTTTCATGCCTTTATCATTTTTATTAAGGCAACTGTACATAATTTTTAATTGCCAACTAATTTTATTTTACTTTGTTTTAACTGAACATAAAATCTTAATTTCCTAGTAATTTAAATTTATTTTGCTCGAACTGAACGTGAATCTTAATTGACAAGTATGTTTGAGTTAACATCACTCTTAATCGTCTACCAATTTAGGTAATATTTTTAAAATATTCAAAAGCTATTTTTAATTCATGCTAAATTGCTAACTATTATGTAAAGTAATGTTTGTTGTACTTGAAATCACAAACTTAATTTTAGAGATTCGACATCTAAAACTTTTTGATGACCATGTCTAGTGATTACTCTGCTGAAACCATAATCACTAAGTGGAGATGCGAAAAACGTTCAAAACAAGTAATCTAAAGGCGAAAGTACAAATGTCTGACCATCAGGTATACCTTCAGCGATGAGTTAAAATGGTTGTTCTTTACTTGTATTCAGATTGATTTAGCCTATCAAATCGATAGTATTCGTTTCATTGGCCAACACTAACCCATCATTCTGATTTACAAGATGATTTGTCACAGCTTTTCTTTTGTTTTTAGTATTTTCTATTACCACACTATATTTTTTATCGTATTAATTTATTTAAGACATCTTTGGTATATTTTGGAGAAATATTTTCCTGAGGTTTGAAGCTGTAATAGTTTATAGTGTAATATATAAATTATTGCAGAAGTAGATACTCGGATAAGTGGTTCTATCGATCTGAGAACTGTTTCTATAAATGGATCTCACAAAGGCTGTAAAATTTGAAATCATACATTTAATGGAAATTTAGGTTTTCGAATAAAATGCTTTTATAAACAGATTTATTAATTCTTTTAGTTGTATGAATGGCAATATAAACTGCATCCCATGTTATTTCCAACCTAGATTATATACAAGCACAATGACAGGTATTGGTTTTAACCCAAAAACTTAGAAATCGAGGCTGCTCTTTCTATCTACTTAAAAACTGTAATTCAATTAAATCAATAATGGTTCAATTAAATCATAAATACGATTCCTTTATAGTGCAGTGGAGTAAAATCAAATTGATTACATTCAAATATACTTTATTCTGCTTTATTAACTTGTAAAATTTCTAGTAAATTTAGAATAATATAAGAAATGAAATACAATAATCATGTATTTATTTTTTTACATATACTGTTTGTTTGTGAAAAGGGAAAATGAAAAATAAACTAAATATACATAAGATTGGGTCACAAATCTGAGGACAAGTCTTGAGGTGAGAGAGACGCAGTAAATCTCGTTCAGTCTGGCTTCATGAGGTTTGCTTGGACCCAGCTTCTGCCCTTCCTTTAGTTAAAAGACCGCCCAAGTCCCAACATAACAGGAAAAAGAAATATGCAAGAAAGAAAAAAAAAGTCAGCAACAACATTTTAAAATGCAACCGCGGATTGGAGTCTTTTACCTTCGGATTCTTCTGATCGAAACAGACGGCTTTTAAAAAGCAAATTAAACATTTTTTTGTTTTTAAAAACTTCTCGTATATGTCGTTTTAAAAAAAATGTTATTCCAATAAGTAAATTATTTTAAAGCTGTCTCCTTGAGATGGAAGATGTTAAATATTTTTGCTACTTAGAATTTAAATGAAAACTTCAATAAATGCTTTTGTTCTTTACCTACAAATTTTTAAAACAAATCGTTCTTAAACCTTTTGTGATATATTTTTATTTAATTGGCCGTTTTGGGTCTGACTTTCAGCAGAAAAGTTGACTTCATCAGATTAAGTGATTTAAATGACCTGTCAATGATGTTTTTCTTCATTGATTCTTTATCAATCAGCTTTATAAGGTAAGAAAATAGTTTAGGGGGAGACTCAAACCATACAGGATAAATGGGGACGTGTTATAGGATAAAAAAATAGTGACAGAGGAATTCTTCTTTTTGCTTCTCTGTTTAGTTGGGTTTTGAGTAGTTGTCCCCAGAGTTTCAAATCTATTATAAATGGTACTTCTTTGTTGGCAACACTGCGTTTAACTCTTGTAAGAAAAAGAAAAAGTGGCCGTTTTTCGTGTACCAGGTTTTCCGCCCTTCTCGTGCTCGTTAGTGTGATTAATTTAATGAAAAACAAGTATTATGGATGGGATTCAGAGAGCAGAATTGTCCTCAGAAACTCGGACCTAGGTCTCAGCAGAAACACATACAGCGATATACAAGGTATTGCCAATTTAATCAAGATTTGTAGTATACAGTCCAATTTGTCCCGTATCGGTTTGAGAGCTGGCTCAGTCGAGTAGCCCAGTCCAAGTTGGTACATTCGCTTTGCCCTAATTCAGCCTCCATTGATGATTTTAATTTAAAATTAAATGAAAAAGTCTTTAATATTGACACTGAATTTTCATAGAAGATATTTATGACGCTTTATAGATTATTAGAGATAATTCAAATAATCAGCTTCAAAGATCAAAGATATAAATCAGCTTTGTTAGTTTTGTAAAAACTTGTTTATTTTTAAATTAATATATTTTTTAAATATATTATATTGGCTATAATTTCACACCAGAAAGTCGATAATACCTAATTATACGTTTTTGTTGCATATTTCGTATTTTAAATTTATCATTTGTTGGTATAGAGGAAACTAATAAATTGCTTTATTTATAAACATATTTTTTTCTGTTTGGATAACTTTCATGACATTTGATAACCTATGTTATTTCAAAAGATAGCATTAGTTAAATTGTCCTTGATTATGTTTTAAAAATCCATAAACATTCCATGAGTATTAAATATTTTCAAACCTTACCTTTTATTAACATTTATATTCTATTATTCCATTTTTTTATTTATTGGTATAAGTTATAAATAATGTATAGTGTGGGGTAAGAGGTTATGCAGATGAGGAGGCTAATGAAGGGCAATACTGTCATTTGTCACTTCCATATGACTTGGAGAAACTCAGTCTTATAGTAAGTAGATGGACCTGGTAGCTGTTATTCATAAAGTCTTTCTCCTCGTATTTCCATCCTATGATTGATAGATGTATCCCCAGGCTAAAGATATTTATGATGGCTTTGGGTGGCATAAGTTCCTCTTCTTAAGTAAGTACATTTCCTGTCTCGTTTATATGACAATATTGTGAATGATAAATTTGATAACAATGAGTGATGTTTGTCTTAATAATGTTTAGCATTGATAAATTAAACCATACATTTGTTGTCCCACATAATTTAACTTGGTCATTCGGATTTAGGTTTTTAAACATTTTTAAAGCCTTCTAAGATAGTGTCTTAAATATCTGGAATTTTATTGTACCTAATTATTGCAATAATACTATTATTCAAGTACTTCCTGTTTTTAATTGCAATGAACTATTGTAATATTTTATCTTTTTCCATTTCAGTTCAACTTATACAAAATGTAAGTTAATGCTATATCGCTCTATAGGGATATTGAAAACTATCAAACAGATAGCCTGCTACAGAAAATATTAGGATTTTTAATGAATAAAAACCCTAAAAATAAAAGGTATTTCCAAAAGGTAGCTTTGCTATGAAACAACGCTCGCTAATAATCTTCAATAATTTTCTTTAGATTAAAGCTTTAAAAAATGTTTAATTCTTAGATTAAAAGAATTTAAAATGACTTGATCTCGGATCGTGAAAGTATTCCTTCCATTTTATTTTCCTTTTTCCACTCGTATTTAATTTCTTCATTTCTATGTTTAAATGACTAGATTAATGGCAAATAAATGATTTCATTAAGTAGCCAAGTAATATCATGGCATCGTTGGCATATTCCTATATTTCATGTAATATATCCATTACGAGTATATTGATCCTATATTGACATTTACATCTAGTTCAAATACTAAGAACTAAAATAATTAATACTATACTAAAATGGTTGCATTTCATATTTACTTATTTATGTATGTTTCCAAAACTTTTTCAAATGGTTAAACTTTTATCCTAAACTTCGACATACGTACCTATAATTTTTTCTACCAATGAGTGTACTGTAAACTCTGTTACATTTTTTCATCTTCTGCATTTTTTACATTTTTTTATGCTAAAGGTGTAGAAGTAAGAAATCATTCTTTTAAATCCATTCCTTTAAATGTTTGCACTATTTCAAAACATATTAAATTTTATGATGACAATTAGGAATGTTTAAAGCCTTCTGAGACTAATCTGCTAAACCAAAATTATTGTCTCTAAGTTATGAGAGATAACTCTTAGAGACAATAATCTAATATAATTTAATACATATTTTATTTTATTAGAAAAATGCAATATTAACTAATAATTAATTCAAAATATGTTTAGAGATACAATCACATATATTGAATCTTACCTTCTTATCGAAAAATTTGTGAAATAAAAATCGTTTACTGGATACCTCGAAGATTTTCTTCACTTCGTGGATTAGTCGTTATTCGTTTCGTCTTTGGACTCGCTTTCCCTGCCCATAGAAAATAAATATTTGTTTTATTCTCTGCCGTGAATCCACGTACACTAACCACGCTCAAGCCGTTTTAAATTAGTGATACGACAAAAACCATGTATATTAATGAATTATTATAAATTATTCTTATAAAGGAAAACTCTCATCCTGATTTTCAACTTAATTAGATATTTTTTTTATTTATAAAATTTTTAAAATGCTTATACACATAGAGATATCTCAATAGAGGGGCCCTATTGGTTGAATTTTGAAACATCGAAAAAGTAACCACCTTCGATTATCAATATAGTCAAATAAACATAACAAAAAAACAGTAAATTATATAGTAGAATGTTAAAATACAAATCACAAAACAAACAATGTGCGGGAAGCCAAAAACAATTGATTTATTATAACCTTAACTCTCTCTTGGAGGAGGTTTCAATAAGGTTACACAGAGCCCCGGAGAGCCCCAAAAACATGTTTCAGACCTCTCAATGTATTAAGATAGGCTATTTTCCCTCTAGTTATATCTCTATGCTTATACATGTTGTTTGATGAAAATGGAACAAAATCTGATGATATAAAACGTAAAATATATATTCCTATATATAAAGCGATATTGACCAATATTTCAACTCAATCCACATATTTTCCCACGTTTTTATGATTTTTTGAAAATTTTGCTAACAAATAATTTTAGAAGAGAAAATGGTTTATAAAATTCGTCAGGTTGTTAATATAAAAATTCTAGAATGGTACGATGATAACAGTCACACACTGAAAGATTTCTTTTTAAAAATCACTTAAATGGTCTTGAAAATAACTGAAACGGACAATTCGGGTACAATCTCGGTTTCAGTTATTTAGCACAACGCAATCACTTCACTTTTCCTGTGACAGAAAAGACAAGTAAAAGGATATTGAGGCGTTAAAAATATTTTATTGAATTAACATTATTATGATTAGAATATAAATTAAAATATTATGAAAGAAGTTTATTAAATTAGTTGATTTATTATTGTTTTATTTACTAAAATATTATATATGTATATACACTAATAACATTAAATATTGATAGATTAAATAATAGTAAACGAAAACTACTCTAAAGTTTCGTATAGTTTCAATACATTTAATACTTAACTTACTAATTATAAAGAAATAAACAAGAAATCCATATAGGATAAATAAACATAAGTTAAAAAGTCAACTTAGCGTGATTTATGAATGTTGTACGAATCTTATATCTGCCACAAAGTAAAAGGGTATTTCTTTTAAATCGTTTCTTTAGCGGCTTTATTTAAAGTAGATGAATGTAATGTGATAAAATGTTTGATGTTATAATTTACATAAAATTGTCAAAATTTAATTTAAATTTACCAAAAAAAAAAAAAAAGAATTCTTAGTGTTTATTTAATTAATTTTTTGTTTAAGACTTGTAAGATTTTTTTGTAAAAACTTGATTGTATAATCAAAATCGGGAACGAGTTACCATAATATCGTTTCCTCACAACTTGGGATTCGCTTCGCTTTTCCTAAGAATGTGATTGACAAGCTATAATAACTGTTTCGCTATGCTTGACCTAAGAATAAAGTAACCCCCGAGACATTGGGTTGCTCTATTGAGTGTTTGAACTTATTAAACATTTAAATTTAAGTACGGCCCTAATAAATAACATTTACAATATATATAACAATATACATATAAATATATATATATATATATATATATATATATATATATATATATATATATATATATATATATATTTATATATATATATATATATATATATATATATATATATATATATATATATATATATATATATAATGTGAGTATGTATGTATGAGATGTTCGTTGCTAGCCATTTCTAGGAAAATGATCGGTGCACGATAATTTTCGAACGCTTTTTCGGATCTCAATGAAACTCAGATGAATAAAAAGCGCCGAGGTCGCGGAGTTAGTTTTTCTAAAAATTAAAAAAAGCATCATATAAAGCAAACATTTAAAGCTATTCGAAATAATTAGTATTAAGTTAAAAACTTTTATTTATTCCTTTTGAATTTTGTCGTTTCCCGTCTTGAAAAACTAATTACTAGTTTATCATGACTCTAATTCAGTTCATCGCTCTTTTGACATGTGAATGTTTTTAGGCTAACGCAAAATATTTTTAAATGTTTCAAATAAAACATTTAAAATTTGTGTGTAAAAGATTATTGAGCTAAATTAAGTCGAATTCAATTTTTAAACAATAAAACATACTTTGTCCATTATAAGTTAAAGTGGCTTAATTTATTTTTACAACTTTTTGAACTATCTCCTGGTTAAAACATTTAAAATTATGTGAGTCATAACTATATGTTTGTAGGCTTCTGTGCATAAATTTATTGACAATAAATATCTAAGACACATTATAGCATTTAAAACAAGTGGCCACCGAATGCCTCTGGTTTCCGAAGGTCTCTTCGCAGCATCAGCGTCAGCGCATAGGCCTTTTCGCGGCATCAGCGTCAGCGCATAGACCTTTTAGCGGCGTCAGCGCATAGGCCTCTTCACGGCCTCAGCGTCAGCGCATAGACTTCTTCGCGGCATCAGCGTCAGTGCAGACCTCTTCGCAGGGACATTGTTGTAGTTCTTTACAGATTTTCATATCACTAGATTTTACAAGTGGCATATTGCCGCAATATTATCCGATATGTCCTAAAATAAAAGTATATATGCCAAACGATTATTTTAAATCAAACACTTATAATATTATATGATATTTGCTTCGTCGTTTTGTTTACCTTATGTAGTAGTTTATATATATATATATATATTATATTATATATATATATATATATATATATAATTTGTATTTTTAATCAAATAGTCTTCCTCTTAATTAGAACCACCTTAAAATGAGGAATGTCCACTGTACATTTTAACATCAACAGAAGCTATTATTGTACAAGTGTACGGTCTATTATTATGTTTTAAAAATCAGTTCAATGACCAAATTGTATTTAGTCAAGCAGCAGGTGCGTTAGGAAAAAATTAGATGCAAAAGTGAGATTTGAAGATTTTCTTCTTCCTGCCTTTGTTCTCTGGTCGAATTTAGAACTCCTGCAATGTGTTACTACTTCAGTTTGATTTTGTAAAAAGGATTTTTAAGTAATTCCTGATGTAAGAAGAAAAATATTTGTAGTCATTCTTTTTGGTCCGTTAAGCCCGAAGAATCTGTTATTTTATTATGGTTCTTCCTTTAAAGGGAAATATTAAAAGTAGGTTAATTTATATAAAAAAAAGTTTAAAATTATATAGAAAAAAATTGGTAATTACTTAGTATGTGAAAATTTAGCTTCAATAAAATATAAAATTATGAAAGTAGATTCTCTAAAACTTCTCTATATTTTGTAAATGTAATAAGCAGACCATATAGCTATACACACACACTCCCATGTATATATATATATATATATATATATATATATATATATATATATATATATATATATATATATATATAATATATATATATATATATATAATTATATATAATATATATATATATATATATTATAATATATATAATATATATATATTATATATAATATATATAATATAATATATATATATATATATATATATATAATATATATATATATATATATATATATATATATATATATATATATATATATTGTTCCGGAAGCCAAAAACAATTAATTGTAGGGGGTTTCAATGAGGTTACGCAGAGCCCCTGAAAACCCCAAAAAGATGTTTCAGGCTGAATTATTCATTATCTCGAAAAAGATGGAGATACTTATTTATTTCCGCACTTTGACTTTCAGTAGGTCAACTGAAAGTCTGAAATTTGATGAAAATAGTGGGTATTGAATGTTTGCTAATTCTGTACTTACCCTTTTATTATAAGTGTACTACAAATTTTAGTTTCTTGAAGCGGAAATGAACTAAACATTCTTTTTACAAAGTAAAATATTATTGATTAAATATCGTTTAACTGTTGAATTCAATAAGGATAAATTATTGTTCACTGTAATTATTGCTTAGTATTACATTATATCCAGAACTATATTTATTTAAAATCCAATGGAATTGATTGCTTAGCAAGTTTTAATTTTATTGGTAAAATAATTTATTTTTTTTGCTTATGTTTTCATAAAATGCTTTTCATTTTTTCAAATGCCTGATTAGACTGAAATTTATATTGACCAATAGAAATTAAATACAAATTTAGTGGGGTGTGCAAGAGGCTGACCAAAAACTGAAATAAGCGTTTAAGAGCGCGCTGATATCGCTTAGTCCTCAATTTTATATAAAATGGAAACTGTCAAGATTGTTTATATTCAGATTTGAGTCCCACTGCTTTTAAAAGTATCAACTATGTATATTTATAGTGGATTTATATTAAAGAGGCTTGAAATATACGAATATCAGTAAATACATGAAATACACGAGGCTTAAAGTATCCGTATGATGAGGGTTCAAAGCATTTTACCAAATTTCAATCTAAGCTTCCTTATAAGAAACTTCTTTAATCAGGAGTAATCGGATAGTTCTCCCCTCACCTTCTTTAATTATCTAAATGAGTTGATAGAACTGTACATAGAGATATTATTACTAGAGGGGCCCTATAGGTTAACTTTTGAACCATCGAAAAAGTAACCTTACAACCTTCGCTAAAAATATAATCAAATAATCAGTACTAAATTTCAATAACTTATGTTGTTAAACGTTAAAAATACAATACTATATATGACTGTATTTAATGTTATAAAATTACATATTATATCATGCTACCATATGATAATATAAAATGATGATATTGGCGAGGAAGATAGAACTGTACATTGAGATATTATTACTAGAGGTTATAGGTTAGAGACATTATTACTGGGCCCTATAGGTAATAGAGCCCAAAATTTTAATAACTTATATAGTTGAACGTTAAAAATACAATTCAAAACACACTTAATGTGCTGGAAGCCAAATACAATTAATTAATTATAATTTTAACTCAATCTTGAAGGATGTTTCAATGAGGTTGCACAGAGCCCCTGAGAGCCCCAAAATTATGTTTCAGGTCACTCAATGGATTGAGATAGGCTATGTCCCCTCTAGTATATATATCTATGGAACTGTTTACAATGCAGTTAATTAAAATGGATGTATAAAATGAAGCAAACCAAATTAAGATATTAATGGGATTTCATAGCATGATTTTGGCATTTTTTTGGATAACCATCACGTAAAAAAGTATTGAATGAAGGCTCTTCTTATAAGTAAAAAATGTTTCACTTCATATCGGACAAGGTAGAAGGTTGGTTTAATAAGTTTAAAGTAAAAGGGAAGGCATAGACAAAGTTGAGCTTGGTCATTACCCAGTCGATGCATCGTGACTTTAAGGCTTCGAATACCGCTACAGAGGACTTAGGTTTTTGGTTTTGTTTCAAACCGCATCTGTAATATAGTTGTGTAGCCTTTACAACGTGTCGAAACCTTTCTAACCCACATGACATCTTATTAGTTGTGTTTTCTAGAAAGAAATTGTACTGAGCTTAAAGTTCACAGATTGCTAAGTTTATTGTTTCTTATTTTGACACATATCACACTAACTATGTTGTTGTTGTACTAATAAGGTTGTATTTGTTATTAATGTTAGCTTATTATCGATGTAATATTAATGTGTTTAATGTGTTCCTAGACGTTTTTTTGGACACGATTACTTTCGAACGCTTTTTTAGATCGAAATGAAACTTCCCTATTGTTTATGTAATATGTGTGACATCATTAACCCGCAATAATGACTCATCAAATTTTTTAAAAAAATACAACATTTTTATAATCGTGTGTACCTAAAAATAGTTTACGAAATCAAAAATTTAATATCTGCATTAGTTTTGATTTTATCGATTGACATATGTAACTTAATGTAAACAAATCATATTTTTTTTACTAATACATTTTTAAATTCGCTTATATTGTGTAACCACGCGAAGGAGTATCACCACTGAGGGATTCCTCCCATCAAATCTGCCAAGTCAATTTAACCAGTATGAGCACTATGTCAAATACATTTATTGTTGACAATAATCAATAAAGTTAAAAAAAAAAAATCTTGTACATAGTGGTGAGGGGAGAAGGCTGCAAAGCGGCCCATAGTGCAGAGGCCGCGGAGTGGGCAACGTAATAAAAAGCAGATAATTAAAAAGAAAGAATGATTTCGAACAGGTTTCCTCATTTGATGTTAAACAAAATATTAAGTTCGTTATCTTATATCTTAAGAAGAAAGGAATGTAATGAAAATAATAATATTGTAACACTTTATGCCTCGACGATTTGTTTCTACGTTGAAAACTCGCTGATTAAAAAGATCAGGAATCAACGCTCCTGCCAATCCGATTGCGTGATTTAATTTGATCTATTGGAATAAAACCTTCAACTTAATTTTGTTTAATTATTACTTGCTTCAATTATTCTCCCAATTAATTACTTGAATACTTAATGTTTCATTTTGTTCAGTTATTTTTGATAATGAACTTGAATTAATGATCTGGCTATGTGTGTTACTTCACACGACCCTCATATAGCTTACCTTCTGCAGACCAACTCAACACCTGATCTATGTGAAATCTTAAACATCGTGTGAAAACTCAGAGAAAACTGAATAAAATGTAGAACGGAAACTTGGACTCGTGGAAATTCGTACATCCTGTATCCATGTGTTTCTATCTTTGCTCCTTTTTTAATGTTTCTACTTTCCATTTTTTAATGTTTTCCAATGATGTAGTTATAACTTATTATTATAGTTCTGTATTGATTTTTTGTACTAATCGCTAATTTCAACTATAGCATGCTAATATGCAATATTATATTATGATGGTTGCTGCATTAGCCCTTTATGTTTCTTTTTGACAGTCTCAAAGAGCCTTCTTACTGTAAAATTTTTGTAGTTTCGTCATTTCATATGTTTTAAAATAAGTAAAATCTAAATAGAAAGCTAAAAAGAAATCTAAAAAGAATTTTTTTTTGTCAAATTTTAACTGACGTGTTTATACCTTCAGTTGTGTTTAAAACAAATGTTTTGATTCTAAATTAATGTTTCGACTGTAATGTTTATCATATTTTACTGTATATAAATTTGTGATCTTTTGGTTTCCAAAATAAGATTTAGGAAAATATTCGACCTCTTAATCGCTCCGCGGTCTCGCACTGGGGGGGGGGCATCTTAGCTCCCGCGCCTCCCTGTGGCTAATTCGCGGCCGCATGGTTGCTGTATTTTCTCAGTTTGTCATATTACTGTTTTATATATAAGTGGCATACAGCCACGATGTAAGAGAATTTTCAAATGTATTAATCAAATGTAGTGATTCGTTTTCATTTTGTCAATCAATGACAATGTTTTGTTTGACATATATATATATATATATATATATATATTATATATATATATATATATATATATATATATATATATATATATAAATTTATACATATATTATAATGTATATATATTATAATTATATATATATATATATAATATATATATATATATGTATAGTATATATATTTGTGTGTCAATCAATAAATAACCCCCCTTCCCACGGGGGTTAAGTCTATATACTACTCACCTCACCACTAATAGTAACATTTTGTTAATTTTAATTTAAGTCAAAACTTCCACGTAAAAAGTATGCTAGTAAATTTTAATTTATCTGATGATAATTTATTTCCATACATTTTTCTTTTTAATTCAGTAAATATATTAAACAATAAAAGAGTTAGTTTTAGTCATTATTAGGACTTTGAATAGCCGGCTAGGTAATAAATAAAATACTCGTTTAATCCACTGTTTACTCGAGGGGGAGTGAGAAGGCGAGTTTCTATTATCTTTTTCTAAGGTGGAAAAAGGAAAGAAACATTTACATGCAGTAGCCAGTGTCGAAGTAGGGAGGTCTTATTGTTCTTGCAGAACGCATAGAAATGTAAGAGGGTGTATTTAGAAGACAGTGTATTCAGTGGTTCGACACCCAACACCCTTTGTTTAAGACCTTAGAGGTCAAGGTGAAGATTCACTTTGGTTTTGGTTTAAAAACTCATATCACGAGAATGATTAAGATAATATCAAGTTTTAATCATAGGATAAATTTCTGTTCTAACTTATACTTATAGCCAAAAGCTGTTAATTGTTAAGTATTTAGGCTCTCAAGAAGAGCTTAATTTATTTCATTTTATCTCGACAATTATTTTATTAAGGGTACTGATTGAATAATATTAATCTTAAGAATAGAAATCACTTAGGCGTCATCGATTGTTTTAGTATGGTTTAAGTCTTCCGGTGGTGGCTACGTCACTGTTAATGATAAATTCTACGTTCCGCTTGCAATGTGAAATCTTTAGGGATTCAGCTTTTAAATTAATAAATAACCATTTATTGCCCAAAATTATTTTCAAGTATAAATTACACATATTTATTTTATCCTGTTCAACCTACGCGCAATTCGGCGTTACGCCGTGGTGCCTCTTTTGGGGTGTACAATTGCTAACCCCCCTTTAACCCAATACTTTACCCACACACACACAAACACACACATACATACACACACACACTCAGATTATATATATATATATATATATATATATATATATTATATATATATATATATATATAATTAAATTTATTATTGTATGTATAATAATGAATATAATTAAATTCAATCACTTTAGGAACTTTATAATTACAATTAACTATTTGATTAATTATATTAATTAATTAAATCATACAAGTTGAAACCTATTTTTAATTCAAATTGTTAACTTAGTGCATGATAGATTAAATTTATTTACATAATATAATTATTATGAAAATAATCGTTAATTTAAATTTAAGCTATTATGCTATTATTATTCAATTATATTTATTATTTTTTATTATTTAATATTATATCCTAATTAGTTAATTATTATTATTTTTTATAAATTTATGTAATAATTCATTTATTTGATTGCTTATTAATTTTATATGCATTATTCGTTTTTTACTTATTTTTTTGCTTATACATATTTTTTATAAAGCCAAACATTCCTCTAAACTTCTCCCATTCTCGCCTATTTTTTCGTATCCCATGTTATTCTCTGCCAAGTTTCCTGTCTACTAGCGATAAGGAATTTGGCCAAGACGTGATCCAGCGATAAAGTCTTAGCCCAAACTCCTAAAACGATTTAAACAAAATTTAATTAAACTATCAAGCTCTTTTTGAGGATAAAAATTTACTATTTAAAGTACAGGGCATCCAACATAACGTTATGAAATAGTGGAAATGTTATAATAAAAAAATGCGGAATTTCAGTACATGTTTTAATAAAAAGATTTCGCTGGGTTTAAAGGTCCTACAAGACCTTACTTACCTCAATATATTCAAAATATTCAAATATTTAGTCTTGAATTTTGTTTCGTCATTAAGAACCTCTGAAACGGATTTTGGCGACACACTCCCCACCATGACGCCTATCCCATTAGCGATTTTTTTCAAAGGAAATTCGCTGAAAATGAGTGTCTGAAGAAGTTTTCTATTTACTTAGAAAACTATAAAACACAGATTTATTACAACTTTAGTAATTATATTTTTGATGGTGTCAATATTATACTCGAGGATTCTAACATAAATGATAATATATTATATTTTTTTAAAACTTCACGATTAAATTTTTAAAATAAAAATTAAATATTATTAATAAATAGATCTTATAATGTAACGTCTTTTTCAAAAACTTTAAGGTCTCTACAGTAATTCCTATAACCAATGTGAAAATTAGTTAATACATATTTATTAGTTTTACTAAGGTAAATTTTCAATGCGGTCTTTATATTTGCATATATATTATGTTTCTTTAACTCTTATAAAAGGTCTGATCTTATATAATAAGGTTTTGTTCTATATGAGTGACATATTATTACATTGAACTAGTTGTAACCATGTATAATTTCTTCATTCATAAAACTTAACCATTATGTGGGATGAGTTTTTTAATACTTTTTAATTTATTTATTTTTATTATATTTTCAATTGAAAGATTGATCGTATAATTTATGTATGATTTTTCTAGCAGATAATAATAAACTATTTATCCTTTGGGTTATTATATTTGCTTAAAAGAACTATGTATTTGGTATTTAAGATGTAACATTTAGGTTAAATATCGTGTCATTATATATATATATATATATATATACACTTCTATTAATAGATAATAGGTGAAATGATTATATTAATAATATTTTATTTGTTCCAATTATTGTTAAATGATTTGTATACTATATTATACTTTAATCGTGGCCAATAATGAGTATCAATTATGTATTATTAGGATTGTATTATAAATTTATTTTGTATTATATGAGAGTTATAAGAAATTATAAGTGATTTTAAAATTAAGATTTGTATTATTAGTTGTATTATAAGTTGTGTTCTTCAATGTATTGGTCATTATAAATACTCGGTGGAACAAGCATAATTTGTGTAACGATTTTTATATGATTTCGAGACTAAATAATAATATATACTAACTGAACTAATACTAATTGAGTGATAATTACATATTTACTGAACCTTCAAGAAAAATCTATTCTTAAGAAATTCCCTCTAAGGGTTTAAAATTGGCGTAAACTAAATTTGGTGTAATTCTGATAAAAGCTTTGGTCGTAGTTTAAGGAAAAAATATTGAATTTTCGTGTTAAAACTTGATAATGTAAACTCAATTTAAAAATACGAACATACAGTGATCAAAAATATTTTTTTTTACTTGTCGAGGTATTTTATCTCTCAGTGGCTGTACAGATTTAAGCTTACGAGTTGTTCTGACTTAGGTATTCTGAACAAGAAGCATAGTTCGATACTTGACGTTTTAATTTTGCTCCCAAAAATTTATTTTGAAGTTGTTTACCAGAAGAAGTTGAGAGTTGAATGTGCCTATTGTTTGACCCGTGCCCAGCTTATTACTACCCACTTGGTCTTACAGAACCTTCAATACTCAGACTTCTCTGCCAGACACTTCTGACTCACAGTGATTGACGAGTAACAATTATCAACGACAATTAATAACACATTATTTATTATTATAGCACCCAAATTTAAATATTGAATGAGTTCTTCTTTTGTGACTCCTACACGGTTTGATTGTTTAAAAATGGGACTTCTTTATAAATTATACAAATTAATAGTTATCATTTACTTAACTGTATCTTTTTTATTTAAATTTAAACTTACTGTAATACTAATAAAAGATAAATTTTGTTTGTATGAATTAAAATTAGTTGAAATGATGAATGGTTTTACTAAGATGTAGTGTTTACAACACGACCCTTGGCATGCCGGAGGTCCTGGGTTCGCAGCCAGTGGGGAAAATAATAGTAATTAGGGACAGGAGATCGGTAATCTAGCAAATTGACCGCGTTGTTGGACCCTTTTTTGTTAATTCCTTTAAATAGAAGATACTAATTACCTTATCAGTATGGTGCAAGCATTTTTGCCTCTAATCCCGTGAAGAACCGTGACTTACTATAAGTTTTTAACTTTAACTAAAAACAATAAGTTTTCTTACTTTCAAAACCATCTGGCAATAACATAAATATTTTATAAATTACTATTAAGGGAGCCTCATTTTTGTCTAATTCCAAGTTTATTTAGGGTTGGGGATCTTTTACGAGTACCTGACATCGCGCAGGCTTTGAACCATCGGACAAGAATGACACATGAAAATCCTGGGTGACAGGTGCACGTACTAGCCATTATATCATCGGTACCCCCTGAAAGTCTAAATTTTCTCTAAGTTTATAACATTACCAGTTGTTATTTTTAGTACAACGGTTGAGTTACTACCTGAAGTCGCTCGCTCAGGGGGTTCCCCTAAAGACTTTAAATAAGCATTTATTTTATTTTTAATACATTTTCATCAGAAAATGAAGCTTATAATTTTAGATGAAATTGAGCACCAGTGGAGTCGTTCATTATGGGTGAAAGAAAAAGTTTCTCCACAAAAATATTTTATTGGCAAAGCGCTTTAAACCTAGCATGAGGCCATCATCAGTGCCTGTACAAACAAGTCAAAAAACGAAAACTAATCAATCAAATAAAAAAATAAAACATAAATATAAAACTAAATAAGAAAGATAGATAAACCATGTACTTTCCCTTGTCATATATTCCTTTATCTTAAGTTCTTTATATTTATGTTCCATTTTATAGTCTGTATAAGAGTCTAATTCATCAATTGTAGTTTGAGTTAAATGTTCGAACTTACTTGTATCATCATGTGTGCTCGAATTAGCTCGACCAGCCGCAACATTATAATTTTATTTATTTGTTGCTTCAATTTTTCCTATTTAGCCTCCTATTTTTCCTATAGCCTTCTATTTAGCAAAAATAGTTTCTGTATTTATTTAAGATCTAAGACTTTGAGTAAGATTATAGTTTGGTTTTTTGAACTTTACAAGAGTTCAAAGAAGACACATCGACATAGGTATTAGTCAAACATAAATAATTTATTAAATCATCTACCTCAGATTCTTTTCTTTTTGAAATAAAACTACCATATAGTACAAAGAAGAATATATTATTCGAATGTACGAAAAAATAAACTAAAAAGTGAACCTACATATTTCTTTAAATTTTTTTAATAACACACTAAAAGTATAACTTTCAAAACGACATCTTTAATTTTTTCTCTAATGATGATTTAGAAACAAAGATGGAGGACTTGGTTTGAATTTAATTGGTGTTATAAGATGGAGGAGCGACGGTGGGCGGCCTGGCCGGCCTGTGACATTCTATTCTGTAAATTACCTCATCTTGTGTCTCAACTAATTCTAATTTTTAATGCATGTTAGGTTCTTTTCATTATTTTTTCTTACTTTTTAGGCATATAGGAAAAGTATTGCGTTTGCTATAAAATCCGAAACCGGGATTTTGATTGAATCATCCGTTTTTGAGACCTCTTCAGAGCGGTTTTTTACATAGTTGTCAAGATTTTTACATAGAAGCTTGGCTGGGATCAAGACTAATATTTCTTGAGAAACGAGTTGGAAAGTATTAAGATATTTTTAATTAGGTGTATTTAGTATTCCGAGGACGAGCAAAGCAAGTCCGAAGTCGTGAGAATATCTCAGAGAATCCAATAAGTGCTAATCTACTTCGTCTCCGATTTTTGTATAATTTAATTTCAAAATGGTTGTATTAATTTTTACGTGTTTCAGCCTTTCTTAAAAAAAATATTTTATTTATACGTAATTAAATTATAATAATGTAATTTTTCATTCAAACTAAAGCGCCATGATGTTTTAATTAAAATCTTATTTATAATAAATGAAAATATTAACTATACTAATGGTGAAGTTTATTGCTTATATAGAAGGAAAACTATATACAGCGATTGGTTTTGCTTGAGGGAAAAGACAGTATATGCATTTCAAATTATCGTTAAATCTCCGATACTTCATTTGGTCTCAGGTTTCATAAGTCCTTTATGTCTGGAGGGGGGGACAAATCTTTTAGCAGATTTTCTTAAGCTTAAGTTTCTTAATGGGACAGGCATTATGGCGAGAGTCGAACTTATTGAAAATCAGGTTATTCAGTAATATTTAAGGTTATTGTTTTTCGCCGCCAAAAAGGTTCTTATTAATATAAGAACCTGTTGATTATATAGTTTTAACAGGATAATTATCAACAGGATAATAACAGGATAATTATGCGCATTTCTTTTGAAAAATACAGAAAAAATGAGTTACCAGTATACTTGATAATTGAGCAACTGCTTAAGTTATAAATCTTAAGCCGGAACCATAAGCAAGAAATGGATTTTTAACCTCGGAAACACGTATTCCTAAGAAAATTCGTCCGACATGCGGACCACCGTGCAAAAATTATTTAAGAAGGCTCAAGTCTTATCGCAACTCTATTTGTATTTTTTTTTTGTAAATTTAAACTAATAAAAGTCTTTATGTTTTTCTTGTAAATATTAATTATTAATTTTGTTTCAGGTAAGTCTAATATTGGCGAATGTGTTTATTGATCCCACCAAAGTTTTGTAAGTTTTATTTTCTCTTATTTTAACTTATAATCGTCGCCTCCGTGGTCGAGGTCGTTAAAACATCAGTATTTATACTAACCTTTGACACCACATAGGTCTGGGGTTCGCATCCCAGGATACTCTCTCAGTTTATATTGGATTATTGTTCAAATAAATGATCGCTAACTTTAGAACACATTGAGCATAACGGTTGCCACTACCCCCTTCGGTTTTTCCCTGTAGAGCCGCAAGGCTCTAAATGGACTTATTATTATTATCATTATTATCATATAGTCTGTCAAAATTATAATTATAAACTGTCATTATAAGTTCGTCAATACACACCCATGAATCAATTCATATCATATTACCATTTATTACAAGATAATTATACTACATTTTAATGGCTTCATATTTAAAATACTACATTAATTTAAATCAGCTTTAAGCTGTGGTTCATGATTATAAAAAATAACTTTACGCTAATTTAAATTAACAAACCAAATTTAATTTTAAAATTAAATTCTATTAAATTTTCTAATTACTGTTTAAACTAAAAAGTCACAAGAATGTGCTATAGTGCTCCATATTTAAAATGCCGCTTATGCCTCTAAGTTAAGTTAAACATATAACTAACTTAGACTTCTTATACACATTGTATACATGTGTATATGTATACATACAAAATTTGAATCTGATCTAAACACATTTTGAAGATTTGTGCTTTTTGAAATGTTATGAGGGTTACACACACACACACACACACACACACACACACACACGCACACACACACACACAAATATATATATATATATATATATATATATATATATATTATATATATATATATATATATATATATATATATTTTTTTTTTTTTTTTTTTTTTGCTGAAAGAAGTTTATGTTTACATAACAATACTGAAAGATTAAAAACAAATGCATCTAACTTATTATGTAAATACATGTATGCATTTGGTCATATGAATGCATAATTTTTAATTGATTTTGTAATATTTTACTTTTTTAGTGAAAATTATCTTGTTTTATTTTTTAATTATCTAATCCTAACTAAATGAAATAAAAACATGAATTTAATTGATTAAGGTTATATTACTAATTTTTAGAAAATTAAAGTTGATTAGATAAAGATGGTGGTAAATTGACTTTAAATAATCCGTTATTACTTACTTTTTTTCTAAAGGTAAGTTGTGTACTTTATTCTAGCAAAATATATAATTATAATATTTTATTAATAAAAATATTAAATAAAATAATAAGTATGTGACTTATTCATGAGGTTAGCACTTATGATAAGTCGTGGGAACTATACACACACACAAACTTAGTTATAACACACACTAATATATTTATTACACACACACACACACTAACATATTTATATCAAACACTAATATATTTACTACACACACTCTAACATATTTATTACACACTAATACACACAAACTGTTAGGTGTTTATACGCATTACACACTCACACTCACCAATAAAAGATAACCATCATGTTCCTTATCCTTCTACCCACCTACTACATAAAGGTTATTTAACTTATTTTTTAATATATATAGTTATTTAAGTAAGTTATATTAATTATTGTCAGTGGGGGGGGGTCAGTTTGGGGAGTAGACTATAATGGTAAGGAAGAGGTTAAAGGGCCATTTTTGTTTTATCTAATAGTTTTTCTGTGGCCACTTTTGTTGGTCACAGTTGATCTAATGATAAACAACAAACACTTTCATGCGTTATTTTGTTTATTACTAAAGCCACTTATGTGGATGTAACATTTCGTTATAAAGCAGGGGCGTAACTCCAAAATTGGAGGGCCCCTTCGCAAATTGTTTTCAGGGGCCCCCTATATATGTGTATATATATATATATATATTATATATTATATATATTATATATATATATATATATATATGTAACATCAGCAAATTTATCAAATCATGCTCTTTTTTTAGTCCTTATGCTTCGTTACTCTATTAGAAGTCATTAATTTTATGATGTTAGGATAGACTATACTATGATTAAACGGGGCCCTTTTTAGTATGTTGTATAAAATTTAAACTAGGGGCCTCGCGACTTGATGATCTTGTGAAAGACTATACCATGATTAAAAGCAGGGCCCCATTTTTAGCCCATACGTTATACTAAGAATTGACCGAATTTTTACAATGATTGATTAGACGGTATCTTACTTACGTTTGTGCATAAGGCAGACGATGAAGCGGTCTATAATAAATAAATGATTTCTGTCTTTCAAAGTATTTTAATTTTAATTTAAGTTACTACCTTACAAATATCGTGTGTGTAGTTGAATAAAACTTCAAAATAATCAGTTTCTTCGGTATTTTTACAAGAAACTAAAAATTGTAATATACGAAGGTGTTTTTATTCTGATATTTATTTATTCACCTCCCTAAGCCATTCATCTCCTGAATATCCTTAATTATAACTTATTTTCTCTTATGAGCGTAGGTTTAGCACTTTTATATTCACATTTACAAAAAAAAACTCGAAAAACCGTCAAAGACATGAGTTATAGAATCAACGAAAACTACCTTATTAAATATTAACCATTTTCTCTAATAAATGATAAACAGGATAAAAACAAACAAAAAATTAAAATAAACCCATCCAACACAATAATTTAAATATTTTTTAAATCATCTTCGTAAGCTTATTATGTCATTATTAAAAACCAAGTTTCAGGCTAAGCGCAGAACCGTAAACTCATTATATTTTTAACTAATCATTCTTTAAATTTATATTACACCCAATGGTCATTCATCATTGGATTAAATTCATTTCTTATTATACCATCTATCTTTTAAATAAACCAACAATGGTCCATCTATTTTTTTTGTGATGAGACCAACTAATTTGAATTGCAGATTGCAACACTTCGAGATGTATCATTGAAAGTTTTGCAAACTTGTCATAATTCCATCACCTACGTGTGTTATTATTTTATATTTTAATTTTTAAGAATTTTCATATTTTTTTGCAAAGAATCATATTTGTGGATTTTTTGTTCGGAGTGTTGGTAATGTTATTTGTATTTAAAATTTGTAACTAAAATTAGAATATAATTATATCCTGAACATATTTGTTTCCTAATTTTTTGTATTGTAATAGAAAATTAAAATATTTTGAATAACATTTTTTTATTTTAGAATTTTAAGTTGTTTTAAGTTGAAATTTGTAATCTAAAAATAATACTGATGTAGTGAAAAGTTGTGTTTAATTTTCTAGTGCATTTTAGTATTTTTGAAGACCTGAAAGTTTTAAGGTTTAATAGTGTATGATTTTTATTAAACTACCAATCTTATTAGGTGGTCTTAAGAATGGTCGATATAACTATCAAAATTTACTTAAGTTAATGAAATGGAAACAGCTCTATTTTATTTTAAATTTAAAATTGTTTAATGTTTAATTTCACAATATTTATTAAAATGATCTATTTTTATAATATTTTTATTGACAAATTGTATACTAAATATATTCAATAGTCCTTATATTGTATGTATACAATTATCCTTATGGCTGAATTCTTCAAAACCACTGATTAAAATAATCGAGGTTAACTGTTAACGAAACCCGTGTATTTAATACTTTACCGTTATCGTGTAATTAGAACTTAAGAATTAATAAGTAATTACAGTGTACCATTGTAATGAAGGTAAGATAAGTTTTAAGATAACTAAAGATAAAAATAATAAATTTGTATATATTTCGGCCATATTGAGAAAATGGCTTCTTGTAATATTTAGCAATTTTTTTATATTATTTTTATCTTATGAAATAATTTTTAATGTTTTAATTGTTTTAATTTTTAGTTAGTATACACAAAATTTACTACATAAATGATGTAACTTATCATCTATGTAGGATGTTTAAAGAGCATGTTTATTGTTTTAATTTTTAGTTAGTATGCACAAAATTTACTACATAAATGATGTAACTTATCATCTATATAAGATGTTTAAAGAGCATGTTCATTGTTTTAATTTTTAGTTAGTATGCACAAAATTTACTACATAAATGATGTAATTTATCATCTAAAGGATGTTTAAAGAGCATGTTTATGGTTTAATTCTTAGTTTGCATAGACACATTTAATGCATAAGCTCATGTATCAATTATATCATAGCATTTATAAACAAATTTTTTTCTATTAATGAATAGCATAATCTATAACTAGATAAATTCCTACATAATTAGAATAAGTATCATAAATCACGTATAAACTTTATTAAGTAATAATACATTAACTATAGACTTTAACCGTTTACGCCATCCAAGGCCTCGCATTTGCTTTAATGGTTGCAAACTCACGCATTATCCAAATTACTCGTGTAGCTTACACATAACTCTGTTACAGTTAACTTTAAAAGTATTCTAAGATAAATATGTAGAAATTATTATTTAAGTTATTGTTTGTTTTGCCATATTATTGTTTTTAGTAGTGAAGGTGAAATGCTAAATTTCCTTTCTCTATTATATTGTAAGTTTGATATGAATCTTTCGTACAAAAATCATTATTATTTTAGTATTGAACATTTTAGCGATCATGAAAATTTTTCAATTATAGTCATAAGTATCATATAAGGTTGTTATCAAAATAAAGTTTCGTTATAAATACAATTATACGTTGAATAAATAGAATATTATTTGCGTAATTTAAGTTAAATCGCGTGTCGTTTAATTTGCTTTTTTTCTAATAAGGCATTTCTTTGTTTTACCGATTTGGTTATTTGTTGCTACCAAATTAAATGTAAAGTAGTAGGTAAGCATTTAAAAAATAAAATTATAGACGGAAAATAAAAACCAGTTTTCTCAACTAATTTTATAAAAGAATTACAACATCAGCTTTCAGACCTATGAGGTCATCATCAGTGCCTGACTAACAATGTATACATTAAATATATACCAGTATATCAAAATATATGTGTTTACATGTTATAATAATTTTTATTAATGTTTCGTTAATTTAGCACTGATGGTGATCTGGAAAGTCCAGAATCTGGCTTTATTATGGAATTAAAATAGCTGTGGAGAGAGTTGTTTCTTGTTTTTCTTGCTTTGAACTTAATATATATATATATATATATTAATATTTTAAAAAAATAATCTTTAATCAAAGTTAATAATGAAATTTGAAAATGTTGGAAAGTTGATCACATTTATTTATTTTAAAATAAAGATCTAGACCTTAAGTCTGATTTTCCATTTTAAGGTTGAGGTTCGTTTCTTTACCGTTCATTCTTCTTAGGTGCATAAACACCACGAGAGTTATGCGTTTCACTGACACGCACTGAGACAGTATGCTGAAAACGACTCAGGACGTCATAAAAGTAACTGAAACGGATTAGATTTTTTGGGTGAATTAGGTGCAAAAAAGTAAATATACTTTAGATTTATTTCTATTATATTTCAAACATACTATGTGCGTCATGATATTATAAACTATATATTTAAGATACAAATATTTCTTAATTTGAATTAAGTAAATAAAACAATAATTTCTGGGCATTGATAACCAGGACTAACTATAGATCATTAACTAGAGAATCAATTTAAAGCTTAGTTATAAATGTAGCACCTTAGTTGGGTGGTATATTAGCTATACCAGATATTAGATGATACTTCTATCATTAAATGTGGGCTGTCTACAATCATTCAGTGTTACCGAATCGTTTTCACCAAATGTTTTGATCTGTTCCGATATTGACCAATAATATTTTCTTGGTTGCTAAAATTGATTAAATAACCTAGGCACAGCAGTTGATTTCGTTATTTAGGTTTTTAAATCAAAAAAATTTTGGTGAGCACTGCTGAACCAGTGCTTCAACCAGTCTTCAACTCGTTGAAGAACTCCTAATAATTTGTTATGTGTTAAAGGAATATATTTTCGTCTTTCTCATGACTTTTCTTGTAAATTATGCTATTCATAATCTACTCTATCTAATTGTAACCTTTAATAATACTCATATTGATCTTCAAAATGATCTATATAATAATAAATCCCGTGCAATTATAATTATTTTAACACATGTATAAAAATAACCGTGAGAAAACCCATCATACCATGACCAAGACTAATCTTTCCCAAAATTCTATTTTCTACAAAGAAAACTATTTTGCATTTTTATTTCCTTTTTTATTTATTTCTTTGTATCATCATTCATGTTAGAAAGGCTAGGTCAAGTTATCAAAAAAGTCTTTTAAATATGTACTTTTAAATAGCGTTATTTTTTTATTATGCTATATTATGAATTTTTATGTCCTAATTAATGTTTGAGAAAATTATAAAAAAATTAAGATGTGCAAAGCGGGGGATTTAAAAATGACTTCCTGTCTAGTTACACGCACTTCCTGACCACTCGTTAGCCCTCTAGATTATTATTAAAAAGAAAATAATAAGAAGGTTAGGAATATTTTCTCACAGTATTATGGTTCCTTGGTGCTTGAAACCTCCGCCAGGTGGCCTGTATCAACACTTGCATTGTGCTCTAAGTTGCATTTTAACTTATTTTATTATAATAAGTTCTGTTGTTCCAAACAAATGTACTTAAAGTTATAAAATTATATTATTTTTTGTAATAATTGTTTACATTATAGGAGATTATAGACCCTTTTAGTGTAAAGATAATAGGTATTTTAATATTTGGTGGCTTTTGCTTTACACATTTTGTTTGCTATTTCTAACTTAAAGAAGAAATTGAGAAAAAAACGCTATATAGCAAGAAAATAAGTTTTTTTTAAGTAGGTGTAAGTAAAGAAGAGATAGAATTGAACTTAAGGAAGAGGGAAATAATATTTTGGTTTGTGGTGAAATTAAATCGACAGAGAAAACAAAAATCTGTTAGAGATGTAAATAGATCAAAGAAAAAAAAATTTTTTTTCTTAGATATGTAAGTTAATCAATGAAAAAAGAAAATATGATTCCTATTGTAAATATGAGTTAGTCAAAGAAAGAAGTAAGTAAGATACCTCTTAGAGTTGTAAATGAATCAAAGAAAGAAGTAAGTAAGATACCTCTTAGAGTTGTAAATAAATCAAAGAAAGAAGTAAGTAAGATACCTCTTAGAGTTGTAAATAAATCAAAGAAAGAAGGAAAAATGTTTCTCTTAGAGATGTAAGTGAATCAATAAAAAAAGTAAATAAGATTCCTATTGTAAATATGAGTTAGTCAAAGAACGAAGTAAGTAAAAGATTCCTCTTAGAGATTATTCACAAAGAAAGAAGTAAATATGACTCTTCTTGTAGATAAAGTTAATCAAAGAAAGGAGGAATAAAATTCTTCCTTTAGATATAAGTAATCAAAGATATAAGTAAATATCTATTCCTCATAGAGATGTAAATACAGCCAAGAAAGAAGTAAAAAAGTTCCTCTTAGAGATGAAAATAAATAAAATAAATAAAATAAAGAGAAAAGCAAGTAAAAGATGTGTATAGAAAATTAAAAGAAGAATCTGGAAAAAATAATTATAGGAAAAAGAAATTAAGTTCTTCAAAGAGGTATGTATTTATCCATTGAAAAAATACGAAAATAATTTAAAAAAAATTAATTTAATAAGTTTTCTTTATGAAAAGGTAAGTAAATTTGAAGAGGGACCAGAAGTTTTTATTTTAAAAAAGGGATGTGGGTAAATTAAAGAAAGAAACTAAATTAGTTTTTTTTTTTTAAAGATTTAGGTAAATTAGAGTTTTTTTCTTCGAGAAAAAGCAAGAAGACGAAGCAAAGTAAAACTATTATTTTATTTTTATTGTTGCTTCTCATTGATAAATTAAAACCTCTAACTGTATAATACCAATTTTCTAAACTGAATGTAGATGGAATAATTTATGTTATCTAATTTATATTTTATAATTAATTTAATTAATATTTTATGACTAGTCATAAATGAAGCAAAGCCTTTTATTTAGAAAAGATTGTCTGGAATCTTTTGAGACAGGTCCGCTATTTTTTATTTTCTTTTTTATAGCTAATTTGATATGAATCTATTTTGTTTTAATTACAAATCTAACTATAGGCGTGCATCACTAAGTTAAAAATAGTTATTTATGCCATAAGGCTGAGAAGTGTGTCTTTATGTCTCGGCAATTAGATTTACCGACGAGCGAAGCAAGTCGGGAAAAATTGCCAAGACATTCTCAGCCGGATGGCATACACTATTTTGTTTGAGGTAGCACTCATTAAATAAACTGCGCTATATACTTAATTGAAAAAAAAAACGTCCAATTAACTCCATATTATTGTCGTCATTGAATTCATCCATAGCTTCACACTTTTACTCAAAAATGTAAAAAGCTTTACTATAAACACACAAAAATTGTCAATTAGAACACCTTTTAAAAACGAAAAAAATAGTCTATGAACAAAAACAGAAACAAAATGAACGTTTTTAAAGAAACCTCATGAAGGTTTTACACAGATTGGTTTTTGAACACTACATGTTAGTAATGGCGGCAATATATGAATTACTTTTACGTCCTAGGAGTTTTTTTAAATTCATTTTTGTCCTCGGAGGTGAAAAGTACTAAATAACCTCTTGTAACAATAATGATTGGCTTCTCATCCTAAAAAACGGTCCAATAAAGTGCTCATTCCGTACTACCTCAAAAAAAGTTTTTTTTTCAAAATATTTTGTCAAATTTAGAAAAAATGATAAGACCTTTTGTTTTGTTTTTTTAAATTGTCCTTTGTTTTTTTAAGTTTTCTCATTTTTGGTTGAAATGGACTGTTTAAATGTCCAAAAAACTGGTCATTTTATTTGAATGGATAAAGTATATCAATTTAAAGCATTGTAGGTCTTAGCATTCAAACTTTTTTTCAAAAGAATGCGCTAACCATTTAAGTTTACCAATAAGTAACAACAGATTAATTACACACAAGTCCTTTATTTTAAATATATAACAAATAATTAAGCTTTCGACTAAAATTAGTCATCATCAGAGTTTAACCCAAATATAAAATAAACAGTTAAATACTTTGTAAAAAACACAATTTACAAAGTATTGTAGTAAGTATAGTCGTAGCTTACCCACATTTATTTTATATTATGTTAAACTCTGATGATGACTTATTTTTAGTCGAAAGCTTAGTCATTTGTTATATATTTAAAAATAAAGGATTTCTGTGTAATTAATCTGTTGTTATTTATTATTTTATAAGTCCACAATAAGATACTATACATTTTTACCAATAAGGTTCATTTTATATTTCTGAAAATCGTCTCATGGTTAAATAAATGTAAACTGGAATCAAATTTTGATTTGTTTCCAATGTAAATTAGATCCTCCTGGCGTTTTCAGGTTATTGTGTATTTCTAAAAGTTAGTAAAAAAGTTAATAAAACATTTCTAAAGTTAGTAAAAAAGTTAATAAAAACATTTCTAAAGTTAGTAAAGAAAGTTAATAAAAAAATCTCTAAAGTTAGTAAAAAGGTTAATAAAATATCTTTAAAGTTAGTAAAAAAGTAAGTAAAGTAAAAGTATTTTTTAAAGTAATATATGTAAGACAATTTGGAAATAAAAAATGTTTTTTTTTTTTTGAATTTTTATTAAAGGGTGGTTGGGAAGAACCAATTTATTATCTATTTAAATAATAAATTAAAAATCCAATAAATACTACCGATTTGTTAGGACTTAAAAGGAAAAATTATGTGGCTGCACCCATGCCAGAACTGGACCGGTCTGAGCATGAATGAAAAATGCCTGAAGATGGCTTGAACATGACTGGAAATGGGCCTTAATTTCTTAGTTATTCTATTTATTACTTCAAGTAGGATAAAGTAAAAACACGCGGTACATTTATCTGTCTAAGATGTCTAGACTTGCATTGCAGGTTGGGGTCGTCTGCCTTTTCATATTTACATTTCCTTTTGTTTATGTTCCTGAAAACTACTTTTCCTTGTCTATATTGTTCTTTAAATAAATTCTGACGTCATATTCTCAAGCAGTTCAATACTATTGTTTTGATTTTATACACTTTTCTCGTGAAGAATAAGAAGAAAAGTTACTGGAAATTAATAAACAGAAATATTTCGTAATGTGGCTCAAGGTGATTTGAAGTTAAAGAACTTAGTGAGGAATTAACTTCTGTTTTTTAAATTCTTGTTTTATTGAAGTTTTATGAGCTTTTTTTTTTTAAAAAAAAGAGCGGAAGTTAAGAAAAGGTAACAGTTCTCGTTGGTTTCCTTTAGGAACCCTGTAAGTTAGTTTAGGTTCTTCTTTATCCCCTCTTCTTCGTTTTTTAATAAAACCTCCCTCCAGAACAGCAAGTTATTGCGCTAATCAGATCTTATACTCTTCTTGCCACGCGACTTCATGGGAACTTTCCCACAAGAAAATTTCAGAAAATTTTCACACGCAACCCCTCTCCTACGTTTACTTTTGAATCCTTCGAGAAACATCCCCACTCCTGCTTTCAAAATCATTCCGTCTTCAGACGTCCTTCTATCTGGACTCTCACCCCCTAATTTTAATTTTTTTTTGTTTTTGTGTCGTTTACTGTCAACCTTTATAACCTCGTTTCCGGGGAATACTTGTCGACAAGCTGGTGAGTTGACCTTATTTAGTTTTGACATTATTACACACTTTAAAAAGCACTATTTCTATTCACTTCTCTTAAAAACTCGTAATACAAAGTTTATAAAATTAAAAATAAAATCTACAATAATTATTTGAAATAATTTATTATTTTCTAATATAAAAAGTATAATAACAATAAATATCAACACCCTATCAAATGTCAAAGCAGTTTAGATCACTAATACTTAACTAATTACAGGTTATAGCACAGATTTATGCAAATCAAACCATATCTCAACTTGAAGCGACACATTCTTTCCTCCTACTCCCTTTCTAAATCATATTATTTGTATTCTTTTTAATTTATTTTATTGATTTCTTGGTTTTATCAAGATAAAATAAATTGTAGATTTCTGTACTCTATAATTAATTGAGGTCACTGACCTAATATTTTATTATTACTACAGTTATTTAGTTTAATATATATTTTATTGATTTATAATTAAAATCTATGTTACTTTCATTACAATGTATATTAATTAAGGTTGATACAAGTTTTATTTAATTTTATCTCTAATTTTAATGATACTTTTCATTTTTATCGTTTGTCGGCCATTTTGAATTCGTACTTTGACGTCATAGCCTTAACTCTGTTCTAAGTGATAAGGTTTTCTAAATAGTTTTCTTTTTTTCATACTTAGTTTAGATAGTTAATATATTTCATAAATTATAATTATGTAATATATTTCATAAATTACAAATTAAATAGATAAGTTAAAAATAATATGATAATTATTTAAGTATCATATTATCTTTAAATTGTATTATTTTTGTTTCTCTTTAAAATAGAAATTAGTGAGTTTCTTTGATATTTAAATAATGTTATGCAAGTGTAACATAACTTTTTTTTTACGTATTGATTATTTACTGTAGATTTTGGAAAAGTTCGTTCGTTGATTCTTATGCAATAGTTATAGTTATTCTTTTTAAGTGTGTATGCATTACTGCATGTGTTAATATCATGTGATAATTAATATTAATGCATTTATTTATTAGTAAAACATACTAATAAATAATGTACTAATATATCATTAGTACATTTAATATTCAAATCAGCATATAGCCTATGGTTTTTATTAAGATGGGTTAAAGTTATCATCCACTATATCTATATTGTGAGCGTGAATGGAGTTCATTATAAATAATTAAAGAAAATATACAACTTAGCAAAACAAAACTTTATTGGCAAAGCGCTTTCAAACTAACTCGAGGCCATCATCAGTGCAATCCTAACAAACAAGTCACAGTTTGTGACTTGAAATCACTTGGTTAGAAGTATACAAGTAAACATGGCCATTTTCACTATCTGCTGAATAGCTTTCGTTCAGTCTTTATAATGTCTTTTATAGCTGATGTATTTTTTCTGATGTCTACTGCCTACTGTCCTCTCTTTCTAATGTATTTAATGGTTACTCTTTTTTCTATTTAATTGAAATGGTTGATTTCTCACAACTTATAAACAACTTAAAAAGTACGTTCTTCGATTCAATGAAATAATTAAAATAGTTAATGAAAAAACACGTTACACTGTGTTGTCCATGCAAACAGGGACAAACTAGTTAAACTTATTCGTTGTTTTAACGATTTTCAATATAAAGCCTCTTCACACGCTTCCTCTCAATTCGACCAGTCTAAATTTATTATTGGAAAGAAAGTTATAGAATTATCTAAGTTTATTATTCAATCCATTTAATGAATATCGAAAATTAAGCTATAACAAGTGTTCAAAATAGAGTCTAACTTGGATCAGCAATATAAAGAAATGAGAAAACCCAAACAGTTTCTAGTTTATGATAATGTAAGTTATAAGAATGCAGTAAGGCAAAGCATATCTGTCGTATGCTCGATTTCGCTGGGTGCTTTATTTAACCATTAGGGTTTTCGCTTCAATTAAAGACTCTTGATGCACAGTAGCCCTATTTTTAAAAACGTTGTTAGGTAACAAAAAAAGCTATATCCTTTTATTTATAAGGCCAAAAATGATAAAAACTGCAGTCCCTTATTGTTAATTTATTTAACAATATTTAACTGTTAACTAAATTAACAATAAGGGACTGGAGTTTTCATTAATCTTGCCTTCATTTTTATTTTATTCTTTTTCTTTATGCTATTGATATCGCAAACCACTGAAATCAATGAAAAAACTTCCATTATCCGAACAACCTCATAAGCGTCATTTTCACGCGTCTTTTTCGCTAAAAATTTAAGTAGAAACAAATGATAACTTCACTTTTCTTTAAAATAAAGTTAAAGTGGTTGATAATTTTTGTTGTTGTTGTATATTCTTTATTCATTTGCCATTACAAACAGTTAGTGATATTGAAATGTTTTATGTTTCACAATGACATAATGTAATAAGAGAAAACTTAACAATCATTGAAAACTATAAGACTTGAAGGCAAACAATGCAAATAGAAATATTTTCTAATTATTTTATCCCACCCCCACTTGTTGAATGGTTTTTTCTTTAAGACATTGATTATCATTAACCTCATTTTGGAAAGTAATTTATCTACTGGATCTTTGGTAGATGTTGAGAGCTCTAGAGATAATCAACTAATTGATATCGAGTTCTGTGTGACAAGCAACTTAATGTCTGTGGAATCAATTTATATAAAATTGTGTAACCAATAGTAACTAGTATAATGAGCAGTATAGTAGTAATGTATTAGTGTATAGAATTATATATAGCATAGAAGTAATGAAGTAATTTTTAGTATTATGTACGTTTCGTATTATAACAAAGTTAATTTATTTCTAGACTTACAAACCATTGAGGGTTTTATCCACTAATAATAAAAAAAAATAAAACATTTTTATTTTGGAATTTTCTTGGTATTTCTTCTCTGCTAGTTATCATATTTTCTTTATTTTTTTATCTAATAAGTTTGTGGTGTCACCTGACTCACCTTTTATTTCATAAAAGCTCTTTTATTCATTTGATTATATCAAGTTTTTCAAAACATGAATAGTTGACACAATAAAATCACACGAGACAGACCTAGGAAATAAAACAAGCAAAAAGCAATGCTACTTCTGGTAACTGTTCCATCATTCGACATTCGTCATTATTGATGGCTCGACATTACGTCATGACCCACTCTGTTTTGTTACGTCTAACTTATCAGGGAGCCCATTCAGTTTGTTTAATTTTTATAACTTTTGTCCTAATGTTTAAAGAAATATCAAAAGTACCCAGCATTACAAGATAACTCATATTTATTAATGTCCTTTCATAACGCTTGATATAGCTTTTTGCTTTTCTTCTTCATACGTTTAGTTGCAGTCAGGGGGGTGGTGGCTTTCTAAAGGGGCAGAAGACACTTTAATAAAAAATAATATATTATTGTGTGGGTGTGTGCTTGTAATTTATGTATTTATGTACGAGTTTCTAGAAGTTTTTTTTCTCGCGAAACATTCAAAGGTTTTCTTGAAATGTAATGAAACTTGGTATTTAATGTGAAAATTCATATATAAAAGCGCGTTTAAACAAATGATGTTGCATAAATAACATGGAATTATATTTACTTTTCCATTTTTACATTTGCTGCTTATAAATAAGTTATACTTATATTATGCCTTGTTCTTTGTTATTATTATATTTCCCACATGAGTAGGAGTAGAATAAAACCAGGCCACATTATTTTTTCCAAAAAACAAAAAAAGTTTAGTTTTTGTTGAATGGAATTTTCTTTTCACTTAACTCATTGCTCATTGTTAAGATTCATAATTTTGTGCAATGTAATATTCTAACTGCTTATACTCTTGGTTTTATTTCTTCCTTAGGATAAACTCAATCTTCTTAAAAGGGAAGTATTGTACCGGCTAAACTAATACTTCCAATTTTTTTTCAAATCTTCTCTTTTCAGTTAACAACAAAACTTATCTGTAACTTACAAAAACCAACGACAAATAAAAAAAACTTTGGAGTGTCGGTACACATATGCTTATACACGCCTCTTAACTAAGACTCATCTTATCCTCTCCATCCCATATCACTTTTACGATAACTCTTAGCCATTTTGTTTGATAGTAGGAACGAAATATATAGTGCGTGATTTATAGTAATCATATTGTTTAGTACTTTGCGTTTATGGCAGGTAAAAGATAAGCAATTTACGCTTACTTAAAAATAATAGAAAGCTAAATAAAAATCTTTCTAATGTACGACTAAAGAAGAGTAACCTTTTAGACTCTTGATAGGCAAAAAGTTTTAAAAAATCGCTCTTTTTCATTCAACGTCTATGTTTGCGTTCCAAAGGAACCACAACTGTCTATCTTTTTACGCAGGCATCTAAATTTTATTTTGTCTATAAAATAATGAAAGAAGATTTTTTAAATATTTTTTTTTATTTTTATTTTTAATTTAAACAAAGCGTTTGTTGATCTTAAGTTTCTAATTAATACGTAAATTATTCAGCGTAGCGTTTAAGGTTTACTGTCCAATATTAAACGAAACTTATAAATATAAATTTGTATAATAGCTACCTGTTAATAACTCAAGCTATTTCTATTAGGTATACTGGACCCTAAATGAATTTCTCACACTCTACCTCTTCATTACCTGTTGATATCAGACTCATAATTTGTAATATTTTAGATAATTCACGTGTAGTTGTGAGTAGTTTCCATGTTCACGGCTTCGTGGTCAAACGAATCATAAAGACCACTGAGTTATGTGATATGTATAATCTTTGTTAATAGCTTGTTTATTATCTCATATTTCACGTTAAATGATTTTATACCTTTATGTTATACATTTTTTTACTTATTATATTAATCATCTTGTTTATAATATTTATACTGTTTTAAACGGTTATAACATTTGTTTACTTATTTTATTAATTATCTTGTTTATAATATGTATACTGTTGTAAACAGTTATAATACATTTGTTTACTTATTATATTACTCATCTTGTTTATAATATTTGTACTGTTTTAACCGGTTATAATACATTTGTTTACTTATTGTATTAATTATCTTGTTTATAATATTTACTGTTTAAATGGTTATAATAATTTGTTTAGTTATTGTATTAATTATCTCGTTTATAATGTTTATACTGTTTTAAATGGTTTATAATACATTTTTTTTTATTTATCAATATCTTGTTTATAATATTTATGTTTAAACGGTTATAATACATTTGTTTACTTATTTTATTAATTATCTTGTTTATAATATTTATATTGTTTTAAACGGTTATAATTTATTTCTCAGTTATTTTTGACTTGTCTATTACAATGGTTTACTTATCATCCTGAAACAGGTCTTAATCGATTTAGGAGACTCATTAAAAATCCCAGGAGGCCAAACTCGACAAAACAATATTTTATCTACTTTACCTGTTTGATGAAAATTGATGAAGTCTAAGTATGTTAAAGTAATTAAAGTAAAATGAAATGAAATAATGTCAACAAACTTGACAGGTTTCTAAATTGTTAAAAACTTGACTAAACGCACTCCTATAAATTTAATTTAAGTTTTTGGTCGGCCTCTATTGACCAAACTAATAGATGTTATGGCATGTTTAGACAGAATATGTTTGCTTTATCTGTAAAATCAGTTTGTCTTCCTACATTTTTTTCATGAAACATGCATTTCTCTTACTCATTTCATAACTGTTGTAAATATGAAGTAGGTTGTAATTGGTTTACTTTACATTGTATTATGCAGGACAGGTGCCATCATTCAATTTTAATTTTTAAAACAAAAAATGATTTTCTTCTTTAATAATAATAAATTAAATCCTGTTATAAATTCAATTGCTGTGAATTACTATTTCAGAAATTTTATCACTCATTAACATTTCATATTGAACTAATTTTAATTTTTTTGGGGTTTTGATTCATTTGCTTATGCGCCTACTTGAATTTTTTTATGGAGTGCTAACAGCTTGTCTTGATGGATTGTTTGTTGTTTTAAACTATTGATTATAGATTTTGTTATTTATTGAAACATCTTGTATGTTATTAAATGCATTATTCATGATATTCATTTTTTCTGATATTTGAATCCTTCTTTTAAAAATATATTCTATTTGATGTGGGAGTATTTATGGTTTATGAAATCAGTAGTGTTTTAGCAGTTAAATGTTTTGCGGTTAATCTCCGCCCGGTTGATGTGGAGTTAAAGTTTCTGCGATACTTTAGAAAAGTCACACTTTATAGCTTTGGGTCTAATATAAAAATCGCATTCTTTTTAAAATACGAATATGGGTTTATATTAAAATTTAAATTTATCCCATTTTATATTTAATTTTTTAATGGGTTAGTTAAATTTTTTACTTTTCTGCATTTATTCCATATGTATTGTGACCGAAAATTATTGTGTTTACACTAAAATCCGAAACAGGAATTACTTATGGATTATCCATTTCAGGTGTTTTTAGGCCCTTCTAAGAGGTTTCCCCAAAGTTGTCTGTTCGTATGTGTGTGTGCTCTCAGTGTATTTGTACTTGAGTGTTAAAACTTAGTACGGAAATTTGTATTTAGGTCTAGTTGAGTCAAACAAAACATATTTTTTAAACCTTCATTTACCGGAAATAATGAATCAGCAAAAATTTCGAAAATTCATGAAAAATTTTGATCATTTGATTTGTTTTAATCAATTTGACTTTTGACACGCAAGTAGTCATATATAAGACAAAATAATGTTCCAATTTTCATTTCACTATCAGAATTAATTCTGTTTTTTATTGAATGACTTGTTTTATCAAATTTAATTTTTCTTTTGTATCCCTCTCAATATGTTGCTATGCTTCTTAGTGTTAGTAATTTATATTTATTACCACAAATACATATATTAGTAATTTATTACTATATTACTAGTTTTATTTCAATTAGCATTTCGAAAAAAATACTCGTGTTAAATCGACACCAAAAACCGTTGGTACAAAGCATGATCAATGAAATAACAATACAATTAATAAACATTTTATTTTACTCTGATCATATCGTGAGATATACATACTATAAATTACATAATAAACTTAAATGACTATTGACATTATCTTACATTAAATTAAATTTATGTTTTTTTTAATAAATAAAAATCACGTTAAACATATGAATAATACAAGAATAGAACCTTTTTTCAATTACCTAAGTAAGGTTACGTATGCAATATAAATGGAAACGTAATGAAATGGGAAATATAGAAAATAGAGCCTATTTGTTATGCGTAGATAAGGTTTACCCCACGGCACATATGCACATTTGATGCTGGGATATGAGTGTATAAAGTCATATTTCACTGACTACTTATCACCTTGACTTTATCGACCTTTTTTAATAGTTATAAACATATTATAACATTGAGTATTAATCAAAAGGTCATATTTATCGATATTACTTTGGAAGTATAAGAACGTACTGGTTTTGAATTTCGAACTATATGTGGGTACTACGTGCCTGATAATAAGGGCCCGATAATACGATAATTAAGGTAAGGATTACGTAAAAATTTAAGATGAACCGTTATATTGTTAGCGTGAAAATAAATATGTAGGTATTTTCTGAGTGAATCAAAATATTTATTACTTTATAACTAAATTACTTTATAAAGACCATACTGAACAGCTAAGTTTCTGAACTTCTGTTAAACATTTTGAATTGTGACTCTTTGCCAGTTAACCTTACTCTAACTAATTATGCACTATAAATAATTTTTAAGAAATAAGAAATTATTAAGAAAAAAATAATTAAGAAATTAATTTCGTCTAAACTTTTACTATAGTTTTTAGTTGTAACCTTTTGCCATTACCTTATTTTAAAATGATTATTTTTAAACCAAAAAAAGGAAAAGAAATTATTAAGAAATTAATTTCTTCTGAACATCTGGTTTTAAGTTGTAACCCTTTGCCGTAACCTTACTCTAACAATGATTATTTTTCAATAAATAAACAAATATTATTAGAAAAAATAAGTTATTGAGTAATTAATTTCTCCTGAACGTCTGTTAAAATTAGGTGTAACCTTGGTTATTTTTTAGACATTATTTCAAGGTACATTGATTAAAGATTAACCTGTTGATAATGGTCCTAGACCTGAGCTGAACAGGCGTTGACTTAATACTACATTCTTATAAATATAATGTTAATTTATAATAATATATATTTTTAAAATTTACTCGATTTATAACTATCTATTTATTTATTTTATTGACAACATTACCTCAATGTAACACTGATTATTTTTATAAACAACAAATAATATTATATTTTGTTTTAGAGCGACTTACTTGTAATGAAACTAATAAAATATAAAAATGTATTTTGCGAACTCCAGGGCAGTACTTTATTTATTTATTATTGTATAAATGTGTAAGCTAGCAATTAAATGAATTTTTAACTTATAGTTAAACAAAGTAGCAATAACTTAACAAAAAGCTGCATTTATGTAGAGTAGCCTCGACTTTTTTTAGCGAAATTTTACTAACCTATAATATTTAAAAAGTATGGCATTATAAAAGTGCTTTTAAATAGTAAAGTATAAACTTAAAAAAGTATATAAAAATCAAAAAGACGGGGCATGTAAGTACTGAGAGTCTTTAAACATATTCTTCAAGCTGTACTTTAAAATATTTTGCTTCTCCTACAATGTTTGGTCCTCTAATAACAGGCTATATAATCTCAAAACGTACCACGCAACCATAAACGTAAAAGCGACTTAAAAAAACGTTCTATCCGTTATTACTGAAAAAATATTATTAAGATTTACAACTTTTAAAAAGTCTCGAATGGTAGCTCCAGATATTTATACCTCGTGATGGCAAAGTTCGCTTGCAACCAGGAAAGTCGCGATTTTACTTATTTTTGTCGGTATTTCAAGTCAAAATGTTTTTTAAAGTATTTCTACATTCTTGATGTTTTACGAACTTAAACCTTCATGACGCGTTCTCTGAGGGCCTCCGGGCGATACCTAAAACTTTTTAACTAGTTTCAGCCTTTCTCTAAAGATTTTACTTAAACTACCTTTTTTACAGAACTGTTTTATTTGCCTTTTATGTAGCAATATTTATTAGCTACTATATATTTTGAATTTGTAATGAAATCGTATTGCATTTTAAAAATTAATTTAGGGTTGTGATATAATTGGCACTGAACGATAATAAAGTTGGTAAAGGTATATTATCTTAATTATGTTATTAGGTGTAATAATAGTATGTTTGGTTTATATTCGTATTGAATTTACTGTTGCTCATATTATGCTAGATGCTTGCTATTTGGTTTTCCTCTCATAAAATGCTTAGAACTATGATTGTGGATAGACCTTTATTTAGATCTTTATAATGTGGAACCCACTGGCACTCATGTCTCTTATATTTCTGTTTATTTATATAAATATTTTTATTAGTAATAATTTAAAATTATGTTTATAGAAATGTTATAAATATATAATATCATAAGTAGAACATCCACACTTAATGAAACAATGCACTTATATAGTGCATCGAAAACTACTTACATGTGTTATTTTCAAAATGATACAACGAGTTTTTTGAGCTATGAACTTATCTTATACTTCGCATATTTTTAAAAAGAAATAAAGAACTTAGTACTTTTAACGCGTGTTTTTAAGTGCTATATAAGTCTAAAACCATGAACAAGATCCTTACGTTTTAAGGTTGGCATCTCGACTCAATATGCTAGTGTGCGCGAACGTGCATATTTTCATTTTAAAGTATAAATGTTAAGTACAAAATTACAAGTGTTAAAATAACGTATATAAAGTTAACATCAGAATAATAATGATGTATCAATTATCATTACTTTGGTTCACAACGAACTCGTCTTAATGATGGGACCGAATGTCTTTTAATAAACAGTCTTTTCCATATCAATTTATTTTACATAAATGCAAATGACGGCCTATAATAAGATAGTTCTTAAAAGAACACGTCGTAAATAGGAAATGAAGGTAGATATACATGTCCCTTCGAGAGCTGATGTTTAGAAATAAGTAATAAACTTCATTCAAGTAATGAGCTTAATCTTCAAGGAAGTTAAACTATTATCGAAAGTATTAATTGTTAGAGAAGAAAATGAAGAGTAGGCGAGTGTTGATATTCGTTAATATAAACAAAGATAATATGGATTTGATGACGTGTCTCTCTAGCAGTTTTAAGACAGAGGCGTAATCATACATATTCATTTTTTACTATCTTCCTTTTATTTTATTATAATTTCAAATATATCTTTCAGCTTCATCATTAACAACTTAGATGTTAAGTCTGGTTGTCCAAGCAATCGAAAGTTAAGTAGGATGAGTCAAATAAAACCACCCCTTTGTCTGAAGCAATATCCTGTAGGATCTTTGTCTTATGAATATTAAAAATTAGCAATTTAATGAAAATAAACAACTATAAGGAGTGACATCATACTGTGAGGTCCACTACGCCCATCTTAGGTGACGTTTAATGACAGCCATTAATGTGTTTTAACTGTTGTTCTTTATTTTAAACAATAGTCAATTTTTAGTTCATATTTTATAACCATTTATATTTAAGATAGAATTCATCTTTATTTTCTGTGAAATATAAATAAACTAAATTTAGTTTGCATTTCAAAGCTTTGCTAAAATACTTGAGTTCGTTGATTTAACCTTTGATTTAAGTCGCTGTAAGCTTTGATAGCTATGAGCATCATTTAATTGAATGCTGCTTCAATTTTAGATATGACACTATCCTTTAGATGTGATCACTATCCTACTTCAAATTTTAGATGTGACAAGTGAACAATATCACTTGTCGTTGCTAAATTTTTGGCTGATTGATATTCTATCATTCAAGTATTTAAAATTTTAAAATTATATCAACTACTTATGCTAATTATTAGTTTAAACTACAGTAATAGTTTACAGTAATAATGAACGAATGCATTACTTATTTAGTTTGTTTTCTCGTGACAGCCAAAATGATTTTATGGTTTATTTTTAAATACAAAAATGATGAACGAATGCATTACTAATTGTAGTAGTTTGTGTTTTTATGACTACCTAATAGCTTTACGGTTTATTTTACTCTCTGTACCAAATATTACTCTCTAATACAGCTAAATATGGCAAATAAGCATAGTATCCGTGCTTTCAATACGATGTGCTTTAATGCTTGTAAGAGGAATTAGAGTCTACTTATGTATTTATATTTTCTAATTTTAAAGAAGACTTAATGATAGATCAATCACTCTGTATCAGTCTAATAAATATCTTGTCTGGGTCTCTCTTATCTATCCCCTTTTTAATGTCCGTTACTTCAGGATCTGTATGAAGAAATAAGAGCAAACAAAATGTTCGTCTATCTTATCTTTCTAATACTCATCAAACTTTTGAAACGCTTTGGGCCATTTTATCCATTTCGCCGATGCCCAGAAAAGATATAAGTTTTCTGTAAGCAGGGCATATAGCACAGGATAGAAGGCGTGGGCGCTTAAGTTCGCTATCCAAGTCCAGGATTCGAGTGCCTTTCTTCTCAAGTTCTCATTTGTTTTCTTTGTTCGACTCGCTAAACTTATACTTCGTTTTTGAACTCTTTCTGACTCGATGAGGTTTCCTTCTTTTCTTTTCGTTGGCAGGCAATCAAAAAAAGAACTCCTATAAGCCTCCCCTTGGTGGATAATTATCCTGGTTGAGAAAGGATAGAAGGAAGTGACGTCACAAGACGTGGTGACGGTAAGGTACGTGGTGGGGGCGTGGGTCGCAGCACATGTATTATTCATTCTTTCTCTATCATTAATATCTTTAACTTGATTTTTTATATTTACAATTTCATTCAAGTTAAATCTTTGTCATAATTCTGTATAAATTCTCTTTGTGACAAAAAATATATATTTATAAAAAAATGTATACAAGTAAATCTTACAAATAAATTATACTTATTTGATTTTTATATAACAATATTTTAATGTATATTTACGTACTATAATATACTTAAAAATGTACATCCTTGGTATTAGTTTATTCTTGCTGCAATATATCATCTATTCTTTAAAAGTATTTACTCTAAGTTTAAATTGAATACATCCGGACTGCTGTAAATACTTTTATTTAAATTTTTCGTAAAAAAATTGTTTTTTGTATTTTGAACTGATTAAATGGAATTCTTCTTATGAATTTTTAGATTTATTTTAACAACTGCTACTTTATATATATATATATATATATATATATATATATATTATAATATATATTATATATATTATATATTAAATATTACAGAATTGAAATTATATATTATAAGAATTATTGTAAGGCCAAACTCAATGCCCAATTATGCTGCGTCTCTCATTATATGTAAAGTGTATGCAGATATTCTGTATTTTTGTGTTTAATCCTATGATCTAAGATCAGTGACCGGTGAGAAAGAAGCGGATGTATTTACTATCTAAGGACAAGCGGAGTGAGTCCGAGGACATCCTGCAGTATAAATTTGGCGAATTGTATATTCTGAGGACAATTGAAGGGAGTCCGAAGTAGGGAGGATGCGCGTAGCGAATCTGATGTGATGAGGAAAAGTTCCGAGGTACCACGTACCCGTTTTTCTTGACTCTTTTTCTGCCTGCTTTTCCCAACTAACAAATAATGACTGTGTTTACAATATTACAAATTGTGTATGTGTACAAGCTTTCCCTAATATGGGAAAGCTTTCCTATACTAGGGAAAGCTTTTTATGGAAGGATTTGCAGTAATTCCACAAGTTGAAATTACTAAAGTTCGTTACCTTTGAATTTTTTAAAAATTTCAAAGGTACTTACATCATTAATTATTATCAATCATTAACTGTATAATTAATATGTAATTTAAATAGCATATGTAAACTTGTAATATTAAATACCTAATAAATGTTTTTTTTTTAAATTTATTATGAATTATATAAAATTTGGAATACAATCTAGGTCCGATCTCGGGACCAATAGCAAATGTAGGTGTTACAATAGCAAATGTAGTAGTAGTGTTTTCTTTATTATAATCATAGAAGATATATTACTAGAGAGGCCCTATAGATTTAAGTGTGAAACACCGAAAAAGTAACCTGACCACCTTCGCTTATAAATATAAGTAAATAATCAGTACAAAATTACAATAACTTATATAGCAAAACGTAAAAATACAAACCAAAACACATACATTGTGCGGGAAACCGCCTTAACCCTATCTCAAAGGAGGTTTCAATGACACAGAGCCCCTGAACGCCCCAATAAGATGTTTAAGGCCTCTCAATGTATTGAGATAGACTATGGTCCCTCTAGTATAAATCTCTATGATTATAATAACCAGAAAATAACCTATATAATGAAATTGAATTAGGTTTTTGTCAATATTAGGTTTCTAAAGCTCTACAGGATGATATCGTCTTTATTTTGTCGCTTTAATATTTATTAATGATGTACGAATTCTGAGTTTAAAAGTAAAAAAAGAATAACATAACTCAAGTTAAAACACATAACTTAAGTTGTTAACATTAAATACATAATTCATTCCCTTGTTTACAGTTGTAACAAGGTTGTTAAAAATCAAATTTAAAAAAAGCATCCCATCCCAACATAACTTATTTAAAGATAGCTAATATTTTGATTTTAAATAGATTTGTTATAATCTTTTCCTAATAGGCTTGATTTTGTATTTTTAAAAAGAAAGAGTTTTTTTTTAAAAAAAATGATAAATGTTTATTTTAACAGCATTTATTTTTAGTATTAAAAATAGGTAAGTTTTTTAATAAAAAAATGAAATATTGTAATATATTTTGTAAATAGATTAAATTTAATAGCGATAAAAACTTATAATATTATATGAGAAAATTATGACTACTTTAAGGACATACCCTTATTATTCGTGAAGTCTTGATTCAATATATTACAACTACATACATATATATGTATAATTTCTTTACATATATATTTAGTGTGTGTGAAGTGTAGAGGTGTGAAATTGATTTATTGTAGCTTAAAGGTACCACAAACTTGAACAACTGTTAAAAAGCATTAGTATTTTACAAGAATAAAACCAATATCCCCCCAAAAAAAGATAGATACCTGACTAATTAGTTTTAGGTTAAACTATAACCTTTTACTAATATATTAAAGTATTACCTACTAAAAAAAGGAAAGGTTTAATAGCATAATATAGGTTATAATCAATAGGTTGTTACACATGTAGTATTATTAGTTCTATAAAATATTTTGTTTCTTTATTTTTTATTTTAAAGCTTTTATATCATTATATTGTTTTTATTGTATTACATTACTTTATATATATAATTTAATTTTTTTGAAGACTGCAGTCCTTTATAAATTTATAAATCATACCAGTCCAAAAATTTACTCTTTTATGTTATTTTATGTTTTTATTGTTTGCTACTTGCTTGGTGATCTCACCTCTCTCTAATTACTATTCCTATCTCATTACAACTTTGACCTCAAAATCAAGAAGTAATCATACACGCCGCTAAGTGAAAGGTCGTAATAACTATGTTGGAGGAGGAGTATGCGTAAAGAGTAGGTATGTTTAGAGTAAGCCTGCATAGGCTGTATATGACATTTGATACGTATTTTAGTCAGTATAAGTCATTTAAAACATCAAAGTCACAATATCTAAGTCAAATTTCTAAGTATTATTATTTTCATAAAAATTACTAGTTTTTCTGTAAATGTTATAATAAAAACATATGCTATGCGAGCAGTAATTTGAATCCTCTAACACACTCTCAACTCACATTTTTTCTCTCATTATTATATTTCTTAGAATAAAATTGTTTAAAGTCGCACAATAGATGTCTCTTTCCTTTCAAGAGACAACAGGCACGCTTTCCTAGAATGTCTTTATTTTTAAATTAACTATTTTTCTATATTTTATTCTTAATTACAGACGTACTGATTTTGTAAAGTAAGTACTTTTCAAACGTTATTATAAGAAGAATGTAAAATAGTTAATGGCAAACGTTACTCCGTTTGTGAATTAATAAGCTATTTTTTAACAATGGAATGAAATGATTAGACTTCGTCATTAATAATTTGTTATGGAGATTAAAAGTTTAAAATAAGAGACACTATAGGGATTCATTATTTTGATACATATGCAAAAATTTGAAATTAGTCTTTTATAGATACATATAGTCTTAAAACTCTAATGGGTAGTTAGTTAGATAGTTATAGGGATTAGTTATAGTTATAGATAGGGATAGTTAGAGCACCGTCCCAGATGTTATCATGTGAACACTTAATTGTGGCTTTACTTGAAATGTTAAGTTAATGCTGGAGATGTGTGACGTAACGGAATAAATAGAATTGAGAAAAAAATAGAGAGAACTATTTAGAGTATGAGTTATGGGGCAAAAATCAGTCAATATAATTTTAGTTTGTACACAAATATTTTATAGTATAAATAAGATTTACAGTATTGATAAAGCCAGTACAGTCTGCTGTTACAATCTATTTATCTATAGTTTACAATTATGTAAAACAAACCTTATTGTATGGACAAGACTTATATACAGTATTGATGAAGCCAGTACAGTTTGCTGTTACAATCTATTTATTTATAGTTTACAATAATGTAAACAAACCTTATTGTATAGAAAAGACTTGCAGTATTGATGAAGCCAGTACAGTCTGCTGTTACAATCTATTTATCTATAGTTTACAATAATGTAAACAAACCTTATTGTATAGACAAGACTCACAGTACTGCTGAAGTTAGTACAGTCTGTTCTTAAAATCTATTTATATGTAGTTTTGAATAATTTAAACATACCATCTAGTAAACAAAATTTGCAGATTGCTGAAGTCAGTGCAGTCTGTTTTCACAATCCATTTATTTACAGCATTTCAACAAAGACTGATGATAATAATAATAATATTATTATTATTATTAAAAAGAGTGAAAATTTAAACTTTCTAGTGTTGGCAAGACTTTCAGTATTGGTTTTTCTCTTTAGAGGTTTTGGCCAGGCTCCATTTTAATTATAATATTTTCCTTTATGTTACACTTATTACACTTTCTTACTTATCTAACTTTTGTTACACTTTCTAAACTTTTGTTACACATATCTAAACTTTTGTTACACTTTTTTACCAACTTTAGATTAAAACACTTCACCTCCTTCATCAACTTCATTATTTTTAATTTGTATTTTATCTTATAATTAGTCAAACCAATTCTCCTCTTAGACCTTACTCTGCCCACACACTCATATAACAAGGCTCATAAACCAGAAGATGTAACTTACTTTTATTAAACTTTACATCTAATACCTTAGTATGGGCATCATAATCAATACTCTTCTTACTTAATATTTAATTTTTCTTGTTCTCATTGCTAAACAACAATACAAGTATTAGTTTTTATTTTCTATTGTTATTTTACATGTTATTGTTTATTTTGTTGTGTTTTATGAATGAAGAGGCCTATGTATTTTTACACACATTTCATTGATAGTAAATCTTCATTCACTTTTTAATTGTTGTAGTTTTACTTATTTAACTTACTATGTATGATATCATCTATTCAAAATTTTACTTAAATTCGCCTACACATATTTTCTATTTTACTATTGATTTCCTTTCTCCTTTTAGTAAGATGTGAAGCATTGTAGTAAGAAATGTATGCAGCTGATTATTACAATGCTGTACTGCAAAAAGAAAATAATGATGCTGATTATAACAATGCTGTATTGTAAAAGGAAAATTATACAGCTGATTTTCACAATGTTGAATTTAATATAAAAATGATGCAGCTCGTTATTACAATGCTGCTGTTTACAACAATGTTTTATAGTAATAAGAAAATTATGCTGCTGATTATTACAATTCTGTATTGTAAGAAGAAACTGATGCAGCTGATTATTACAATTCTGCACTTTAATAATAAAACTATGCTACTGAAAATTACAATGCTGCTGATTGTAATAAGACAATTATGCTGCTAATAATTACAATGTTGCATTTTTTATAAAAATGATGCAGCTGATTATTACAAGCCTGTATTTTAATATAAATATGATGCAGCTGATTATTACAACGCTGTATTGTAATAATACAGAACGCTTTTTATTTTCTGCTTATATACTTTTGAATTTGACTGCTTATTATTCAATCATGATTTGTGTAATTTACACAAGTATTATTTTGCAATCAATAATATGTAAATGACAATAAAAAGTGAAATAACTGTATATTGGGTGTAATTAATATGATTTATTTTATGCGACTCTTTTATGAATGTATATTACATAGTATACATATTTTCTTTAGAAAAGAGAAGTAATAAATATCATAAAATCTTATAATTAAATAGGTTTAAAACCATAATGTACTGACACATTACTTTTATTATACAACAAAGGTATAAATAAAAAAATATAGTGCGCTAAATATATTGTGTATATTTATATAAGTATACCATTCATCAATGTCTAAAATGTATTAAGTTCATGTAATTAATCAAATAGATATCTCATTCGTACGTGGAGTGTCTGGTAAGAATATAACAACTTAATTTGGGATTAATATATTGCAAATTATAGATGTTAGTATTAGATGTATGATTTTCTGAGATGAGATTTAAAATACAATAAAGTATATCTAATATATGTGTTAAGTGTATAAATTATTATAAATTGTAATGTCACGATCTAAGCTTAACATATTGCAGATACATTTTTTATTTTTATTAATATTTGTTTATAAATATTTAAATGCTATTATTAATTAATATTATTATTAGACTTAGAGAGAGTGTGGTAAGAGCTTCTATTAAGAATGGCACAAGTATATGTATTGTTATGTTTTATACTACTTCTTATTAATTTAATAAGTATAAAAAACATATTTAACTTCGTAGAAAGAACATTATAAAATCTATATTTATATATAAGTTTTAACAATGACATTAAACAAATCAAAACAATAACAAATTGCTAAAGTAACCAACATCTTCCCCTTCAAGCCGACGGAAGGCGGAACCTAGCCCCTGATCGTGTGACACCTGTATGAAATGGTCGTACAGGAGTACCCAGTGTTCTAAACCGAGAGAACTAGTAGAGCTGCTTGGGTATACCTACAGATCTACGTTCAGGGGGTTCTTACAGGGGTATTATAACCATTAGGTCCAGGTAGGCGAGGAGTTCTCGGGTCATTCGGGCGCGGGAGAAAGAGAGAACTACTAGAGGGTTCCTCGTGTCTAAGGTGGTTGTCCGTAGTCGATCATTTTTTATTTTTTATCTCATATTTTTAATTACTGCACGGTTATCCATGGTTATCTGACAGTAATTTTGGAATATAATGCAGATTTAAGTAACAAAGTATAGAATTTTTGGCGGAAATTGTTGGTTTAGGTATTGTTTTATGTAATTTTTTTCTACAAAAAAACGGTTAACATGCATTTTTTTTAGTTTGGCCTATTTGGCTAGTAGTTTTAAATCGTAGTGTAGAATAAGTTTTAAAACATAAAAATGAAACCAACAAATCAAAAGTCTCTCCACAATCAGTAACGGTTTATTAAAAATGCTTGACTTTCGAAGAGGTCAGTATAAGAGGTCACATCATAACAAGGCAATAACGAAATGTAAATAGTGATAGAAGAATTGTGCTAATAATTGATAAAGCTATTCGTTTCTCTAAGTATTATAATGCATAAATTATTTAGCCATGTGCTATGTTCAAGTTCAAACCACTATATGGAATATTGCGAGTTAGTATTCAGTCCACGTAGATCCATTCCTTAACGTTCACAAACTTTACTGTAAAGCAGCAACTCGCGAGCCAAAACTACACCTGCCATTACACTTTTTATAATATTTAAACTAAGTCTCTTGTTACTTAAATATTATGCTTAATACTAAATGTTTAAAAGTTTTAAAAAGAGCTTACGCTATAGACACACAAGATTTTAAGACCCTGCAAGTTAAGTAACCTATATGATATAGGTTACTTAACTAGGTAGATGATCTACCTAGAAAAATGGAAGTTGCTGAAAAATGTTTAGAAGCAATTATCCATTTAAACAAATTTTAATCTATTTACATTTCATTCCTGTATTGTATTTGTATTTTAAATCTTTTTTACTCTTATTCTTTATAAGTTTTTAATGTCTTCAAGTTGATGAGTGCCCCATTTTTTCGCCTTATGTTGTTAGGGTCTCTGATTATACATGACCTTTATAATTAATGTATGTATAATTAAATAAATAAATATACTATTGTTTTAATTAAAATGGTTTTGAAAACCCAGTGACTTGCATTTTTAAAAGTAGATGATACAAGGTCATGAAGTCTCGCGTGTTTTTAACATAATAATCTTCCTGAATTTTTTAACATTTATTATTAAGTATAATATTCAAGTAAGAAAATTGATATATTGAAAAATATTAAACTAAATATATGTTACATGACTGTTGCCATGGTAACGGCATTGAACCACTCTCTAGTTATGTGCCATGGTAACGGCATTTAACCACCTAGTTAATTGGTAACGGCATTTAACCACTTTCTAGTTATGATGCCATGGTAACGGCATTTAACCACTTTCTAGTTATGAATTGCCATTGGTAAACGGCATTTTAACCACCTAGTTATGCCTGGTAACGGCATTTAACACTTCTAGTTATGTTGCCATGGTGGACTAGGGGACTTTCTAGTTATGTGCGAACGGCATTTACCACTTTCTAGTTATGTTGCCATGGTAACGGTAACGGTTATGCACCTATCTAGTTATGTTGTTATAAATAGAAGTCCTGGATTGAGTACTATAACCATAGAGATATATTACTAGAGAGGCCCTATAGGTTCAATTTTGAAATATCGAAACAGTAGCCTGACCACCTTCGCTTATAAATATAATTAAATAATCAGTACAAAACTACAGTAACATACAGAGTAAAACGTTACTAACACAAACAATATGCGGGAAGCCTAAATCAATTGATTTATTATTACTCACTTTTACAGGAGGTTATATACAGAGCCCCTGCGAGCCCCAGAAAGATGTTTCAGAACTCTCAATGTATTGAGATAGGCAATGCCTCCTCTAGTATATATCTCTATATCCATGACTATACTATACTTTGACTATTTAATTCATTAATTTTTGGTTTGTAAAAAACATATATAGTAATCACTTATTAATAGTAATCAAATCTAAAATATGTATAACTTTTAATTATTTAGAATTCTCTTAATAAAAGTAAGACGGATCGAGGAGGCATCGTTCGTGACGTTTTCAAATCTACCTGATTGAGAGTTTTGGTTTTCTGATGCTTTGAGTAACATCTTATAATAGTCCTCTTTATTTTTCTTTGTTGCTGTTTTGTTAAATTATCAATATCTTCTCTTAAAACGCGCTTAGTATAAAATCAGTTTAACAACTTGTGTTGTCTTCTCTTTTAACAGATTTTAAATAGCAATTTGTTTCTCGACTGATAGCACATTCCTGTGCAGAGGTGAATGCGTAGCAAGGTATCCTTTATAAACAAATTCAAATTTATATCGCTCTACGATCGATTGAACGCATTCGATTTTGAATTAAACTAAAAGTAATTAGTTTGATTTAATGAAGTTTTTTTGTTGTTCTTGGAAGAGATTCTTGTCTCTATTGATTTAGATGAGCTTCGGCTATTTTTTCTCGAGTTCATTTCCTACTCGGTATAGCGAAAGAAAGTCTATTTTCAATCAATTCTTTCGGCAAGTGCTGTGAAGAAGGTTCGTCAAACAAGGAAGAGACGGGTTTACTCTGGATGCATGAGGCCACGGATCATCTTTTCTAAATAGAGGCGCCGCTTCTTTGTCATGAAGGTAATTAACCAGAGGTTCTTTTCCCCAACAACAAAAGGACGCCTTAGTTTTTAAGCGAGAGTAAATCTTTGGTGTCTTGGAAGGAATACCTGTGTCTAATTAGATATAGATAGATGTAACAAAAGAACGGGTTTGGATCAAAAGAGTTTTAGTTAGATGAGAGAGTCAAGGGGCGACAACCCTCGAAATTCATCACTCATAGGCCACGATCCACTTCGCCCCAATACCGGACAAAAGGACCATAACATCATTAGGACTTAGGTCCTTTAAGTACCACGATAGCTTACAGGGAACTTGATATAAAAGAAACCAGCTATTAGGAGGATAAAACAAGGATATCATCTATATAAGAGTAAAGAATAATTTCTTAGAAAATAGTTAATTGCCTTGAATGAATAGCGATAAAAATTAAAAGAAAATATTTTTGACGTAAAGTATATGCATTTTTAAATTTAACCATAGCTGATAAACAAAAATGATGTGTGATGTTAACCCAAAATCTTTCGATTTCTTACGTTATTACCCACCTAAACGTCTGAAATTCGGCATCCTGTTTTATTAAGTTCCATTCACACGACGTATTACGGCAACCTTATGTGTTTACATTCACCGGTAGTTATTAAGTCGAAAAGCTCTAAAAATCAACGATTTGCGATCATTATGTCTTTGAAGAGCTGCTCTAAGCTAATTTATAATAACTATAGTGAATATTGTTCTACTTCCAGGAGAAAATGTGTAAGACGAATTCTAAGATATAGCAACATAGTTGTAACAATATTAGTTTAAAACTGCCAGAAGTTTTTTTTAATTGTATTTTTCAATAATGTGCCTTCCCATTTCCTTTATATTTCCAATTTACTATCTTTTCTAAAGTGTAGAAGCGTTCGATTAGTGCATAGATTTACTTTCCACACTCTATAATCTTTTGTTTTGTTATTTACCAATTGTTTAACTTCATGCATTTGAATAATCTCATAATTCATGCTAATTAACTTAAACATAGTATTTTTATATTAATACAAAAACGAAAATTGATTTTAATTTATTTGTTTTTGTTGTCATATACTATTATTTTTAATTTATTGTTACTACAAGTAATTGTTTAAACATACATTTTTTTAAAAAAAAAAGTATTATATCTAACACATTTCTAGCTGTTAACTAACATCAATTATTTTAATTATAATCAAACAATACTTGTGTAGGTCTCAACAATTTTAAATAGATCACAAATAAAAAAAAATCACTCAAATTAAATTTCACAAATTTTTATGCAAATATATAATTTTATTTATCTTAATTTTAATAAAGTACAAATTGAATAAATAATACTTTTAATAAATAAATGCAATTTCTTGATATATTTCGTGTGGGTGAAAAAATATTAAATTCGGGAATGTTCGTATGTATTCGTGTTAGTTCGTCACCCACTCCTTTTATTTTAGTTTTATTTCTTTCATATTAGCATATTTTTTAATGTTGGCCACAAGTCAAAAAGCGTCATTATAAATGTTTAGAGAGGAATGTACATTATAGGCTTTGAGTTAAACCCAGCCCCCTTTTTTTTATTTTTTTAGCTCTACAATCATCTTCTTTGGTAATGTTGTTAATAACTTAAACAAAAAAATCTTGTCTCAAAGTCTCTTAAAAATATATTTAAAAATTAGCTCATTTGCATATTATTATGATTTATATGGCATTTATTTGTAGCTTGTAGTTTCAAAACAAATTGGCACGTGCTTCGTCCTTAAACTCATAAAAAATATAATGATAGTCTTAACCATGACATTATGATCAATTAGAATATTCACAAATCTTAAAGTAAAACTAAATTACAACAAAGACGTACAAATGTATAAACTGTACCCAGACAAATTAAATTAAAATTATCTAAGTTAGTAATCAACTTCATAAATAAGTTTCATTAACCGAATTGACGAAAAAGAACTAAAATACGAGTCAGTCTCATGATTTTTTTTTATTATTCTATAAAAATAATAAAAAATCTTCCATATTAATATAGTATGTGAACGCTGTATTTGTATTTACTTTCTGTATTAAAGCTTAATATAAGTATACAATTTATCGAGTAATGAATTCTATAAAATGGAGTTTAAACATCCTTCCGCCCGCATAATGAGAGACAACCAATAGAAAATATGAATTTGTCGTTTGCATTTTGCATCAGCCATAATATTACTTTGTCGACCATGTAGAAGCTCAATATTGATCAAATAATTTAACAAATATTTTTAAAGTCGTGTTTGACTACTAAATAATTTTTATGCCCTAACTTTTTTATTAATTAAATTTTGTTCGACGAACGAATTTAGATCGCATAGAATAGGCAAAGCTTATAGTCAAGTAACTATTTTAGTAGTCAGAAGGTAAAACATGACCTTAACCTTATAAGCTCATTTTTCTTTGAAATTCGCTGAAAACATTTTTACGTAAACTTTTGAAATACATGATCATTTTGGAAACATTTTTACCTAAATTTTTGAATTATATGATCATTAAAAACTCACTATACAAAATTTTTTTTCTACTAACTTTCTTTTAACTTTTAGGACATAAATAATAATAATAATAATAATATAATAATTATATAATAATAATAATAATAATAAGTAAAAATAATAAATAAAATATAATAGAATATAAAATAAATTAATAAAAAGACACTGAAATAAATTTTGTTTTATAAAAATTGATACATTACAGTTGTACTATTAAAAAGAAATACAACATAAGTGACTAAAATGAAATAAGTGAATATTTATAACAGAAAAAGAAGAAGAAGAAAAAAGTGAATAAAAAATCTACATGTTATAGTTATAAAGTAAACATATGTCTAATGTAGGTGGATGTTGTCAAGCGAGGGAGGTGTGGGAGGAAAATAATCTAACTACAAGCTTGCTAACATGCCTTGGAAAATCAAATCTAAGTATTTCTTACTTTACTACTTAAGAAGACTTCGAGGTACTTAATCACTTGAATAAAACTACCTTTATAAATAAAACAACTATGTAGAAAGAAGAAACATTCAACAACCCATGTTTTTTTATAAAATTTATAAAATAATTAAGATTGTTTAACATTATTTTAATGGTAATACAAGCTTCTTCTAACCATTACTAGTTTTATCTGTTTTTATTCTCTTATTTCTTGTAATTGTTTAATTTAATTTTGTTTAAGAATTCAAATGATTAATCAATAGACTTTTTCCCTTTTCATTTTCTCTAAAACAGATGTTTGAGTGATGTATTTTTCATTATTTAATGGAATAATCATTTTATATATTATAAGTTGAGATTATTTTTATCGTCTTTTGAACCTAAAATAAGAGATATTACAGCATTTGTTGTTACTTTTCCTCATTTATACCGTAGGGATATAGGAAAAGTATTGTACTTGCGAAAAAATCCGAAAGCGGTATGTCCACGGAATTATCCGTTTCAGGTGGTTTTAAGACCTCCTAAGTGGTTTCCACAAAGTTTTCTGTGTGTGTGTCTGTTTGTCTTATCATCGTAGCTCCCAGTGTATTTATGCTAGAGAGTTGAAACTTGATACAAAAATCAGTCTTTAGTTGTAGTTGTGCTATCCTGAACATAATTTTGTATGATGTCGGTAACCCGCATTAATGACAGCAGAAATTTCAAAAAATCATAAAACACGGAAAAATGTTGCGATCAATTTGAGATTTGGCACGCATGTAGCCGGCAAGATAATTATAATTTAATTTGATAATACATAATAAAACAAACAAACAAATAAATAAATATTTATAAATAGATGTGTGTTGTGTACGTTATATATATATGTACGTGTGTATATGTTATATATTATGAATATGTATGTATTGTATATACGTGTGTATGTGTGTGTATGTATGTATATGTATGATGTGTGTATATATTGTATATATGTGTGGCGTGTATAGTAGTCTGTTATGTGTGTGTGTGTATGTATATGTTTATGTACAAATAAATAATACAAAATACAATAAATATTATTATTAAAAACCATTCAATTATATTAAACTTTTTACTAACATAGGTTAAGTTCTAGAAATTATTAACATAGATTAATTATGTCTAGATTAAGTAGTTACTTGTGCTAAAAAAAACTATCTATATATAGAGTTAAGGAACTCCCTCTCTGCAGCGCAAAGCGCAAGCTTTATAGCAGAGAGGTAGCCTTGTTTTTAATATATTATGTATGTCATGTATAAATATTGTAAAATCAATTATTATTTAATAAAGGCATTTAAAAAAAAAAAGACTAACGAAGTAGGGAGGAAAATCCGATGTAATGAGAAAAAGTTCCGAGGTACCTCGTACCCGTTTTTTGCCTGTATTAATAAATATAAGAGTCATACGCACCATACCTGTATTATAAAAACTCTCGTCTATGTTCTAAATATGTTTCTTATGATTTTAAATCATAAGAAAGTATTATGGTTCTAAGTGGAAAAAGAAATTGTGACTTAATTTGCTTTGGAAGAGGTCAGGAATGAGTTTGACAGTCGAAGTTGATTTGTCTCTCACCTCAACATAATAATTGTATCGTTTTTTTACACTCTTCTAGACCTCAAAAAAGATTTAACCGCAAAATGAAGATATCTCAACAAACTTATATTGAAGGTATAATTTTTCGTTCTAAAGATATAATAAAAAAAAATAATATAATATGGAAATTTTTTCTTTTGAAAAGTTAATAAAAGAGTATATAAATTTATAAATATGACTTGCGTTAGTCAATTTTATTACTAGTATGGCTTAATAATTATAACAACTTGAATTTAAGTGTTTTTTGTTAGGATTTTCATTGATTTATATCTAAAATAGATGTTATTTTTTCTATTAAAAATTAGCTTTTAAACGTGTTGAGTAATAAGATTTGTTTATTAATTGTGACGCTTTGATTTTTAGCTTGCTCGGATAAGCATTTTTTAAGATCTAAGCACAAAAATCAACCTTATTGAGATGTTTTTGTGACGCTATTAAACCATTCTAGATTTCTTTGTACAAGTAATCGAAAAACCAAAAAACAACATGTTTAATGACCGGAAACAAAAAAGAACGAGCACTTCTCAAAAAGTTGCAGTAAGGTGTCGATTTTCATGTTTTTGGGGGCTCTGAGTTAAAAGAAGCCGCTCTAGAGTATACGGTCACTCTAAGTACTCAATGCCATTGTACCTAGGTTCGGATCCTTGTAGAGTGGATAATTTTGTGATCGTTTTGTTTGCACTCTATAAGTTCATAAATACAAAAGACTTCAGACGCGAAGTCTGCATGCCGGGAGTATTTATTTTAAAATAGTACTTGCTTCCATGCTTAAAACCCATTTCTTGCTTAATTTTTCAGTTTAGCATTAAGTGATCAGAGTGCAATCACTGGATTGTTTCTCTTACCAGCCTCTCAAGTCAACGAAACTATGCTAACCCTAATACTTGTAACAATAATTGTTGTTGTATTATTCAATACAAAGTGTCAAAAAAGCATTAAGTTATCACCCTGCCTAAAATATATTGGAAGTTGCTTTCGGGGTTAGTCAGTAGGTTAGTAGGTAATCTTACTGATTACCATCCCTCACTATATAATTTTTCGGGATAATCAGTGATCAAAGGCAGAACTAAAACCACTAGGCCATCTATTTGTATAAGTAAGGCAGTGTTGTATAGTCTTCCTCATACTTTTAATACCACTTCTTATGAATATACTATACTATGTTCTTACAATACAACTGTACAATACTACTTTTCTCCACAATCATACAACACCTACACGATAAAGTCTCTCATAAGAAACTGTTGGGTTAATAGAATAATTAGGTAGTGATGTTTTTATTTATAGAACTATATTTCGCTCAATACTGAGCATATTCATGTTACACGTTCTATAAAAATATAGTTCTATAAAAACAATAACACAGTGTCTCATTTGTGCCGACTTATTACTACTAAACTAATATAGAGACCAATCATGCAACTCATTAGAATAATTTGATTTTGGTAAAATAACTATTGTTAGGTTGACATCACCTAATCAAGAATATCTACTGCAAAACCTATTATCACTCTACTATTATTGTATAACTATTATCCTCCTAGACATTACTTTTTCTACTATCTTACTGGTCAAAGCCATTAAACCATTATAGTTGTATGCTACTTCTATTTATTGTTTATTTATTGTTCTGCTACTTTTTAATTATTTTAGTATGCTACTATTACCTAATACAGCATTGTCGTTGTGTAATATCTTTTATAGTTTTCTACCATTCAATATTACTATCTCACCATACTATTTCAAATTTCTCAGTTTTAGTAAACTAACCACTAACGGGAATTTATTTGATTTATTTATTAGGTATCCATTCTTTCGAGTTATAACATTTTTATAGCTCACAATCTATCTTTGATTCTCTTTGCTAATTCTAATTTTCTAGTATTTTTCTCACTATTATTTCAATTATTATTGTTTAAATATTCAATCCTTTAATGCAAACTACACTATTTCCTGACGTTTTCGTATTTCCTTGGTTTTCCATACATATCTACCGAGCCCAAAATCAGTATAGCATACGACACCCTATAGCTATTAATTCTTATCTCAAACAGTAGTTACTAATATTTAAAATGAAAGTACTCTTAAGTCCATTCTTTATTCTAATCGTAGTGAAAGTATTATTTATTGCTTATTTATGTTATACTAATTATTTTTCGTAACAAGTATTTTTTTTTAATTTTCAAAATGTAAATAGTTAAGTTTTTATTATTTTTTCTAATTTTATTTTTATGATTTATTAGTTTTCCCTAATTGTTTACGTCTTTTTTAAAACGAGTTTCTTTTACATCCTTTTTAAATTAGGTACAATTATTGTTTTAAATACAGTTTTAATGTATTTCATTTCATATATTTCGATTTATATTAAAGCAAGGTATTCTATTTTTTATTCTACTTTAATTTATTTTTAGACAATCTATCGGGTGCAATTAATTCATCTTAAGATATATTTACAATAAAATTAAATATTGAAAACTCAGGGATATTTATCAAAAACTGAACGTCTTCATTTTGCACAAAAAGGAACAGGCTGCCTTAAAAAACAAAAAATATGTTTCCGTACCTTCTTTCTCAAAAATTATAAATCCAAAAGCCGCATCTTGTTCCGGTTATTAAATGAATATATCTCAAAACTATGCAATACAAAGTTTGCCAAAGTTTTGGTTGAGGTCTTGTTAGGTTGAGAACATTTTGCTCTAAAATTTAAAAGCTTGTAGGAAGTAACATTTTTTACAAAGTTTTTATTACAAACTGAAACCTCTATTTCTGTTTCGATATTTTGGGTCATCCGTAAGCGCTTAAACCTAAAAATTCGATGAAAGAAGTTTTTGACTAATTTTGTCCTTATTGAAATGCTTCCCTCTTCAGTTCAAGGATATAGAGTAGCAATAAAGATTTTCTAAATATTGCTATATATTAAAGAAGAATCTCGATCTTGGAGCGTAAAACAAGCACATATATTAATCTTTAAATTTATTTAACACGACTATTTGTACTTAATTCTTGTGCTCCCAAAGATCAGGAAGGTCACCGAGGACATATATTGCTATTTTTAAGTTCATACAACATAGGTGGTTCTATCTATACAGTATAATTGTTTTAAATGTTTAACATTTAAAATTTATAACGTTAGACCTTATAGGCTCAGTTTGTTAGATAGGGACCTTAGTTTGTTTTAACTGTGATACTGTTTTTTCATTTTTTTTTAATTTTTCCTAAAAGAGGAGATATTATAATTATTTATGTAATGACTTTTCTCCTGTAATTATTTGACCTTCAGAGATCATGAAGCACACTGCCTTAAATTGTGCGTTGATCGTAAAAATCTTAACCCAAACTACTACATGAAGTATCTATTTTCCATAGCTATAATATGATATCTTTATGTCATTGTGAGTGAGTGTTTATGTATTATCATCGTACCCCCTGTGTAACCTTGCCAACCCCCCCTTTATGGTCTAGTAGTGCTGTTCGAAAGATTAAATATTAAATAATACAAAAATGTATCTGTTATTGTAATTTATTATACTGTATTTTAATAAAGTTGACGGATACAATTAATTTATTATTTAATTATCTAATATAATTTAAAAAATATTATAACCCTAAGAATACACTATTCTCGTGTTTATGAAACTTATTTATTGTCATCTTATTTACAATCCATTGGCTTTATTTTATTCTAATTTATTTAAAAGGTGTATACTTAATCTTTATCTTTAATTGTGTTCTAGGTAAAAAATGGCGTAGTCTTACACCACAGGACAGGAGGCCGTACGTAGAGGAAGCCGAAAGACTTCGAGTGGTTCATATGCAAGAGCATCCTAACTATAAATATAGACCAAGGTGAATATATTACTTTTTTACTGTTAACGTGCGTTCGGGAACTGGTACTGGTTAGCTCTAATTGTATTATTGTGGTAACATAAGCAAAAAACGTCTACTAGATTTGGGAGATGAGATGGGAAAAATTAAGTTAAAACCTGGGAACGTTTGAAATTTAGATTTTGACGAATTTTTCACAGTAATAATTTCTACAAGGTTTTCTAATATTAGTAAGATTTTAAATTTTTTTATCGTACTATATTCATTTTAAAAAAATATGAATCTTACTCAACTAACGGTAACCAATTGTGTTTTCTAATTTAACTAAATTTAGATTATTTTTACTAAATTTAGGAATATTTTTCTAAAATATCCCTGAATGAGTACAACACTGATCATTATTGAGTACATTCTCCATTGGTTGTGAGAGTACACTTGGAGACTAAATTTTATTCCATTTTAATAAACGCCTCAAATTATACCCTTTTCATCCTTAACTTTATATTTAGTAAATTATAATATTTGAATGCAAAGCAATATGGTGTTAGAGGAAAATCATTATACTAGGGTTTTAACACTTATTAACTGTTCCTAATAAGAATTAATTTCATAATGCTTTCTGAGTCTTATATCAGTGATCTTGAAATTTTAAATGGCCTTAAACTCCCTTTTAGCAAAAATAATTTCTGCAGAAAGTATTTATATTGTATTATTTATTTATATTATTATTTGATTTTTTGTAAACTGTGTAAAATGGATTTATACGGTTTTTTGTAAATGTGGACTTCACTTCTAATTTCAACTTTTCGTATAAAGGTTTACTATCTCTAATAAATGTTAACACTTAGATATTTTACAATATGTGTTGGTGTTGAGAAATACCTGCTAGTTAGACACGTTGTGAATGGTATTGTAGAATAATTCATTGCATTATCCCTCAAATTACACATCTTTTCAAGCAAAAACACTCTGATAAGAGTTAAGATATGCAAATCAAGTTAGTGTGCAGAGATTTTAATCTCTTGCTTTTTTTCTTCCTTTTTCTTCTTTTTATAAGAGTTTTAAGATGTAACCTTTAATATCGTCGCGTGTGTTTAAAAATGTATTTTTTTATTTAATATATACAGCATATGATGACGGTACCTGAAGCATCACGATCCCTCAAGTATCCGCAATACAAAAGGACCTTAACTTTTTTCAAAAAGCGTCTTTTTTTATAATTTTTTCTATAAAAAATCTAAACTAGTTTGTTAATCTTTTGTGTTGAAAATAAGAGAAAGCCGTACTATGAAAATACCGCTTAATCTTTGGCACGGGCTTGAGTTTGGTATTTCAGCCTCATCTCGATAAACAAATCTTTTAAAAATCAGGACATTTCGTTACGAAAATAATACATTTTTAACCACCTGTGGGGAAAAAATTATACCAAGAGCTAAGGAGAATCTTCGAAACGTCATATATTACTTCCACCAGTGCCATATTAACAATATTATTAATGTAAGGCGGCTAAAGACACCTATAGTCAGATGATAGCTCAACTAAACCTGAACGTTGATCTTCTAAAATGATTGTCACATAATTAGTTTAAACATGTTTAAAAAATAACGAATGTTTCTTAACATTTTGTTAGGTATAACGTTAATATGTTCTGCCAAGACTTTGTTGAATGTTGCCAATTTTAAATACAACTACTAACAGGCCGTTATAATTTGTTATCAATTCTAATCTTTTATGTCGAGTGCCATTTACTCGACAAGTCTAAGGTTTTATTTTTGATGGAAAATAAAATATAGATTTCACGGCAATCATTTGGTTGCTAAGTTATATTGAGCTTACCATTTCATTATTGCTAAGTTATATTAAGCTTACTATTTCATTTACTATAACAATCGTAAAAGTTCAATACAACAATTGTACTTTAACGCCTTTTTAAGTCATATATACATAGTTCTTAATATCTGCTGATGAACTGATCTTGTTTGTGGGAGAATTTGTCAATCCAAATAAGTTTTACAATCTCTTTCCTCTCTAAGTGAACGAAAAGACATTGCGGTATTTAGGATCTATGGAGTGATAACTCAAAGATCTTAATGGATCCCTCAACCTTAATTAAGAGTAGTGTTATTTGTCTATCTCAAATGACTTTTATTTTACTATTTTGAGGGAAATTTATGAAAAGAGTATCTAAAGACTAATGTTGGTCTAATGTAAACTGGCATTCTCGTTTTATCCCAAGGCCGTATAATGTTACCAAAGTATCATCTGTTACCAAAGTAAAGGTACGGACAGCTTATTTTACCCCGTTTCATGAAAAATGTCTTTTCTAAATTTTGTTTTACTTCTTTGTTTTAGACGTAAACAAACCAAGCGCAGTGGCGGTTCCAACTCTCCTGTTCGAAACGAACGACCTCGAAATAGCAACAATTTAAACTATTATAATTCTCCTGAAAACAGTCCTCCGAGCCCTAAGGGGCAGCAAGGCGAGGAAATGGATCAACCCGAGGGCTCACAGAACTTTCAGTCGCAATCCTACCAGAATTCTCAGCCTACTTATCAAGAGGCTGCCTTATCACCCACCAATCCTTACTATCAACCTTCTAGGTAATTATTAATTTCTTCTTTTCTTTATTTTTGCTGTAAAAATAACTTTTTTTAAAACCTCTTTATTAGTTTTTACTAAATTGTATTTCAGTGTTATTTATCACCCAAACTCCCAATGCCTTTATGCCTGAGAACTAAAACTTATCACAAAAAATCAATCATAAGTGCTTATCTTTGTGCTTAATACAAAAATAAATCATCATTTGTGCTCCACAGAAATAATTTTTTATGACTTATTAACCGTCATTTATGACTTAAAATTTTAGTCAAAAAAGCTTTAAATATAAACCTGACATAAAAAGAAGGCAAATAAATGTACCAAGTTTCATTATCAGCATGAGTTTTATATTGATCAAATGACAAGTATAAAAAATAGTCCATTTAATTTCTCTTACAATTTATTTGTGTTTTGTTATGTTGGTATTGGTGAACCTGGACCATGCAGGAATAAACAGCTGTCTATATACTTCCTCTCACCTTATTCTAGTTGTCTTAAAAGCATTTTAAGTATATTCTACCATTAGACACTGTACCTGATAGATTTTTCATCAATTAATTATTGGTTTACTAATCGCCTTTTAAAACTCATTGATTTAGTTTTATCAAATATTTGTACAATATGTAACTTTTTATATTTTATTTTTCAGGGTACAAAACTATTCAAGGCCATATAATTACACACAGGGCAATACCATAGCCGCTATGGGCGTGTCTAAAGGTAAATTATTTCCATTTAATTGTTTACTACGACAGAAATGTAATTTTACGTTACTCATAGGACAGAATTATGAACTAAAAATTGTTCATCAACTGGCATCCCCTGATACAAGTAGGATGTTAAAAGCTCTGGTTATGCTTTGTCCTACTTTCAAAATCAACTATATCTAGTTACAATATTACTGTATAACTTAGAACTTCACTATCTTTTGGTAAAGACTCCGTTGATAAGGAATTTAAAGTTCCCGAAGTTTTGTTTCCACTGTTGAAAACATTTTCAGACTTGGTACATCGAGATATTGACTTGAACTCTATGAGACTGAGAGTGTTTTTTTCTTTTTTTTCTTCACATTGTTCTGCGCTCCTGAAGATGTTTTTGAAAACAAAATGTCGAAAACTTAATATTCTTTTAAGGCTTGCATGATTTTTTTAGTAAGAACCTAAGGTAGTTAAGTCAAAAAGTGATACCATTGTAAATAACGTAATATATCGCAAAATATCAATGTTATTAACTTATTACCTGGATTATGACACACTTTGTCGTATTAATAACTATCTACATAAATTTACATAATATAAGTCACTGTTAATCCACTTACCTTACTATTAGGGAGTTTACCCTAAAATTCTTTTAACACAATCAGATTTTTTATTTCTATGGTCTTGTGGCGGCTATCGATTCAAAGAGGAAATCAGTTGGTCCGGTGTGAATAATTCAGCCATTAAATACCAAAAAAATTTACACAAACAAAATAAATTTGATGACAAAATACAAAAAAAAAAATTGTGTAAATGATTTAGCAAAAGAAAACAGTGTTGCACTGATTAACAGGTCTTCATTTAGACACCTTTGGATTCGTACAACCTGGTCCACGTTCAAACTTGAAACGCTTGATACTGCTTTATTTATGAAAGCTGTTACAATAATTGAACATTGTATTTGTATTAAATCTACTGTTTACTGAAAACATATGTAAATAAAGTTTCTAATATATTTAACATTCGCCAAAGCAAGGCCGCATTGTTTTATGACAAAGTGTGTCGTAAATCCAGGTAATAAAGTTAATAAACATTGATATTTTGCGATATATTACGTTACTTACAATGGTATCACTTTTTGACTTAACTACCTTAGGTTCTTACTAAATAAATCATACGAAGCCTCTAAAAGACTTTTAAACAACACTATGTTAGGAGAATGTTGGTGAATGTTAGGAGTTAGGAAAATGTTAGGAAAATGTAGGAAAAAAGTTGGAGAATGTTAGGAAAATTTTAGGAAAAAGTTAGGAGAATGTTAGGAAAATGTTAGGAAACGTCTTTGAATACGGCCCTATATCTCGCACAATTATAATGTGTCAACTATTCATAACCTTTTAAGATGAATTAAAACCTACTATTTAAAATCAGTCCACAAAATTAATCTATACATTCTCTGTATCAATTCTGAAATGTACATTAGTTCCTATTTCTCAACATTATTAGATCTTACGATTAGTTATTAATGCTTTTAAAAATGTACACTATTTTAAATTGCCGAAAAAAATGTAAAATAAATAAAGTACGTACTTTATATTACAAATTCTGGATAACATCATCATTTTCATTTCTATTTAGAAAAGCCTTTCACACAATTTTTATTGATTTTTTTTAATTCCAGGTATGGTTATGATGTGTACCAACCAACGTATGCTGGGTACTTATGAATACAGCGGTATTGTGACCGGTACATTTTATCCACCGATAGCTTCAAGTCAAGATCAGCAAAGTTTAACCCAAGGGGGTCAGCAGTATAGCCAATCTGCCGGAGCTGGTGAATCTCCTTCGAGATCAAATCAGCCTGCCTATTACTCACCACCACCTCCTCACAATTATCAGCCACCCACCTCAATAGCAACACCCACTTATAGGCACTACTCAGGTACTAATAATTCTTTATTTTGTAATATAAATAACTGCTTTGTGGAGTAATCCAAGTATAGGTAAATAAATAGTCTCTCCACTAAGATGTATGTGAAAATTTATTTGAGAGTTAACTTTCTGCCGCATCCGGCCATCATCAGTCATTCTCTGGTGTGCTAAGAACGATCGTTAGTAACGATCTCTTCCAATCTTTATAGTGCACTATAAAGATTGCGCTATAAAGATTGGAAAGAGATCGTCACTAACGATCGTTCTTAGCACTCCAGAGAATGACTGATGATGGCCGGATGCGGCAGAAAGTTAACTCTCAAATAAATTTTTTAACATACATATTAGTGGAGAGACTTTTATACCTATATTTATTTTGTCTTTTATCACCTCCAATAACTAGTGAGAAAAACTGTATTTTTCTAACTTGTGAGATTAAAGGACCCTTGAGCGTAGTGAGATTGCAAATACGTTTTTATCACTTGCTTCTGCTTTTGTGTTCTCACTTGCTTGTTTTTTTATCAACGCTCGCTTTTAATAACAAGTATAAATTGCTTATTTAAAGGCTGCGTAAGATTTTCAAGTCACTTATTAATAAAACCTCTGTGCATGAGTCATGAATTTTTTACAATAATTCTCTATCCGTACTACCCAGAAAATCGCCACTGCAATTGCTAGATTACTTAACACCAATTTTGCATTCTCATTTCCAACATCTATCCTTATAACATCCATCTTATAATATAATTACTGCCTCCTAGATAAATTAATTTACTAACGTTAACTCCTCACGCGATAATTTTAAACCTAAATTATACGTCTTTGAATTAAAACTACTTTAATTGAAACTACTTCTAGTAAAGAAGTTAGTTCTGTGAGACTTTGTTTACCATTATCATGACTGTTAAAAAATTGAGATATTATTGCCTCATGACGATTACTTGATGCAACAATCAAATTCGCAATTTTAAGTTTATTTGATTGTAGAATAGACAGACATATAGTGAAAGATATTAATTTAACCTACGCCCACATACATAAGTTAAGTCCTGGTTAAGTGTAACTACGGTGTAAGTTACGGCAACCAAGTGGTATGAATATTAAAAACAGTAATTTGAATTTTTTGTAACAGTTATTTTAAATCCGTCCTTGGATTTTGATATCATGTTTTGAAATTCACTTTTTACTCTTTACTGCAAAAATCTAACGATGATCCAGTTGGCAGTTTCCAATATGGCTTATACAGCATTTTATGCTGTTCTGATACAAATTGTGACCTTTTACTTTACTTGTGTGATAACACATTGTTTATGTAATTATCCTTGTTTAAATTTTTTATTAAAGACGTGTTATTTATAAATTTTCATACACTTCTTAAAATATCGTGATTTAATATGACTTAGAATTATTTTTCATAATTTTGGAACTCTATACTGCATTCTTTACTGTAAAAACTCTTTTTAAAGAGACATTGTGCGTCAATTCGACAAGTAGGCTCTTCAAATTATTGATAAGAGCTTATTGACACAGTATCTTGAGATCAGCTGTCTTCTGTCTGATAATACAATTAGGACGTGATGTAATCAATGTTTATTTTATTTTTAAATGTCGAATTCACTTCAAGGCAAAACGATTTTAATTTAATTTAAACAAATTAAGGCCATAATTTGTAACTTATTATGAACAATTAATTTCAGTTTTTTAATTTGTTTACCTTAGTTCCGTTTGGCCCAGTACTTTCTCTCTTTTATTTATACCTTAAATGTACTTCAATCCTTTAACTGACTTATGATCAACGGTGAGAAAAATTTAGCCAATAATTTTTAAGGTTCCGCTAGGAAACCTTAAAAATAGATTTCGAGCATAGTGTCCTCTTTCTTCTATCTTCAACTTTCTAACATCTATACTTAAGATATTACACATTTTTATAGATATATCTATTCAGTATTTGATCCTTTTTTTACTAAACCTGAGTTAATCCCATGAATGTTAAAATGGTCTTTAGGAATTATAAATAAATATTTTTAAGACTATCAAATAGTAATTAATTTTAAATAAAAATCTTTTCTTTGATACGTTGTAAGTTAGTTAGCTGTGTAACCTCCTGATACCAGAGTTCATAGATTCTAAAAAGTGAATCAACGAAGTTTATAACTCATCTAAAAATCCTTGAAATTTCTTGTGTACGTAAAGAAAAGTATATTCTACAAAGTCGTATTATAAAATTAACAGCAGATTATTATTATTAAATATATTGAATTTATACTGCTATCAATCAAGTTTAGAAGGGTTTATGCCCGAGGCGCCACCGTCGATGCCCGGGTTGGCACCAGTCATCAGGTTCACTATGGGAGGGCATCTCCACCCCCGCCTCGTCAAGTCTTTATTTTACTCACAGCTCCAGATAGCCATCGCCACGACTTCTCAAGCTAGTATTTATTTTATCCCCTCATACCACTAAACATTTTTCCAAAAATAATATTATTATTATATATATTTATAATATAAAATCTTTATCGATGATCATAATTACTCTAATGGGTGGGCGATAGTACAGTACTGATATTCAGTCTCTCATTCCTTTCTGATCAAATCTCTCTAAAGTTAAAACGAAATAGAAATACTTTAGAATTAACTTTTTCTTGCTTTTATTTTATTTTCTATATCATATTTTTATAATCTATCATCTTACAAATTTAATACGTTATATACTCATTTACTTTTTTACGTCTATATCTGTTTTATACCTTAGTTTCTCAGCATTCATGGTGGGTTAGTTCTTTACATTTGTCTATTTATTTTCTAAATTAAAATGTTTAAAACAACTCATTACAACAAATTTATAATCGTGATGTATAACTTGCATATAAATTTACATTAATTTAAATTGATTACAGATTTGTCCTCACACAAATCATCTATTGGCTAAAATGTTATAATATTTTGAGCTAATAGCAGATTTGGTTGAGAACAAAAATTTTAATTCATTTAAATTAATGTAAATTTAAATAATGGTGTCATGTTAATAAATCATGATTATACATTTTTGTTAACGTGTAGTGTTTGAAAATTTCAGAATAGCAAATAAATAGACAAGTGTAAAGAACTAGCCCACTACGAGTGCTGTGTGTCAGTGGGCTATATTTTTCAAAAAAAAATCGCAATAATAAGCCTATGCTCTATTATTGCTAGTTTAGCTTTCTATGTTCTTTGTCTTAAGGATAGGTTAACATTTGTGCTCTTTTAAAGAGTTCTTATAAATTTCAAATACTGTTGGACAGGTGTATTTCGTCGTTGCCATGTACTCTATTTCCAATGATTGAGTTAAACTTTGCTCGCATTTCCATCGTATTTTTTTTTAAATTCTGAAATAAAATAAACAGCGTAGCTGTATTTACATAAAGCAAGGACAAGATCACAAGTTAACTGAGTTCGAAAAGTAATGAGTTCGAATCTGTAATGAAAAGGTTTATTCATGAGTGAAATCGTTTTTAAAACTCAGGGTGTTGTACCATATAATAGAGCTGTTTTGTAGTTTTCCCATGAGGCCAAAAGGCAATTAGTTGGCTACTTCCTGCACCTCCCTCCCTCAGGCCAGTGCTCTCCACTGCACAGGCTAACACACCCTGCCTATACTAGTGCCTGTCTATTTAATTCCGTCTACTTCAATCAAATGTAAATTAAAAATACTCAGTTTATAATATGTACCAGTTATCTGATTAAAATTTGATTTTTACCATGTTGAATTACCCACATCTCGATGTTACAAAGTCTAAGCAGTAGTTCCAATAACTTTATCAAGGTATTTTCATTTACTTTATGGGTAAAATGAAGATAGGTTGTTACTTTTTGATCTTAAATATCTGCAGGAAAGATATAATGATAATAATCAATAAATCTCTTAACCCGTAATAAAAGGTCTAACAATAAAATTTACTCTTGGGAAGGCAAATGGTTAGAATTTGAAATTATTAAAGATATGTAACGCTGAAGCCATTCTTTGAAGCTTTCAATGATAGATTAAATTTGGTAAAATTCCATCGACAAATCTTTATCCGTAACTATGCTTGGTGTTTCTGAAAGAGGGACCAACGTAATAAAACCAAATAAACGCTGCGGTCCTCCTTTTCTACGAATTTATGTTAAGTACGTCGATTTTTAATTTGCTACTTTGCAAATTACCTACTAATTAAATTGCATGTGTTTCCTCTCTTAGAATTTCGTCAATTTTATGTAAATTAAAGTTCGTAATATGTTCTTTTGTTTTAGTTGATGACGGTGGTACGCCTCCATCAGCAGGTTACTACACTGATGATCTCGAGGGTCCTCCTCCATCAGTAGATGAATTTGATAAATACCTCAAGTACTCTACGGCTGGTGTCGTTTGTACGGCACCATCGGTAATCTGTCCTCCTGTCAATCCATGTCACATGACGGAATCACTAGCGTCATCTCCCGATCTCCATAATCAACTAGTCGATACGAATCACAACTATCCCTCATCTGGTTTAGGACCGTCTTATTACTACCCTAGCCCTGTTCTAGGAGAACCCAAATACTGGGAAAGCCCGCCTCCACCTCAACAGCAACCAGATATCAAAATGGCCGAAACCGATTTTTCTCACATTCTTGCAGATGTCAGAAAGACCTGTTACAATGCGTCTTGCTCTTGACCTGTCATCAAAATCGCGATTCTCGTGTAAAGCTCAAATTCTAATTAATTGATTAAGTTATTATTAAAATTTCGCATTTTATTATGATAATTCCCATTAGTTAATTCAAATGACTGCCTTAATTAGGGTAGTAAAAGGTTGCCAATTTGGTTATCTTTTGCCCATTTTCGATACGCTAGTCGTTTATTAATATCGTTTTAAATGTTTATTGGATCCATGACATTTTCACTATCTTTGCTTATTCATTGATTTCGTTTATAACCTAAGTCGATAAACTAAGTTGAACACAACCTCCATGTTTTAATAAGCTTTTTTTGTTACTATCGTCTGTCGAAAAGAATCGTTAACGATGAATAAATCACTAATTTGTCAAAATTTGGATTACTCTATAAAATCTTAAGATTTTTATAGATTCCTTGCTATAGTAAAGTAGAAAGGACTAGTATGAAAGAACATAACCAGATATTATGTTAGACTTGGTATTAAGTCCAATTGAATTTCATGTAGTCTTCTTGAAAACTGCCTATGTCTCTTATTATATGAGTTAAATTAGTTAAATCCTCTCTTGATGTTCAGTAACTTAGTAATCCTTTCTCTTCGAACTTTATCGCTTAAAGGTTGGTTACAAGCGACCTCTATGAATACTTTTGTAAACTAATTATTCAGTATAATAAAAAGTTATTAAGACATGAATGTAGAAAAATTTACTCAAGCCTTTCCATGACATTAAACCTATTTATACGCATTGCCATGACGTATAAATTATTTGTTTAGTTTATTTATTATTTTATTTATAACTGTAAATAGTATTAATTTAAAAGTTTTTCTTATTTTGTGCAGACTTATAAATAGAGAAAAATATTGTAGTTAAATTGTAGATGTATACTTGACGTTTGTAAATTCACTCTGTGATAAAACTAATGGCTTCAACTAATTATATTGTGTGTAATTAAGCACGCGAAGATGACATGCTTGCATTCAGGTTAAACTATAGTAGATTGGTTTTTACGTAAGTAGCAAAAATATTGAAATCCACAAATATCAGTATTACGCTTTTGTTTAATCTTTACGCAAACATACCTCCTTTACGTCCTTTGTTATTTGATCACAGTTAAAAATGATCAAGATAGTTTGTTTTGAGATGCAGATTCTTTGTCAATTTCTTAGTGCCTTGTTCATCTTTCATTTTCTGTAGTCGCTCAACTTACAAACTCGAAATGTTGAAATGTAATTCGTTTCTTTTTTATTTTCAAATTCAGTTGAGGGTTAATTAAATGATGGGGTTAATTATTTGATATGTTAATTAATTAACATCAAGAGTTAATTGATTGCTTGATGAAGGGTTAATTAATTAATTGATGGAGTAACAATTAAAATCAGACAACAGCGCTTTTAAGGTTTTATGTAAAACGCACAGTTATATTTAATTTTGCATCCTCTCGGCATAAAGCACCTGCCGAGAGTTGCAGATGTGTGCTTCATGTAATTAACTTAATCTTTTATTACAAAAAAATGATATTATGAGTTTTATAGATTGATGAGCTTATTTTATGTTTTAATAGTTCACAGATTCTACTCTTCTTTACACGTTTAATTTTAAATTTGTTAAATGTGCTCATTTAATATTGCAATTAAATATAACAAAACTACAAACAATTAATAGTTGGTATGTTCTATTTGTTCCTGTAAATCCTATACTTATTTCATGCTTAGTTAATGTAATTAATAAATCGTTGTGCTACTTTTTCGACTCAACTATGTGAAAGTCTGGTGCTTACTTCTTTTGTGAAAAAATTGAGTTTTGCTTTAAAAGTATCTATTTGCAATAATTTAGTACATGGTCCAACTCTGAGATCATGTATTTTTTATTTCGTCCCCCAATTTTTATATTACAGTGCAGCCAACTAATCAACTACTCATAATTTTATAATTTAAAACCTCATTTCTTTTTTCATAAACATTTATATTAAAACTTGTTTTCCAGATATGATGATTTTAAAAACATTTTTGAAAATATATAACTTTAGTTTAGGGAGTGCTCCGGCCCCCCTTGAGAAATAAATTTAAACAAAAAACTTTTTATGGGGCGCTCCAAGCCATCATCTTCGCTCTTGGTCGATTTTACTGAACAATCTATTCTTTATATCATATCTAAATAATGTGTTTGTTAATGTCTTTTTAACTTTTCGTCTTCTTTCTTTTTTGATGTTTGTAACAAACTTTATTTACTTTCAATAAATACAACTTTTAAGTAATTAAATTACATGATTTAGTTTTTTATTGTTTTTAAACTTTATAAATCTATACTCAACGCACTGTTATTTCAGCACTAAAAGAAAATATATTTTTCATTTTTATAATTTTGTAAATTTTTATATCTATTGATTCAAAAATTAGAAAATTGTACGTGAAATTTATTATTATTATTTGTATTGATGTAAATTATTCTGTTTTATTGTACAGTTCACGAAAATTTTGTATAACATTGTATTTTCTTTTCTTTTTCGATTTAAGAAAAACAAAGATTGTAAATATATGAGGGAAAACAAATAGAACACAATTCTTATTTCTTTCTTACCTTTTGTCTGCTCCTAAAAATAGTAATATATATATATATATATATATATATATATTATATATATATATATATATATATATATATATATATATATATATTATATATATATATATATATATATATATATATATATATATATATATATATCCGATAGCCTATAGTATAATACTAGAGTGTAAATTTTTTTTACCGAATTGACTATTTACTGGCGAGTGAAGCTAGTCAGTAAAAGGAGTTCAGGTAAAAAAAGTCATTCATAGCCATGTAGTGAACACCGTTTTTTCTGTGGCAAACGGTAATAATAAAATAAATAACATAGTTTACAGAAAGAAGGTAATATTGTTAAAACAATGTTGCCATGATGCAGAAATATGGCTGAACTACAACATAATGTGGTCTTTAGCGCTCCTCGCAGCAAATACATGAACTCCCAGCTGTAAAAATATATGTTTTTTTGTTTATTTTGCAAGCCGTACAGAAAAAAACTAATTTTTTCGGATAACTGTAAATCAGGCACTTTACATCCACCAAAAAGTAGGTGTAATGCAATTTTTAGCGTCTGTGGCGGTTTCGAAGTAAAATATTTTTTTACTGTCACTCGTGAAGTTCCTCAAATGTCCACTAGGTGAGCACAAGTATTTGACTACAAGGTTATAATTTTACCTTCCTTGTTTCTCTTACCTTTTTTTATTTATCAAATAATTAATCGGACGTTTTTTTTAACAAAATATTGTTATTCTTGGAAAGTGAGTTAGTGATTATTAGTGATTTAGTGATTGTTATCGTGGATAGTGATTCAGACATCGAAAATACGCCGACGGAATTGAAACTTTTGGCCAACGAAGCGATCGAAGAAGAGTACCGGCAAATGTTTACACATTATACTGATTTTCTTCTAAATAGTTGATTACTAAAAATAGCATATGCTACATGACTGGGAATGACTTTTTTACCTCGGCTCCTTTTACTGGGTCGCTTCGCTCGACAGCAAATGTAGTCGTCACGGTAAAAAAGACTTGTAACATAATATACTATTAAAAAAAAGGTAAAAAAAGACCTTCTTTACAGTCTTGTAACATAATATACTATTTTGTATAGTGGATAAAAATTTTTCATTTTACGTTCTGTTCATCAGGGAATAAAGTAACCTAAACTCCTAAATTAAAGTATTATATTATATTATAAAAGTCATATAAACTATGAACTTTTCGCTAAATCTGTTTATAAGAACCTTTCTTTATTAACTTCCAAAAAAAATAGTCCTTTAAAAAAATAATTAAACTTAGATAATTAAATTAGATAAAATTAAATGTCTAGCAAAACAAGTGATCTAAGTTAAACATTATGAATTACTTATTATTTTAAAATTAAAAACTTTTTGATTATAATAGGAATAGCCTATTCTATTTTCTAAAACTCGTTTTAAAATGATTTTTTAATTAAAATTAAACATATGTATCCATTAATTTATTTCTAATAAATACAGTTAAAAGAAAATGTAAGAAAGAATGATTCATAAAAAAGTCTGAATGAATATTTTTGATATGATGAGTACCATAGCGACTCTATATCAAATCTAAAATTACTGTATTCCATTTACTAAAATTATCTCCTAGGAACTTATAACCTAAACCTAATAACCCGCAATCAAGTCCGAAAGGTGTGGTAATAAGTATTCAGAGGTATCTTAAAAAAAAGTTAAAAATAAAATTATGGGTAATCAGTTTCTACTTGAACATTATTGAGTATTTTATTCATTCTTAAAAATAGACGTTATTGATAATTTTTAAATTAACTTAATCTTTCTGTACAAAAATATTTTTAACAGAAATATTAAATACTATGTGCCATATAGGATATGAGGATAAAGGGCATTGGAATTTTAGACGGATTTAAGCGCCTAAAGGCATAATTATCCAACTAAAAGGGAAAGTAAAAGATATGTTTAATATTAAAATAAAACTCATAGGACCTACACAACTTTACGAATGTGGTAGGGATGAGTTCGTATGTGTGTAAAAGATTTAAAATACATGTATAATTATTTATACCGTGTGATGACCGCCTACGCCAACCTAATGACCGAGAAGAGGGTATCATTGGAAATGCCTTGAGGCAATCAGAAAAATATTTTAAGCATTGCACTATAAATTGATTAAGTGGTGTTAATTTGATTCACATTAGGTAATAATAAAATACGCCCATTTACTACGAGTTATACTAAGATAATTAGGACCACACGGCAAGATGTTGTGTACTTAATTGTTCATGAGACCTTTTGTTTTATTGTAGTAATTTGAATATGAATTAAATTAACTTAGTTTAATTAGAAATTTTAGTTATTCAGCTAATTTTTGTACAATAGTATTTTATCCGTTAAATTTGTGAGATGTTCAAAGAAATTAATTATTAATTTAGTCTAACTTGAGCGTCATCAGAGAATGACGTTTTTTTTAATTGTACTTTACAAGTATCGGATTGGCTACACCATAGTTTATAATTATGTATCTTCCAGATCTGTCTTAGATATTTTAGAAAATGTATGATTACAAGAAAGAAGACAAAATATTGCTCCGATTATAGGATATAATAAGACTGAAACAAGAGAATACCTTGTCTCCGTCCGTTGCAGCGGCAAGTTTTACTATTGAAATACTTAAAAGAACAGCACGACCAGAACTAGCTCTGCTTTTCAAGATGTACAAGAAATTTTGTGATAGTATTAGGTTTTATGGAGTCCTTAATAAATAGGAAAGATAAAATAATCGATCTTTTAGAAAAAACGTCAAAGCGCAAATGTGATTGAGAAGAAGAAAAGACTGTTTGATTGCCTTTTTTTACATTATTCTTCTCTTTCCTGTTTTATGCCTAAGACGACCTCTCTTGACAATAACATTTAATTTTAGGTAAAAGTTATTTCTTTCATTCTACCTCCGGTTTAGTTTGTATAACTATAATTTGTACTATCGTAGAAATAGTCCTAACTTTTGAGTCCTGTATTAACACTATTGGGCTCACTATCCTTGCTCAGCGGTGCACAATCCCGCGCAGCGGTGCACAATTCCACGTAGTGATGCAATATCCCAAGAAAGTTCACATCATAAAACTGAAAGGTGGAAGTCCCAATGGAAAATCAGAACGAGTAGTAGTAGTAGTAAGAGTGGGGAGGTCAAGCCTGGTGAGTAGACCCCACCTTTGGGTCCTTTTCACCAACCCCGTGGTTGGTAAAATATTCTTTTTCCACTACTTTATCCTCGTCAAACCTACTGAATGAAAGTACAAATGTCCTGCCTTCTTAGAGACTCCATTTCCTCTTCGTGTAGCGTTACAGTTCCAAAATCAGAAGGTGCATCCAGTAAATAATTTAACAAAGCAACTAAGTAAGCTTAGTTCAATCTTAAATACGTTTTATATTTAAACCATAATCTTGTTTAAAATTTATTTTCCTTTTAATTATTATTGTTTTATTCTTTTTATTGAGTTGGTGCTTTTATTTTTCTTATGTCTTTCCTAGTTCCATTTTTTATTAACTCACGTTTCTATTCCATTTACCTCCTTCGTTTTATGTTTTAATGAAATGACAATCTATTGAATATAATTTCCTAATAAGGTATAAAAATTATAATAAATTCAAAAAAAAGTTAATAACAAACAAAGTATACCTCTAATATCAAAGTTTTATCAATAATAATCTTGTATTAAGAACAAAAAATAATTGTGGATGAATACAATTTTTTCTGTTTTTACACTATAAAGGCATAAAAGACTATTATTTATGTGTAGAATGAATGTTAAATATGTAAATGAGTTGCAGAAGACCTTATGTTTACTTTGTTGGGAAAAAGTTTATAAGAATGTACCTTTGAAGGTAAAGTTTCGATACACATTTACCTTAAAGCTCTCTGATACTTCTTGGAGTTTAGTAAAGCCGACTTAGAATTGCAAATGCAGGGTGCACACATCGTTCCCCTACTCTTTATTTTTTCTTACTTCATCCCTATTTACTGGATGCATCCATATATATTGAAGACCTGTTACTACAAAGTTAGTTTAAAATAAACCTGCTGCTATTTCTGGTTACCTGAAGGAGCCACCCTCTTCACTACAGTTTGCTACTAAAGATCCGAGACCTTATACTTCGACAACTATCTTGAAATGCTCAAGTTTCATGTCATCTACCTACTTCAAGTTTTAAATCTTTCGCAGTATTTTTTTTCTTTCTCATTTTTTCTTATTCTTCATCGACGTTGCAGTAAATTATCCATCTACTTTTTTTAAGTTGACTTTTTTTATCCAGAGGATTTTTTAAATAAATAAGGAGGGAGATTTTTAAGGTCTGTAAGACTTGATTTATGTGGCTGGATCAAGTCAGTCAACACGGCTTGTAACTTCAAGTCCCAATCACTTGCTAGCCTCACTTAGTCTCCTCTATTTAAACCCCTGATTAACTCAGCGCTTCAGTTATAAGTATAAATTAAACTCACTCTGGAACAATTAAGGTGCATACTTCTCTGTGTTTTTCTCATTTTTCGGATTCCAATGATCGACCTAACATCATAATGTTGCCAAATAAAACATTTCTAAGCCGTGCGTCATTTGATTCACTTTTGTATGCTGATTAAAAATATGAAGAAAGGGTACCTTTATTTGTATTTGGAAACCATGTAATTATTAACGTATTTGTTTAAGAAGTTGTGTCATTGGGACGAAAAATTCCTCAGTATATATTAATTTCCGGCATTACACTCTGTATTTCATCATAGAAAAATGACAAAAGATACATTCCGACGCAGAAAACAAAAAATCCATGTTAAGGCTCCACAGTCAATAAAGGGGTGGGGAGTCCGACGTCTGAGAAATTTCATCAGAATGATCTTTTGTGAATCTTATGGTTTTTTGTTCGTTTACAACCTGAAAATGTGTTCGCTGAATATAGCAAGTCTCTAAAAGTAATAATCCGTTTGTTTAGCACCTGACAGTGTGTTCGTGGAATATGGCAAGTCTCTAAGACTTTAGAGTTAATTTTTATAGTTAAAGTGTTATAAATTAACAGTTTACTCACAACGGATTTTTTTCCTTGGATCATCAATCTAAGATTCAAAGATCTAAAATTATCTTGTCACAGTCATAGCTCTTCTGTTTATACAGCCTTGGCGCAAATATACAATTTTTTTGCCTAGACAGATAAACGTTTAAACTCGTTGCTACTGCTATAAAGAAAAAGTACTACTTTATGCAATAAAGTAGTCTTTTAGGCTACTTTTTTTAAGTAATAAACTAAAAACTTTTTTACTCAAAAGATGTTAAGTTTTCTCATTATTTTATTTTAATTTAAACTGTTGATAAGTCTCTATATATATGTTCTCTTTCTAAAATACTTAAATATTCCTAAGAAGACTCATTTATACATAAAATATTTTGAACCTTAGACTATTTTGGTACGGTTGAAAATATTAATTCTTTAATAATACTTTTAGCTATTAAAAGTCAAGCATAATTATGAATATTTATATAATATCCTGTTCACAATGTAAAATTTAAGGAATAAAATATTAGGGAATCTTTAAATAACCTAAAATCTTTTCATACATAATGTGAAACTAATTCAAACATAAAATGTGCTGATATAAGTATAGAGTCCACTGTCTTTATGTACAATGTTCCTTGATGGAAAAGACTTTTAGAATGACTGTCCGTCAGTTTGTCCGCCCACTGTGTCCGTACGCCCTCATAGAGTATAGACTATGAATATTTAGATAGCAGAGTGATTCATATTCTACCGGCAGTATGAAAAGGGTCCCTCGGTGTATGTTGGGCCGGAAATATGAAACTGTAGCTGAAGGTGTGTATAAGGTACAAATTAGAATATTATTAACTGAGAATACAACACTTTAAATAAACATTGTTTTTTGTCTTGTTTCGAAATTATATTTATTCTCATATGCATGTATGATTTACGATTTAGCTGTTTTGGTCAATTATCAGAGAATTCAAATATTAAAAATCTGGAATTTCACCTAGCTAGAGCTGATATTTCAGTTTATGCAAAACGAAATTACAGCTGAAATATAGTTCACAAATCGTTTATACTCCATACATATCTGCATGTATCTATATATACATATCTGTATATATCATATATCTATATGCACATTTGTATATATCTATATGCGAGACCCAATAACTTATATCTAAGTAACCCACTATTTCGCGAGTGTTATAGAGTGTTAGATCAGTTTATTTTATTATTTAATTATTTCCTACCGTGAATATTTAGCTTCCCAAACTTTTATAATAGGATTAAAGAAAAAAAAGTAAATACAGGGTGGACTAGGAGTCCCCCCTTTCTATAAAATTTTGAACCGTTAGACATAAATTATTAAATCTAGGAGTACTTTTTTGTGTAAAAGGAGCTTATATGGTGGAGTATTTAACAACGGGTGTTGCATGCAACAACGGATATTGGAAAGGTTAATAAAAAAATAATTGGAAGGTAAACATAAAAAGTTAAAGGTTATATTGCGCTTTTTAAGTTATAGGGATGAATACAAGACATTTCGCCCCTTGCACATTTTAGTCTAAGACCGCTATTCTGGCGAATAAATACCCAAAGTGTAAAAATTTGAGATTTTAACTCTTTTAAAAACTTTTTAAACTCTTTTAACTTTTAAAAATTGAAGCTTAATTATTGTCATTAGAAAGAATAAAAAGATAATAAATGCTTTATTTTTGGTTTAATAACGCAAATAATTTATTACATTGCTCTCATTTTAAGGTATGGAAATCCCAATTAAAACTTACCTTCCAATTTACATTTCTCTATTATTCGCAATATCCGTTGTTGCATGGGACACCCAAAGTTAAAAATACCCAACCAAAAGTTTTTTATTTATGTCTAGAAGTTCAAATTTCTAGAGGTGGGGAGACTTATAGTCCACCCTGTTATGCACTTTGTTTGTAAATAAGATCCGGTTCGAACGGCTGTAACAATTGTAGCAAAACTTGGTACAAAAATCAAGTTCATGGAAGTAAGAAATTGTTAAAGTTGAGGCGAAATCTATCATATTGTCTATCTTGTTTGAAAACATTCTAAACACGTAGTTTTATAAAACATAATTACATAGAAATCCGACCACAAAACGGATCCGTAGGTTGATTTTATTTAGGAATATTATTTGAAATCAACGAAAAATATCATGCTTAGTCATAATCATAAATAACACAACTCTATTTAACTAATAAACACCTTAACCATAGATGCACAACTTATCTTCAGTTCTCATCCTCTTGCGCATAAGATTATTTGCACATGATTATCATAAGTAATAAAAGGATATCAAATAAGATGGTTGAAATGAGCCAACAGGGCGATAAACGCGAGGGTTAAGATGTTCGACAATAATTCATAGGGTGCCACACCTCCGAGTAATTTTTCATGAAGGGCTGTAGGAAGGTGGGATCTGAGAAATCCCTTGGTGGTCCCATTGATATCTGTCCTACAGTTCTTTTGATAGATTTTGATTTTATTATGAGTCAAGTCAATATTATGAGTAAACTTCGAGGTCCGTTTTATCTTTTATAAATGACAATATATCTTATGTTATGTATGATAAATTACCATCATCATAAGCTACTGTCTTAATATGTCATATTCTACAGATATATTTTAGAATATAAATATAATAACTTTATATTCTGGGTTGAAGTAGTAAATAAACTTATAGTAATTCCTGATTTTATTATAATTCATGTTCAAGATAGCAATACAATTTTTATATGTAAAAATAGGTTAATAAAATGTGGCCATGAATGTACGAAATTTAATGTTCCCTTTTAGATCAATAGGATCGTTATGGTAAAAACAACAAACTTGGTGGGTAAAAGGGAGTAGCAGGACAGGCTTAAAAGCATGAAGAACTGATGTTTTAGGGTTAATTTGATGATACAGGTGGTGACATTTTTAGTAACTTCTGATTGAATCACAATAGGTTATCATCATCTTGCTGCTTATCGGCGGTTCGATTGCTGCCGTAGAAATATCTGTTTGCCATTTTATAACACATGAGTTGTTATAACTTTATAGACAAGCGAAGCGAGTCCGGAGTTATAACACCCTACACCTTGATAAACTAGTTTATTCTGAGGTCGAGGGCTGCGAGACCGAAGTAACCTTAGCCTTTAGATAATCATTACATTCTGAGGACGAGCGAAGCAAGTCCGACTTCATAGCACCCTAGACTACAGATAAGCATTTTATTCTGAGGTCGAGCGTAGCGAAACCAATTTAATGCCATCTTAAGCTTTGGATAACCATGATATTCTGAAGACGAGCAAAGCAAGTCCAAATTTGTGAGGAACAGCTCCGATGAAGCCTTAGTTTTGGATTTTACGGTGAACACAAAACTTTTACTTTATACCTACGGTAGTAGACGAGGAACAGTAATTCGGATTTTAGTCAGTTAGACATATGAAAGCATTATTTGAAAGGGTGATTAAGTTCTTGGATCTATTTTGCTAGACTTACATAAGTGCTGGATTAGTATTCGTTTGGATCTTATTACGTTACTAACAAATAATAATTTAAATCTCTTCAGCATTTCATATTAGTCTGACCTGTATAATTTTAAACGAATATGCTAGAGGTCAATTTGTTTATAATACCTTGTTTAAAATTTAATATATGTTGACCTTTCTTAAAAAAAAAAAGTTTTTAATTTTAAAAAGAAAAGATATCGAAATAGAAGGAATCAAACGTAGAATGATATGAGGGATATAGATGTGATATTAAATTGAAATCCGGAGGCGTCCGGTCAGTCGGTACAAGAAACACTCTTCACGGTACTTTTATTGAAACGCGTATCTCATTAACAAATTTTTTTATCTGAAATAGGATTTAATATTCAGTTTTGTCTCTCAAAAATCTCATCTTTATAAAAATCATTCCGGATATTTCACATGTTATATTGTATTTTTAAAGAGTTTCAAGTTGTTTTTTTTTATAAAATTAAATCTTTTGATTTGCCTGGAGGCAAGTGGCTGCCATGGCAAGGGGTGAAGGCCGACACTCAACATCTTGCCCTTGGTTTTTACACTTCTCAAAGTTTCATAATTGAAAAAAAATTAAAATAGAATGAAAAGTAATAGATTTTGTAGTCTGTTTGGTTTGATATGATAAGAGTTGTATCACACCCACTAAATAATAGCAAAATGAGCAAGAAAAAGAGTCCAGACACCACAGCATTATTTAACAAACTCTTTGTATTTGGTCCTGGTTTATAATACATTTCTAAACTAATCTGTGTTCTGTACTTTAAGCAGCCTGAGAGTCAACGTTTTTGAAATTTTTTAATTGCTCCGTCATTTTTTTTCTTTGTACGATTAGATGTTTATAGAAAGTAGATTATACGTACTGCAAGGAATAGTCGTACTAAAACACTAAATTTTTTATTCTAAAAAAATTTGGACACTGCTCGAAACTTTTATTCTTGCATGAAAGTTTGATGCAGTACTGATAAAAATTTCTAATTTTTTGAATCAAACTTATGAGTAATAAAAAAAGATATATGAGGTCTTAATGGCTGAACTTTTTTTTAATTCTCCAAATAGCTATGCTACTGTTTTCGTAAGGCCTTGCAATGTCATACTCAAATACAAATAGCTCTGCCACTATTTTTGTAAAGCCTTGCAATGTCATACTCAAATACAAATTGCTCTGCCACTGTTTTTGTAAAGCCTTGCAATGTCATACTCAAATACAAATTGCTCTGCCACTGTTTTGTAAAGCCTTGCAATGTCATACTCAAATACAAATAGCTCTGCCACTATTTTTGTAAAGCCTTGCAATGTCATACTCAATACAAATTGCTCTGCCCTGTTTTTGTAAAGCCTTGCAATGTCATACTCAAATACAAATTACACCTTACATTACTTAAAACCTATACATAAAATTACAAAATACACCAAAGAAAACAGATAAATTACAGAAATGGAGTGATAAATAAAATATAAATAAATATTATATTTTATTTATTTATCTATATTTTATTTATTTATTTATATTCTATTTATTTATATGTTATTATCAATCCATTTCTGTAATTTATCTGTTTTCGTTGGTATAATTTGTAATTTTATGTATAGGTTTTGTTTTGACATTTTTTGTATTATTTGTTTAATAGGCACTGATGATGACCTCTTGTTAGGTCGAAAGCGATCTGCTTTACTTTTAATAAAATCCTTAACTGTGGAGAAACTTTTAATTCTTTCTTTCTATTACGATGGACTCCATTCATGCTCATTCTAAAACATCATTAAAAAATGTTTTTTTTTACTAATTTGTTTTAAAATAAAATTTAATTTGCAAACAAACTTCTTTTTATTTATACTCCAAATTTAAAAGGTAAAAAATAGTCATAACTTGTGTTATTGGATGCGTTAGAAGAGCGCTCCTGGGAGGGCTGCGGCTGGAATCGGAGATAATACTTAGAGATAAAGCATCAAGCTAGCGGCTTGCTCTCTAATTACAGCGGTCTCGCGCGGCCCCATATATCACCTTTAGACCAATGATACACATCTCATTTTCTCTTAACATAATATGTGTTTATAAATATTAAGTTCCAACAGACAAATCTTTTTTTTAAATTTATTTTAAATTAATTTATATATAATAATGATCTAAATCTTAGTTTAAATCTTTTTAAACCGGTCATATTATTTAATAATTTGGGTCCTCAAAGATTTTTAAAGGTGTTAAATATAACATTCTTTATTAGGTATATTTTAATGTAAGTTAGCCTAAAGTCTTTTCATAGGCCGAATAGACTTAGCAATTTGATCGGCCCTAGTGCTGACGCCACGGCCAAGAGGGCCTTGTTTTATTTTTGCTCATACAAAGATTAAATATGGTTAAATACATTCTCATCACTCTCTCACCCCTCCCCATTACTTTAAATGCTTTCCTAGACTATAGAAAAAAATATTGTTTGCGAATCAAGACCTCACCATATAAACCTTTGAAGCCATCCCTCAAAGCAACCTCCTCGAGCACTCTTAACACTACTATATCTTTCAAATCGTCAGGTTATTAATTGTCAACTAAATAATCAAATCGTTGTGTCCAGTTCTCCGGGTGGCACAAAACACAAGACACTGTTTTATTAATATAGTTCGTATTAGTTATTCATAGTTGAAATTATGCTGCTCTTATGGCTTTTGTAGGAAATGGTAGTATTGATTCAGTATGCATCACACCAAACTCTCGAGTTTGCTTTTCCCGCCAAAAGGACGTATTGAATATATTTTTTGGCAATATCATATAAAGCATATTTTTTTCTTCGTATCCTTTCTTAAAGTCATAGATTGTGACTTTAAGATATAGCAAATAAATTGTGCAAATATTCCTTATTACAGTATCAAAGTCTGCTCAAAGAATAACTTTAAAGGTTACACTTATTACTTGGATAAGTATTTTAAAACTTAGAGCGACACGTAAACGATAAAAACTTTCAAAGTTCTATGTCAACTTCTAATTAAACGTCAAACGTTTGCATGTAAGACATCCAACCTATAATATCAATAGTAGAATCTAACAATTAATCCTGATCTTAAGACTTTTCAAGGAAACTTCAAAGATACTTAGCAGTATAATAAATATAGTGAGGGGGTGCAAAAGTTCAACAGACATGGGGAAATAAAAAGAAATAAAACGTTCAAAGAGAAATACCCATCGCCACTGCAGCCAACCTATACTTTTATATAAAATAAAACTTAGAATACATCTAAGACCCTTTTCTAAACTATACTCATACGCCGTCTACTTAATTATGGTTTCTTTTAACTCCTGAGGCTACAATAAGTATAAAAATTGTCGCGCATGCGTTAGAAGGTATGCATGGGACGCATCTTTTTTGCCTCATTATATTCTTTGGGATACGAAGTGTGTACAGAGGGATATTGAAATGTGCTACTCCTTTTTCTTATAATTATATCCTATTTAAATAAACCGGCATTATTTTCTATAAGTACATTATATAGCGGCCTTTGAAAGAAAAATTCTGTCTTTTTATTTTTTTAATGCACATTTTTTTCTCTCAAAGAAATAAATGAAACATTTTTAAAAGTATACTAAATATTTTTAAGTGAAAAAAATGTTGGTCCGTCATTAATTTCCTAAGGTTTAATTGAAATACTTTGCAATAAAATAAGTTTTAATCTGACATAAAGCGTAATGTTTTAACTTCTTCAGGCTAAATAAAACTGTTTTTTTCCCAGAGGTCACCCATGCAACTACTGACCAAGTTCGATGCTGTTTAAAAAAAGGGATCCGAGAAAAAACATTTGATAAGCACATGACATTAAAATAAAACTTTATTTACTTGTTTATTATATACAAGGATGCACTCATATTTAAATGCAAAAGATGGTTTTCCATTTTTTAGTGACTTTCATTAGTTTAAGAAAACGTATTCATGACGTTATAAAAATAGAAGTAATGCTTATATTCGTGAATTTTTTGTGAGTCATTATTAGGCTCTATGATGAAGCTGAGTTTTTACCTGAATGTCAGAGCAAGTTCTTACGTAGGACAAATCAAACTACGTCATTCAACTTAAGCCATCCTAACGTATTCTTGCTAGAAGATATTCCAGAGTACAAGCAATATTAAAATTACAAGTAGACCAATTCAAAAATCAAAAGGAACAATTAAAAGAGAGGATTTTTAAAACGCCAAATGATTGTATAAACAACTAGCCAGAGAACCAGGTTTCAATTAATAAGGGAATTATGTTTTAGTCAGATGCCTAAATGTTATAAGTTTTTTTTGGGCTGATGACCTTTGGGCTGAATGAAAAATAGGTACTTAGGACGCGATTATACTTTTCCTCTAAAACTTTAACCTAATGTCATACGTTTTATTCATATGGAACTTCTTAAATGTATTTAAAGTATAGGGTATTTGTTGGGTGCCATGCCTTTAAAAAAAATAATTCAATCGCATATTATCCATACGAGATTTTACAAATTAATTGAACTTTTTTTTTGTTTTTACGAGCTTTTACTTCAAGTTGGGCTTAAATAAGAGACCAGTGTAAAAGTTAAATGCATCTGAGTGCAGGGAGTCAGAGATGCTGTGCATCAATCAGAAAACAATGGGCCGGATTTTATTGAATGACTCAGGTCGAATTGATTGACGTATTGACAAGGACTTTTACTATACACACATATTTACTATACGCAACGTTGTCTAACAAACACTAACATCTCTATAACCTATCATTCATAATGCAAATTCTATGTCTTGATTCTGTTGGTTTTCAGAGAAAATTAAACAGTGCTTCAAGCCGTAAATTATAACCATAATTACCTTTAAAAAAATAATTTAAACAAGCCTTTTTAAAAACTTCCCAAAAAAATTTGTGGATATTTTTATCTTTCATTAATTTTCAATCGTAGAAGATTAAAATATGCTTATTATATTTGTGGGTTATTATATAGAACTTAACACGATATTTGGTAGACTGAGATCAGTTTGAAATCTAATAAGAGAGTATAAGGAAATAATAAACGAATAGCTTTATATTTTTGAGCATTTATATTCCTTTAAATCCTCGCGCATGTTATAGTAAGAATAAAATCAGCTCAAATATACAGAATTTAAATTCTGTTAGACGGCGATGGCAGTACTTGCGTGACATCTACTTTAACTAGTCACATTAACTTTATTTTAATTGATTCATTTAACTCAGCGATTCAGCTTTTACTTCTTTACTAGCAATAAAAGGACGATTTTTAATTTTTACTTCTTATTTAGCGATAAAAGCTTTGGTGCACTGACATTGCAGTGCTAGGCTAAGGTGCACTGTCAGTGCAGTGCTAGGCTAAGGTGCACTGTCAGTGCAGTGCTAGGCTAAGGTGCACTGTCAGTGCAGTGCTAGGCTATGGTGCACTGTCAGTGCAGTGCTAGGCTAAAGTGAACTGTCAGTGCATAGGCTTGTCGGTGCAGTCCTAGGCTATGGTGCACTGTCGGTGCAGTGCTAGGCTAAAGTGAACTGTCAGTGCATATACTAATGTGCTTTGTCGGTGCAGTCCTAGGCTAAGGTGCATTGTCAGTGCAGCATAGCCTTGCACTCAGTAGAGTGCCTTTAGTTTTTAATTTCAGTCAAATGATTAAAAATGTGGGCCTCGTCTCTCCTTTTAAGTTTTAACCCCTTTTGAAATTCAATTAAGAAATTTCCTATATTCTATATAGTTTTACTGTTGTGTGAACTTCGTCTAACAACTCTATGTTAGATGAAGTTCACACAGCTAGCTGTAAGATTTAATAAAGCTACTAATGCTGGTTCAGCAGCTTTTTATAAAGACCTTTAACTTAATTAGATGATTATTATAGGATGATTATGGATACAATAATGCAGAAACGTTTAATATTAATTCTTTGATTTAAAAATAAATTGTTATAAACAATGGCTGATTAAACATTATATACGGTGGACTTATAAATACTCGTTACAATGTATATAGAAGATACAATTTATTAATACATTATAAATTCAATGAAAATAATCTCATACGACGAACTTAAAAGCAAGTTAACTTCATTTTCCCTTCTAATACAAATTATCCTTAGTACTTTATCTCGACTTAAAAACAGGTTTTAAGTACTTTAAAAAACGACAGCTTAAAGGTAAACAGAAGGTTTAAGGGTACCCGACAGTAGCCGAGTAGAGTCGGTGATTCGCGACATGGGATACGAAGATAGCCCAACTCAAAAAAAAGTAACAAGGAACTCAAGGAGTTGGGTCGGAGATGGCTTATCTGTTGGGTGTATTTGCATGGTATAAAGGTTCAGGGTGCCGACATCACAAGAAAACATAAAGAGCCAACCTGTGTTTATAAATCCCATCCCCCCATACAAATGCAAAGTCTCAGTATTTGGAATATTTTAACTTTTCATTGGTTCAACCAGGGATGTTTTTTAAATCTCCATTTTTACGAGAAGTTTTTACGATGCAAACAGAAGGAAATAAAAGCAACAAGTAAGAACAGAGTTGAACAAAACTTGTTTTACTAACCTTCTATCTCTGAACTCTTAAGACTTGTTTACATTCTACAATCAACAGCAAAAAAACATTAGAATGTGAAAATTCAAAATGAAGACGGAAGAAGTTTAAAATTAAAAATTAGATGGTAGTTTAGTTCAATCAGTACTTACAAAATTATATGGGTTTCTAATCCTTTATAATATGAAGCAAGCATTTAAAACGTAAAACCCATATTAAGCATATTTTATGGATACAAAGTTTGCTAAAATGGGACACATAATTGTTTAATCAAATATCCGCGTATCAGCATCTAAAATTCGATTGTGTCTGGGTAGATGTGCTCTTTTCGTGTTAATGCAGCACAAGCCAATCGTCTCAACGGAATTATATGAAGCTTAGTACGGAACTCACGTATTATGAGAAGAAATGCTTAGATTTTTGGCGATATTCTAAACGGCTCTTCAACTGGCAATATCTAAATATTGTTTTAGTGCCAATTTGAAGTGTTTTGAGGGTAACAAGATCTCAATCTCATCTGTGGTTAGAACAGCCATTGAGTTATATAAAATATGTTTGAGAAAGGGAATGAGATGAATAGGGGCAGTGAGATGATATGAATCAAGCTTAATTTCGTACATGCCCGCTTGCAGCTTTATATTAGCATAAATGCGCGAATCATTATACTATTAATAATACTTGCTACCAGTTTAATAATTATGGGTTATTTTTGTTGCATCTTACTACTAACAATCTTTGAAATAAACGTAGTTCCTTTAAAAGTCTTTATACGGACTGAATCAGACACAACTCTCCGTACTTTGTATTGGAGTCGATAAAAAAATAAACATCGGTGTTGAAATTCTTTGAATCTCAAGAGAAAAGTTTCAATAATGACACCAGTAAAACAATTAAGCTAGTGACTTTGATTTTGCTATAGGGCTAACTTTTAATCAACTTATAGACTCAATATAAAATTATTAATCTCCTGGGTGCTAATGTATTTAATTTATTAAAAGCAAATACAGAGTAATTATTTACCTATAATTTCATTAATCACTTTAGATAAAGAGGTATAACGTAGAATTCTTTATCACGCTGGAAATTAACCTTACTAATTAAATGGAACTTCTTTGCAAGTTAACTTGATCTCTCTTACTGATATTATGACAAGGTAAGAGTGGCACGAGGCGGTGTTGCCTAGTTTCTAAAGATGCAGGTTTTTTGGCGGTATAATCTTAAGATAAGCTGAGAATTGATATAATGTCCTAGATGTCAAGTAGTTTTCGAGGTATCACTATATGTCCCGCTTGAATGCTTTCAAAAAACTCTTTTAAAGTCTTTTTTTACGGGAGGAATTTTTATTAAAAGGACACTACGTGAGAGTCCCGCACCACGTACAAGCTCTGTCTTTCACCACGCACTAAATGCTTAACAACAAACGCCTTTTTACATGCCTTCCAGTATTTTTCGGTACTTTTTTATTATAATTTTTATATAAAGAGAATTATTTAATACGCAACAGTCTTATAACTTTCTAGATTATTGACGATTAGATAAATAATTATTAGAGAACAATTAATTATTCTCTATTTAATCTAGTCTCTCGCGGTTTCAATAAACTGAACGTGAAATCAAGACCCTTTCTTCTTAAATTAATAAACCATATGATAAATAGTAACCACTAGAGAATAAGACTACAACCTGGAGGCTAAGTTTTGTAAACTAGTTGATAGCCAGGTCAAGAATAAACTAGTAGGGAGAGCAGGTCGGATGCACCATGATCCGAATAGCTATTTACGTACCAACGCAAGAATCATAGTCATACGTCTCGATTTCTTAAGTTACGCCGGAACCAGCAAATTTATTTTTAGGAAATTAATGAGGGGTAAAAAGACTGTTGCCTACCGTGGTTCGTACAAAATTTTTCCCTAAAAGACAGAAAATTACAACTAATGAAACATTTATTTTACTACATTTTATTTATGTGAGATACAAAGTTTTACTTAATTTAACATCTTACCCACTACTACTTTAAAACTCGGGAAAACTACAAAATCGTTATTTCTAAACAGAAAATAAATAAGAAATAAAAAACAAATCACTGATGAATAAAAATACGGCGGTTGGCTTGCTTAGTCATTCCGTTTAAAATACAAACAGTAATGCCAACTTAAATTTTACTTTCACTATTTTTTTAAAAAAAGAATCCTTTCCGAGCAATAAAAACATTGATAAAGTAATAATATAAACATTATCTCTGATAAATTTTAACTTATTGCTTGTGTTTCGTCTTTTTTGTGATTTATAAAATAAAAAATTAAAATCAAAGTTTAAATACAACACTGTTGAACTTTATTATTTTAGACCAAAACAAATAATGTGAAGTAATTAATGAAACTATCTGTTTTTTTAATAATTTTATTGGTTTACATTAATAATAAGTGCTAAATGAAGTTTAAAGGTGAATATTGTAACACTTAATGTGAAATATAAACAAATCATACAGGAGATCTCACAGCTGGAAAGGGCTTAATATCAGTTAGCTCTTGTACCACGACCGGACTAGGCTAGACAACTCTCACCTAAAAACTATTAATAAGGTACCATATTTATATATCTATTGTTGCAACATTTTTTTTTACTTCTGCTATAATAATGGCAAACATTATAATAGCTGATCTAGCGACTATGTTGTTTATCTCGAGTACGATAAAAATAAGGTAAGATGGGTAGTGACGCCATTTTTATTACAACCGTACTTTGGTAAAATTGATATTTTTTTCTAGTTTAGATGTTGTAATTTTACTAAAAACAAACGAAAACAGCAAAGATCATAAAAACTCATGTGTGAGTAGTTAAATTTGTTAACAAATGCTCCTTTATTTTGTAACTCGGTAATTATTTTGTAAACGGTAATTATTGTGGTACGGTAACTAACTCTTAACTTAGGTTAAGCTACCTCTGTCGGTACATGGAGATCACTATCTATCTTATACTGGACCTATCTATCCTCAGTCTCTGTGATAATGCTTTTAGGCGTATTTCGTCTAGATTTCGCACCACATTATATCTCCAGATGGAGCTAGTTGAACATTAGCTAAGATTGTTATAAAAATAAGGCCTTAGTAACTAATAACATTAATTTGAAACAAGGTGATATTTTTGCAAAAATAATTATGGTCTACTCCTTACTCTTGGAATTGAAAATACTATTTTTCTTTTCTGTTTCTTTTCATAGAGATATATTAACTAGAGGGGCCGGGCCCTTAAATTTGTATACATCAAAAGAGTAACCTGACCACCTTCGCTCATAATTGCAATCAAATAATCAGTAGAAAATTACAATAACTTATATTGTAGAACGTTAAAAATACAAATCAAAACGCAAACAATGTGCGGGAAGCTGAAATCAAGTAATAAGCGAAATAAACTTAACTTCGTCTTGAAGGAGGTTTTAATGAGGTTACACAGAGCCCCTGAGAGCCCCGAAAAGATGTTTCAGGCCTCTCTTTGTATTGAAATAGTCTATATATGCCTTTCTAGTATATATCTCTATAGTTATGAGGTAATTCACTTTCGCTCCCTAGGGGGAGAAGAATTAGCAGTACCGACTTAACTGCCTCTCTTCTTAGTAATTTTACAGTTATTATGTTGGTACCGCAGATTGAAAAATAAGAATAATTATGGATATTTTTATGTACGAGATAACATAGAGATATTATTACTAGAGAGGCCTAATAATTTAAATTTTGAAAACATCTACAAAGTAACCTGACCACCTTCGCTTATAAATCAGTCCATCAAACAATCAATACATCAATACGTATTAACAGTATCTTGTATCGTCAAAAATACAAATCAAAACACATAAAATGTACTGAAAGCCGAAAACCATTGATTTATAAAAACCTTAATTCACTTTTGGAGGAGGTTTCAATGCGATTATAGAGAACCCCCTGAGAGCCCCCAATATGATGTTTTGGGCCTTTCAATACATTAAGATAGGCTATGGTATATATCTCTATGCGGGATTACTATGCAAAACCGTAAACAAAATGTAAAATGTAATACACTTGGGGGAAAAGTATTTTGTCTACTTTTAATATTATACCCTTCTTGGCTAAGTCTTGAGAGAAGTTGACTCTTTTGCGCTTTAGAATCATGAAAAAATATCTCTAGTAATGTAATATATAAATCAAGTTGGGGAACTCTTATACTAACCCATGTCAAAAAAATCAGACAAGCGTGATCAGCTGATTGTTGGCTTAAAATATAAAAATGTTGCTGAAATTTGAAAAACTGCGCTATAGTCTTCTAGCATAGAGACTAGAGGGGGCATATCCAATCTTAATACATTGAGAGGCCTGAAACATCTTTTTGGCGTTCTTAAGGGCTCTGTGTAAACTTATTGAAACTTTTTTAATAGTAAGTTAAGGTTATAACAAATCAATCGTTGTTGGCTTTTCCCGCATTATTTGGGTTTTGTTCTGTAATAAACGTTGTTTATTTCATCATATTAATACATATTATCATATTAACTCATGGGTGTTCGGGTTACTTTTTTGATGTTTCAAAATTCAATTGATAGGGCCCCTCTAGTAATAATATCTCTATGTCTATGCCTTCTAGCATAGTTATTTAAAATTGACATGTCAAATGTAATATTATTTGAAATATATTTTTTTGACTCAGTCTTGTGACAGAATTCAAAGTGTTTTCAATTTTATATTTTAAGGAATCTAAGTAAGTTAATTATAAGTAAAACCTGCAAGAAAATCATTTAAGAAGAAAGGTTAATTAAGAACAAGTGGCGCGACCAAGTGACAGTAAGAAGATCAGTGTCCTGATCTTCCTCAACATAAATCAAAGAAAGATCAAAAACCTAAGAAAAAGGAAGAATCTGTAGTAGAGTCTGTAGTTCATGTTAACAGTAACTTTAATGACGTTAAAATCTATATGCAAACATTAATTTTGAAAATAAGTAATCCTAAAAAGCAAGGTCAATATATTAAGATTAGAGCACTATTAGATTCAGGTTCACAAAGGTCATACCTTTTGTCGAAGCTGGCATCTGATTTGGAATTGCCAGAAGTAGGGCAATGTATTATGGTTCATTCTCTATTTGGTGGTAGAGAAGCTAAAGAAAAACATTCACAATATCGAGTTATGATTGAAGGTTTAGATAGTGAATATAGTTTAGAAATTAACGTTTTTTCTCAAAATAAAAAATATGTAATTTTGTTCCAAGGGTAGACGATATAAATTTATTAAAGAAATTAAAAGATAATAATTATTTTAAGTGATAACAATGACGAAGGTATTAATGAAATAAGTTTGTTGCTAGGAGCAGATGTCATTGGTTTAATACTTACGGGTAAAATAATTAAGTTTGAAAGTATTTCATGTTTAGATACTTGGTTTGGATGGACTGCTATGGGTGGTGGAGAAAAAATGAAAATTTATAAACAGTTTAATTGTCAAAATTTATCTAAAATAGCGGATCTTTGGGAGTTGGAGAGCATTGGAATAGATGATCCTGGTAAAGTTGTGACAAAAAGGGAACATGAAGCAATGGTACTTGATAACTTTCATAAAACATTAGTGGTAGATAAGGAAGGTAGATACGAAGTTAGACTACCATGGGTAGATAATAAAGTAGAATTACAAAATAACAGAGAAATTGCGGAAAAAAGGTTATTAAGTGCCACGAATAAACTAATAAAATTAGGTAAATTACAAAATTATGATAAAGAGTTTAAAAATTGGTTAGATCAAGGAATAATAGAAATTGTTGAAAAAGAAAATGAGCATGATGGATTGCACTATTTACCTCATAGACCTGTTTTTAAAGAAAGTAGTATGACCACAAAGATAAGACCTGTTTTTGATGCATCGTGCAAAGATGATTTGGGGTATTCATTAAATTCTTGTTTAGAAAAGGGTCCAAATTTGTTAGAACTAATACCAGAACTTTTAACTAAATTTAGATTAGGTGAAATAGGTGTCACATCGGATATAGCTAAGGCATTTTCACAAATAAGTTTTGCACAAGAAGATAGAGATTGGTTACGATTTCTTTGGTGGAAAGATGTTTCGGGTCAAAATCGTGAAATACAAATTTTTAGACATACGAGAGTTGTATTTGGGTTAAGTCCCAGCCCATTTCTACTTATGGCAACAATATATTATCACCTTCAATCTATTGGAGGGGATTTAAAAGAAACAGCAGATAAGTTAGCTAAATCTTTTTATGTTGATAATTCAATTGTGGCAGTTAGAAATGGGCAAGAATTAGAAAAATTTATGAAAGAAGCAAAAGTTATTATGGAAAGAGGAAAATTTGACCTAAGAGAATGGGCGCATTCTAAACCAATAGGATCTAAGTTTGAATGTTGTGACAAGGGGTTATGTATCATGAACAGGGAAAATAGTGATAAATTGTCGGTTTTAGGTTTATTGTGGGATGCAGTTGAAGATAAAATTTATTGTGACTTTAGGTTTTTAGAAAAGGAGTGTAATACAATTATATCGCGAAGAGTACTTTTATCGGTCGTGCAAAATATATATGATCCCTTAGGGATATTATGTCCGATTACAATTATTCCAAAATTAATATTACAAGAAACATGGGTGTTAAAATTAGGATGGGATGTGGAACTCCCAAGTGAGTTAGTAAAGAAGTTTAAAATTTGGGAGCAAAGTTTAGTTCATTTAAGTAATTTTAAAATACCTAGATGTATTGTTAAGTCAGATGTAAGAAACTCAGATTATTCATTGCATATTTTTTGTGATGCAAGTAAAGTTGCATATGGCACATGTATATTTTTGAGATGTGAGAGTAATTTTCAAGTTGAGGTGTCTTTTGTACATGCTAAAAGTAGAGTAAGTCCTTTAAAAGAAAAATTAACAGTACCAAGATTAGAGCTATTGGCTTGTCTTATAGGGGTGAGATTAGGTAAAAGTGTTTTGCAAAGTCTAGAGACTGAGTTGGGTCAAATTAGAAAATATTTCTGGACTGATTCAATGGTTTGTTTAGGGGGATTACACAGGGGGAAAATAAAAGTAGTCCAGTTTTTATAAAAAATAGAATCAGAGAAATTTTAAGTTTTAGTGAAATAGATGAATGGTTGCATGTAGATGGTATAGATAATCCCGCGGACTTGGTGTCTAGAGGGTGTTCCATAAAAACTTTTTTAGAAAAGAATTGGTGTAGTGGTCCTGAGTGGCTAAAACAAAAAGTAGGTGAATCGCAAAGTAGTAAAGTAGATAAAACAAAATTTAACACTGAGTCGATTACGGAAGCAACAATGACAAACACAACAAAAGTTGAGATGGATGATTTATTAAGAAAATTTTCGTGTTACAACAAAACAAAAAAGAACTTCCTATTTTTTCCTATTTACTTTGTTTTAATAGTTATTTTAAGTTTGTTTTGTTTATTTAAAGAGGACATGTTGGCATAATTAGATACTTAAGTATTTTGTTTATTAAAAAAAAAATATATATATATATATATATATTTGATCCTGTCGTTGGGCCTTGGGAGTGTGTTTAAAATTGACATTGTCAAATGTAATATTATTTGAAATATATTTTTTTGACTCAGTCTTGTGACAGAATTCAAAGTGTTTTCAAATTTTATATTTTTAAGGAATCTAAGTAAGTTAATTATAAGTAAAACCTGCAAGAAAATCATTTAAGAAGAAAGGTTAATTAAGAACAATAGTGATATATACTAGAGGGGGCATAGCCTATCTCAATACATTGAGAGGCCTGAAACATCAATTTGGGGCTCTCAGGGGCTCTGTGTAACCTCATTGAAACCTCCTTCAAGAGTGAGTAAGGCTATAATGAATCAATTGATTTCGACTCCCCGCACATTGTTTGTGTTTTGATTTGTATTTTAACGTTCTTCTATATAAGTTATTGTAATTTTGTACTGATTATTTGATTATATTTTTAACGAAGGTATCAGGTTACTTTTCCGATGTTTCACAATTTAACCTATGGGGCCCCTCTAGTAATAATATCTCTATGCCTTCTAGGATTTATATTTCTTGTTTTTAATTTTATTGGCAACACTGAAAATATGAGGTTAGTTTTACTTTGTATCGACTTTTCGTACTTTAATACGTAAGTGCTAATTTAAAAATTTAGCATTAAATTCTGTGTAATTAAATTGTAACTAAATTGTTACAATAATTAAGTTGAAAAATAGGAGCAAAGGTAAATCACATATATTTTTACAGATTTAGAAAGATCTACAGACGAAAGTTTATTGCCTTAAATAACTTAAAATACGATTACAATGATAATATTTAAAACCTTTAGGTTAAAGTTGTTACATTGCCAATAAAACTTACTATTTGAAGGCAAAAAACCCTTATCACTTCCACAAATATAAATGTGACATTAAGGAACTTTTCTGACTCAGTTGAACAGAGAACTATTCTGAGAGAGAAATAGGAGCAAAGTTACCTTCCTAAGGTTACAGCAAGTAGCGTAACAATCAGCAAACGCGCGCGAAAAGTAGGTAATGTAACACGGATAAGTCAAGATTGCGCCTCAATTTTCTTCTGTGCACGTCGTTCGGTGTATGTCGTGATTTTGGTCACATTTGGAGCTTGTTAAGACCATCGGGAGATAAGTTTGCCTCTAAATTTAAGACCTGTAATGATTGTAAGCATGAGCATTTCGAACGAAACATGTGCAGTTTGTTTTTGACATTTTTTAGTGATGGGTTATTCTCAATTTTTTGTTAGTGTGGATCCTCTTTATTTACGATCCTTGGGAAGCTTCCTTCCATGAATTCTTCGCTTAAATCCTAAGCAAAAACTCTTTCCGCTTCTTAGGTGCATGAATAACGACTGTGCAAACTGTATTAATATTGTCTTTTGAGGAAAAATTTATTGGCTAAATTAGTTTGTATTTGTACTTTTGATAAAGTTTATTATTCCGTAATTGTTAGCTAACAACATCTTATTTTCCGTTTTTTTTGCAATGCAGATTATTCTTAATCTGTGTTTGTTTAAGAATTTAAAAAATTAAAGAAGTAAAAGTTTAAATTCTGAGAAAATATTTTTTCAACCATGGATGTCGTTTCACAAGTTTGAATCCGCTGAAAGCTCGGAAGACAAGATCGGAAAAAGATTTGCGAGACAAGATTGAAAACAAGATTTGGTAAAGGAACAGTGACCTTCGGCAACCGATCTTTTTACCGATGTAAGAAGTTTAATAAATCACTAAATCTTGACAGAAGCAGTCGATACGCATAAGGATTCCGACTTCTTGACTAACGAGTTTTAATCAAAAGAATTTTGAGTATTTAGTATTCAAAATAAAAACTTTATTTATAAGTGCAAATTTTATGTTTTTCCTTCTTCTGATTTGATCTCAGTTAAAGATGTCCAGGAAGAATGCAAAATCATTCGCTAATTAGCTTTGAAATGTGCGATCGGTTAATACTCTATTTAAATACATTGATACTTGACGTTTAGTCGTTCAAAGCCAATATTGATAGCATTATAATAGTTCTAACGTACGCTTCTGCGAGTTATTAAGGTTTTCGTACCAAGGTGACGACCTTGTCATGTTAGATTATGAATCCAACGTTTCGCTTACACAAAAAGAGAATAATATGCATTTGGGGCCAAACAAAGGTTTATTTGATGTTGAAAATAATAAAATTTCAACATCAAATGAAGTTTTCAGGTTTTAACGTCAATATTGGCAATTTTTTTACCCAGCAATTATTTATAATGAAATAAAACAGAGTCTCTCTACTAATGCTATATATTTGATATAGCCAGCTTTCAATCTTAACAGATCATCATCAGTACCGGCGAGCAGCGAAGAAAAGAGTCAGGAGACAGCGGTTACAGTTTTGTCTAGAGGTTTGTAGCTGACTATTACTTGAGGTTTGTTGCAGTCAGCTACAAACCTCTAGACAAAACTGTAACCGCTGTCTCCTGATTCTTTTCTTCGCTGCTCGCCGGCACTGATGATGATCTGTTAAGATTGAAAGCTGGCTATGTCAAATATATATCATTAGTGGAGAGACTCTGTTTTCTTTCATTAATTGAAACTCCACAACTCATTTTTCCTTATTATTTATAAATTGTGAGGCATCACACCAGCACTTCTACCAACCGTTAAATTAATTAATAGTTAAAAAATAAAAATCATCTTATTGAATATATTATAAAAGATTATAGTTTTCTTATTACATTTATATATTTTTTACTTTACTATACGAAGGTCTATTAGTCATTAATTACCTCTTCTTTCACAAATTACTCTTTCATTTTTTTCAAGTCGGCACGCGACGAACTTTAACTTCTTTTAATAAACATTAAGATTATTTTTTGTTATATTCTTTAGAATCGCCTCCCACTGGGCTGGGACACTATTACCATAAAGAGTTTCTCCGCCTTTGCCACTCTCTAAACAAAAAAGAATACAAAAAAAATTGGTTTCCAAAGGTTCCTAAGGCAAAAAAACAGCCCCTCCTACGCCCTGGGCGATGATAAATGATACATGAGGTTTATAATAAGTAATCGTCTTTAAAAGAAATGATCTTAAAGGATTGAGTGACAAGCATTTTTTTCGTTCATATTCAAAAGACAACTTAAGTCCAACAGGTATTATTGATAGTATTGGACACTTTTATAAAAAAAATAGGTAGAAAAAAGACTTGTCACAAAACAAAGTTTTGTAAGTATTGAAGAACGAAATACATTCGTATAGAAATTAGGTAATTGAGGAGCCGTAAATTACATGCATATACTTAAACGACATACGCGTTATTTGTATAAAAACAAAACCATACTAGATTTTATAACAATTTTAAGAATGTATAAGAAAAATCATAATTGGTTGTAGTTGGTAGTATACTAGCATTTTTATATGATCTAGAACTTCTAGGACTGACTGGTTCGCGACAACAGTTCAGTAACTATTCTTATTATAACTTTATATACGATAATCCCAAAAAAGCTGTATACATTCCTCCAGGCAAAGACTGATATAAAAAATCATAACTCTCACCAGTAAAGAAATGTCCGGTACTATTTATGAAAATCAAGAAAGGAGTAGAGTAAGAACAGAAAACTCAGAATTTTCAGATGATGATAGTAGAAATCACAAGAGTTGGAATAGCAATACATATAATCGACAGGAAAAAAACTCGGCCTTTTAAGCGATGAATACTCGTGCAGCTGTGGTTATAGGTAATAGAACGCTTGTTTTTATTTATTTTTCTACAAGTGAATAATAGAATGTATTATTTATTTTATGTCTAATCAAGTCCTAAAAAAACCTTTACAGAATACTCAAGAACAAAGTGTTTGTTTACCCTGGTAACAGGAAAATTTAAAGGTCACGTGTAAAAGGAATCAGCAATGGCATATATAGGTCTTATATGATAAAGCTTTTACATTTTATATAATATATAAAGTAATCAAGCTGAATAAGGACTTTCAGTTTGATCCGATGACTTCTCGAGTTATGGTGAATTTACTGAATTTTGTCATTATTGTGGGAATGTGAGGACATAAATATTTCATAAACAATAGGGATAGGAGCATCTATAAGGTCGATTATCGTACCAAGGTTAATTCCGATCAGTAACAGGCCTTCAAAAATTACCATGAAGCAAAAATAAACAATGAAGTGTTTTGTTCATATTTAGCATATTTTCAGAAAACTGTGATACATAAGGAATATACGCAGGAAGTTTAAAATCTACCCCAAAGAATATAATAGGTAGCGGCAGCTATGGAACTTAGCATTTCTAACCAAAACATTGTCCCCACTTTTCCAAATTATTATGATAAAATCATCGGGAGTCACCCTTGGTGTAGAGGTTAAGGTACGCGGCCAATACGCTGAATGAATGGTCTTTAAACTTCCGAGTTTATTTAGATATGGGTTCAATCCCAGCACGGGTCTCTGGGATTTTTATGAGAGGAATAAACATTTTGCGTACCACTTCCTTACAGAACGGTCGTAAAGCCGGTGGTCTCGAGCCTGTGCGTTGTCAGGTACTCGTTAAAGATCCCTTACCCTAAATAAAACTGGGTATAGGCTAAAATTTAGGACCCTCATAGTAGATTCATTATAATACTATACTATTTCTGCCTTGTATTTTAAAGTTGTAGTGTTGCTCCTAGTTTTCACTAGACTATAAGAGTCAGTGAAAATATGTATGATTGCTTAAAAAAAGCATGAGACGAACCATAGAAATTTACGGCTCTTTTGTCTAAATTATATGAAATATACCTACACTTGAAATTAAAAGGAGTAGCGAGGTGGCAAAAAGGGCCCAACAACGTGACCTATTACCCTATTATCTCATTTTTATTACCTTGAAATCGTTTTTATTTGAACTACTTGAAATTGGTCTTAATTGTATAGATAAAATATTTGGAAAATTGGAAAAGTTCCAGGAGTAATTAGCTAAAATTGACGACATGAGCGCATTCTTGTAGTTGGATTAGTGAAACTAACAAATTGTATACTAGCGCTGCTGGTAACTTGCTACTTCTCCTGTCCGATATAATAAAGCCCAGGACCATGTTTCTTTATTTGCTACTTATATTATTTGATCTACTCTTCCTTACTTTTGAAGGTATCAGCGAATATAGAATTATAAACAAATGTTTGTACACATCTATCAATAATATATTATACAATTTTATCGCTGAAATTAAAACAAGAGGCTTTCAGCTTCTTGTTAAGACAAAAAATGTCATTTGTTACACAATAGTATATTCCTGATAGTCAGCATGGATTCATGCCTCAAAATTAAGTTCTCAGTTTAGTTAATCTAGACTAAACTTCATATAACCATTTTATTCATAGTTTTTTTATGACGTCATTTATTTTAAACAAACAATAGGCTTTGAAACCTACTCATGATCCTGACCGACTGACTGATGATGCTTTGAATTCCGTTTCGATTGGTGGAAAAGGCTACCGGAGTTATCGAGTGATATATATATATATTATATATATATATATATATATTTATATATATAATTATATTATATATATATTATATATATATATATATATTATATATATATATATATATATATATATATATATATGTATATATATATATATATATATATATATATATATAATATATATATTATATATATTAAAAATCTTTCTTCATATTTATAACATTTTTTTTGGAATCAGGAGGCCAATTGGAATCGACCTCAACAAACTAAATGTTTGTAATGAAAAGTGTAATTTTCACATGAAAATTCACTAATATGCAATAAATTTATATCCTACAATAAGATATATAAATATGATCATAAATACCGAATTAATTTTAGAAGAACAAAGTACAATTCAATTGAAGCGAACCTTAAAAAGTAAGGTTCCAAAAACTACAAAAATATGATCAAACGGCAAGGTTATGACAAACTAAACCAGCACAACACGAAGGTAATGTGGTTGTAGCATAGTAAGAGATATATAAGGCGTTGACAATTCATATAAGTTTATATCGGCAAAAACCGGAATTTTATTTACAATGACTGTAACTTATGAACTTGTTTTAATTTTATCTAGTATTTTTTTTTGTATATTATCGAAACCTTTGGATTGTGTTAGTCATGATATTCTACTTCAACCCTTACCCTTATGGAATAAGGGGAACCTCTTTCGCTCTTATCAAGTCTTACTCAAGTCTAGGACTCAGGAGACTATCTTTTATGAGGAGACAAGCGCTCCAGAGCTTTTTAAGCATGGGGTGCCTCAGGGATCTGTTCTTGGACACCTCTAATTCCTAATTTATATCAATTATTTCCCTGAATATAGAGCCTTAATCTTTCATTACCAGAAAGATTAATGAAATAGTGAATAAAATAGGTGATATTGTAATGCAAGCCAATGGTTGCTTTGTGGCAAATAGGTTAATTTTAAATCAGCAAAAAATAAGATTTTTAACTCACACTCTCGAACATAATAATAATAATTCATCTATTGAAATACCTGGAGTGTCTATTGATAGCACATTTAACTGGAAAGCTCGTGTTAATGAGTTAAGCAGTAAACTTTCATCCAAAGATTATATAGTACAACGTAGATTATATAGAATAAAGATTAGTAAAGTATAGTTATGTAGTATAAGATTATATGGTATACTACATAATCTTTGCTTTCATCTATTTTATACTTGCTACGTAAACTTAGTTTAACTTTAGGTATTGATACCATGAAGATTTCATACTATGCACATTTTTAGTCATTTATCCTATATTGCATTACAGAATGGAGAGCAATCTCTGCAGCCAAAAGTATTTTTATTTTGCAGAAAATGAATAATCCTAAACATGATTCCATATTTAGGATACCGAATTAATTTTAGAAGTACAAAGTACAACTGAATTGAAGCGAACTTAAAACGAAAGGTTCCAAAAACTACAAAAATATGATCAAACTGCAAGGACATGACAGACTAAACCATCACAACACCAATGTAATGCGGTTGTAGCATAGTAAGAGATACATAAGGCGTTGACAATTCATTAAGTTTATATCTACAATGACTGTAACTTGTTTTAATTGTATCTATCTAATTCCTAAACATCACTCCTCAAATTTTAATGAAAGAAGATATTTGAATAAATTACCAGCTTCCATAATTAAACTGTCTATTAAAACTTCCAAAAAAACTATTCAAACCATGTTGCTTAAGAAAGGCTACAGTAATGATATTGAGTTATTAGTTGTAAACTTTGCATTTCCACCCTATCTGTTTAGTTTTTTAAAGTTCAAACAATATATTATTTCCTGTTTTTTTTTTTTTAATTTTCTGTAGACATTTGTAATAGAAGATTACAATAAGGGTACCCATAACGGTTTTTTTTTTTTTTCTGAATTAAGTTAAAAGTTTTAATGGCATAATTTAGTACATGTATTAATAGGGGGTTCTCGGTGGTGTAATGATAAGCATGTGCGCCTGCCACCCAGACGGTCTGTCAGCATTGCCACTAAATTTTATTATTTTTTTAAAAAATAATAACAAACAATTTATGTTATTATTATGTTAATTTAATAACATTAAATAATTTGTATGATTTCAAACAAAATTGACAGATAAAAGGTGTGCCAGCCATAAATAAAAATGTGCATAGTATGCATCTTCATGTTATCAATACATTAAAGTTAACTTTACTGCCTTTTAATAAATGTTCTTCCTTAAATTTATTAATTTTTAATAATTTAATTTCTTGAGGAAGGTTGTTAATCCACAAAATGCTCTGGCAGTACCAGTGCCTGTGAGCAGGATATATGGTAAAAATGTACAATTTTGGTGGAATGTAGAATATTATATATATATATATTATATATTATATATTATATATATAATAATATATATATATATATATATATTGTTGTGTGTGTGTGTGTGTGTGTGTGTGTGTGTGTGTGTGTGTGTGGTGTGTGTGAGTGTGTGATGTATTATTGTTTAAAGTATTAAAACAATGAATTTGTTTATCCTTATTCTCTTCATTCTCTAGCTAGTAATTTTAAACAGTTAAGGGTAATTTTATGGCTCCTACTCATAGGATTGTCAATATGCTTGAGACATTTAATGGGTTTTATGAACTAGGTTACCAACATGATAAATAACAAATATTAACGTACATAATTTATTATTAAACTATGTATAATAAATGATAATATTTTACAAAGTGTTTATTTTATCCATACACAGTAAATTGTTTAAGTAAATTATTGCAGTAATCTACATTCATACTTTAACAGTTCACAGTTTAAACTATTTGGAAATAATTATAACTATTATATTATTGCTTTTATTTGTTGTAATTATTACTGAGTTCTGTCTTTTAAACATGACATATTAGCCATAGTTGTCATTGCAGCCAATATTTTTATTTTTTTGTTATTTTTTATTTTAATAATCAATCACAGAAATCACAGAATTTATAATTTACAAAAAAACATAAGCTACATAGATCTCTATTATTGTCATATTAGTACTGCAAAAAGAGACTCCAAGAAGAAAACCTTGAAACAAGAGGCTCTTTGTTGCTGAGTTAGTGCAATCCAATTTTTATTGCTTAGATCAGTTTTAAACTATAAAAGAAAAAAAAAAACAAACAATTAAAAATATATAACTAAACCAGTCATAAACTTTTAATCATAATAATACTAAAGCTGAAATAAAAATAATATTAGGTATAAAATGAAATAATAAATTAATTGAAATTAAAGAAAAAGGAGAAGAAAAATTGAAACTACAACATTTTGCAAGCCAGAGCTTAATTATTTTTTTAAAAAAATTTGAAATCTTTCAAATACTCAATACTTCTGATTTGATCTAGTAAAAAGTTTTATAATTTAGGACCAGCAACACTGACATGTCTAAAAAGCAGGTCTGTGTTGCAAGTAACGATAGTAACTTTTTTATTTGTCCCTACTCCTAGTTTGGTACTAATGATCTATAAATTGTTTATCAGTTGAAATAAAATAGTAAAACATATTTATTATATAATTTAGATGTATTAAAGACCGGAAAGTTTTAAAATAAAGCCTCTGTTGGATAATGCTATGGTTTACATAATATGCCTTTTATTACTGCTTTTTGCATTATTTCTAGTGAAGTTAAGTTGAATGGGTAAACTAATACAAACTATAAGAAAACTATGATACCATAGCTCAGTATAGATTCGACTAATGCAAAATATACTTGTTCCATGTACTGGGAAATTCTCTTAAGCATCAGAAATAGTATAGAAACTTTATTAATTTTATACTAAGCGAATCTATATGAGGTTTCCAACTTAACCTATTAAGAATGATAACACCCAGATATTCAATATATTCAGTGTTTTTCTATTGAGAAACAGTTGCATTTATTTGTATTTAGGGACAGACTACATTTACAATGGCAACTTTTTATATTATTAATACCTAACCTGATTTATTATGGGAGAAAGTTATAATAATATTAACTTTATTTATTTATAAATTACATTATTACATCATAATTTATACAATTTTAGCAAGGTATGTTAATTATTTGAGTATAATTTATAAATTCATGTTATTTTATTTTATGTTACGCTGTCTTCAAAAAGTGGTAATGCTTGAAGCTGAAGATGGTTATATATTATAAAGTTGCTATTTAAATTATTTTTAATAATATGATTTTTATTGGTAGGTAAAATGTATAATAATATAGGTTTTACAATTTATGTATTCATTCCAAGATTATTTTATTTTAATTATTTATTGATTCTATTATTTCTAAAGTTAATTCATATTTCATTATACTATTACTAAATTAATTTTAAAATCTAAGAAATTTGAAGTACATTAAATTAAACTAAAATAAAAATAAACAAGAAAAAGTTATAATATACATAAAATAAAAAATTAAATTAAAAACAGTATATAAAAATAGCGAGAAAAAATAAATTAGCGATGATTTTTTCAAACATTAGTTTGAAAGAATCAGCAAAATCATTAGCATTGTTAATAATAATGTTACCATTTGTATTAATCATGTTGCTTATAATGTCTTCTGCAGTGAATTCAACTGGTCCATGATATATTATTACTCTAAGTGCTTTCTTTTTAGGTTCAATGTCACATTTCTTATTTAAGTTGCTATTTATAATTGTTTCTTTATCCTTGTCTTCATCTAAAACTAAAAAGACTCCACCCTCCCCCCTCACAGTATTAGATTACTGTATTTTTATATTATGGTCTTTGGGTAATTGTGTCTGTAATGGTTTTCTTATTTCTTTGATTATTTCATCCTCTGTTCCTTCTAGTTGTTTGGGTTTTATTATTATTACTTCTGTCAGCGAATTTAACATTGTTCTCATTTTGCCTACTTTTTCCCGCCAATTTGTTCTTGATGTCATTAAACTCATTTATGGTTTCCAGATTTTTGTTCTTTCTTGTTATAACTTTCTTTCCTTTTTCTGCCCATTTTTCAATTGACTTGTGAAGAAAGATAAACTCACCTAGGCCTTCCAAAAGATTTTCACAAGAGATGTTTCCTTCTTCCTCTTCAAATTCGGATATTAGTCCTTGGTATACATTATCTGCTGGTACCATCCAATGATTCAACGTAATAAGTTCTAAACAAAATAATTTATGTAATTAAAAAATAAAGTTAAAATTATAGAGTAATAATATAGTTTGCACTGCTTACTATACAAAAATTTGTCTGTTCAGTCTAATTTTTATAAAATTAAAATAACTAAAACTACCAATGTTTGCACTATGTGAGCTTAACAAAGACAAACTCACGAAGAAGACGAGTTATAAATTTGGGTTTTTTGGAGTTAAGATCAAGTAAGTTAGAATGCAGCCAATTGTTAATTAGTTTAAGCTCTTGTCCGTCATTCATAGTTTGGCCATCAGCAGTTTTTAATTAAGAGATTTTTATTTCCTTTTTCTTCCTACCTAATGTTTCATTCAAAATACCCTACATTTTACAATTATCATTTCCTGCATCATTAATTTGCTTAGCAAAATATTTATTTTTGTATACTTTAATTAAATTAGTAACCTTATTTCTGCATTTTTTTTATATTTTATTTGTGAATTCAAATTGGTGGATTCTTTTTGACAATTTATTGGCTATTTTGTGTCTCTTATGCATGCATACCATCAAACCTTGTGTAAATCCAAGGTTTATATTATTGACAGATTTTATATTATTGACAAAGCAGGTTTTGATTTTGCTTGAGAACAACTGTAACCCTTTATCAACATCTAGCATACATCACACATCTTCCTATTTTTATTTATTTGTCTGCATAGATCATTGAATTATTTCTGATTTGTGTAATTATTGGCTCTAATTTTTTATTTGTTTTATTTTATAATTTTTTAATTTCATAACTAAGCCTAAAGGATTATGGTCAGTTAATTATTTAAGAGTTTATAAGGATGTAATTCTAGATGATTATTTCCTGTTCACAAAACATAATTTGCGGTTTCTTTTTATTCCAGTATACGTATTTATACTTACGATTCAAAGCCAAAATTTGCTCATGTTGTTTTATACAAATCGAACTCTGTGTCCTTTTTGGAAATGAGCAGATCAATGTTAAGGTCACCAAGAATGATATGATTATTATTATTTTTAATATTAAGAAAACTTTAAAAGGGTTTGGACTATTTTTGATATTATGCTCACCTGAACATAAAGTGCCACTAGTTTACAATACTTAGCTGCATGAGAAAATTCTTGGCATCGATAGCATCTAGAAAACTATGTGGTCTCTTACAGTGCAAGAAGGCCACGCAAGGCACATTTTTCCCAAATCAATAAGAGCCCTTTTGAACTTTGGGTTACACTTGATCACCCAGTGAACAGTATATCTTGATTTTTCGGCCCAACTTTAATCTTAATTTACCCAACTCTCATTTGTCAGTTATGTGTCATAGCTCTGAACTTTTATAAGTCATATTTTCAATAATTTCCTCTTCTGTGAGTTCAGCAGGAACATTGTAAACAATGACTTTTGGATTTTAGCAATTTTTTTCTAAAGGGCTCTGTTATGGAATATTTTCCAGATTTAGCTAAGACACTGTAATAGTTTATTTTTATTAGATTGGTTTCCTAAGATTAGCAAAATACCACATCCCTTTGTAGTTTTACTTTTTGTGAAATGTCATCATTTAAGGCCTGTTTAGTTTCCTTTGTATATTTCTTTTTCATCTTCCTCAAGCTTGGGTGGATTAATGACGGTTCACAGTCAATAATATTAAGTTTATTTCTTTTCTTTGTGGACCAGTTTTGTAAAGATAAGTTTAATGATTTCAACTCACTAATGTCATTTAATATATCCACTTGTGGTGTGATTACTAAACTTTTCTGTTTCTGTACCCATTTTGAACTCAGGTATTTCTGTACCCATTTTGAACTCAGGTATAAGTTTGAACATTTAAGAATCTCTACTATAATGCATGCAAATTAAGGAGTCTTACAAATTAGTTAATAAGTCGTTTTATTTATAAAAAATACCAATAAAATGAATAAAAAAAAGTAATAACTATAACAATAAATTGCTTTTATGCACACCAGCTATTTACAAGTTAAAGAGTTTTTATTACTATTTATAATTACTCTAATCATTAAATTTTATTACTGTTTTCATCTATAGACTAAAACTAAAGTATGTTAACTAAAAACTACGATGTTAGCACTATGGTGGCTAGATTAAAACTGATACCAAAAATATTATATTCAATGCATCTAAAGCATTGAAGATAGTGAAATGCAGAATGCATCTAATACATTCTGAAATGAAACCACATTTTCAAAATTTGGTTCATTTCAAATTGAAAGCATTATGGTCATAGTTATTTATGTATTTTGATTTATTTATTAAAATTTACTACTTGAACTTTTACAATCATAAACTCAGCATCTAAATGAGCAAATATTATTTCCCCACCATTACTTGGACCCTTTAATTTAAAACCATTTTTTAATCCGATTCTTTATTTAACCATTTAAGTATGCCTGTAATAAACTGTGCCAGTATCATTATCATCATCAAATTGTTAAGAAATGTATTCTTTTAATTTGATACCTTCGTAATTATTTTTATCACAAAGGTTACCTCAATAACAGGAAAATAAAGGTTTAGAACGTGGGTATATTTTAATAATTTCTAATATACTTTTATTCACCCGACTGTTGAAAAGTATTAATTGCATCTAGTAAATATTTGTCTGACTTCCGATGTGTTCTAAAATAGAGTTATTGTTCAATTGTGCAGTTATATAGTAATTAAATAAGGGATATTAAATGGTGTTATGAAAGAAACCTGGAGAGCTGCTTTGGTGTTTCTGTCATGTCTGAATACTGGATGTAACACCCTATTTTTTCACAGTCAGAGCAGGCTGCTTAGATGAAGTTTTTTTCCTTGAAATATTGACAAAATAGCTATTAAAATTATTTGCATTTATATCTCTAATTTATGTTTTATTATTGTTCCCTCCTTCCCTGTTTAATCATTCACCAAGCCTCTTAGATCTATTTTTAGCATTTGATATTTGGTGACCATTACACTCAAGCTTGGCTTGTTTTAGACCTTTCCTGTACTTTTCCTTCTCATTGAGATAGTCATTCCATTCCCTGCTCTCCTTGTTCTTGCCTAAATCACACAACTTCACTACAATCTCCCTCAGGTTTTCCTCCTTAGTTTTAAATCAAGGACACCTGTCTTTTTAGTGAATTTTCATAAGTGTGAAAATGACGTTTTTTAGGTTTTCGGATGACGGAAGTTCGAGGGGGGTGGGATGAGCCGGAATCGGTTCCTATGCTTCCTGATAACAAAAATATACAGTGTCCGAAAAAAGTTTATAGTTATTATGGTAATATATTATATTATATATGTATAGTATAGTTAATATATATGATAATATAATATTATATATTATATAATATATGATATAATAAATATATGTAAGGAGTTTCTACCCCTTTCGTATGGCGAACGATAACTCTCGAAGGCGTTCGTCAAATGAATGACGAAACTTTGCAAATCGCAAGATGTTGAGGAGGTTACGAGGCCTATGTTATAAAAACATTATGACGTCATCAATCAAAGTGTATGACGGTCATTGAAAAAAAAATTTTTTTTTGAAACTTTAAAATGCTATTAAAAACAAAGGTTATTTCGTGGTTAGATAGACGGCTAGCTGATCGATTAAGACCAATTTCAGTCAATCGAACCATCATCAAATGGCGCAATCCGGGATACTATGATATATAGATTCCTTGATATATTGTATCACGGCCAGCGCCAGAAGACTTGTACACGATATTCTGTTGGGTCTTAGTGAGTGCTAAGTAGGGTGGGAAAGTATAAAAGATGGACTCTACCTCTTGCTACCATCCCTGGTAAGCCTGCTGTCCCAGAGAGACCAGGCAAAAAATGTTCCCATACTACGCCGACAAAGCAGGCACCGGTAGAAGCGGAAGCAACCTCGAAGTAGCTTATTGCGTCGAAGTCGATTCTTAAAACGATTGTGCGACGGGTTCATGCTCATCAGAACAATCCTAAGATAGATGGCAGCTCTACTCCCGGAGTGTAGTAGAACACTTCAATTGACAGAGGTTTGTGTTTATGATTTATAGTTGGGGGTCTCATCACTAGGCTTGAATAGCGCTAGTAGTAAAAATTATTTGGGCTCTATGCTCTACTAGATTGTGCTGTAGTATTTTTTTTAAAAAACATAACAATTGCAATCGTTTAGTAAAATAAAATAAAAGTAAACAAAGATCTATGGAAAAAAATATGTGACAGTTGTCCGGCGTTGTCACCACTAGACCTGTACTACTTGAGCTTGCTCCTGCATCCCCTAACTCAACTATTTTTTTTTAGATCTTGAGTGAGCACCTCTATGTTATATATGTTATATCTATGACTCCTTAATTACGGAACGGGTATTTTATTTTTAAAACAAAATTCATGAAGATAATTTTTGTGTTATATCTGTTAGTTTTAATATGGTATGACATACTATTAGATAATAAAGTATTAATAAATCTTAATTAGTAAAATCAAATTTGTTGAGGAAAGCCTCTTCAGGCCCGCGAAGCGGGCCTGTGTGGAGAGGCGGTGAAATTCGCTAGGTACATGGCATATATTGCCATGTAACAAGAACAATAAGAACACACACATGCCAAAACAAACAACAATGGGCCGCCGAAGCGGCGACGGAGGCCCCCGTGGCCGCGAAGCGACCGTGGCGGGCTGCCGGAGTCGGTGGCTTTATTAGTGTTTGGTAAATCTGTCTGGTTATACGGTGCAACCTGATATTTCAATTTCTATTTATATCGATATATTTTTAGTGTTACGCGTACACGGTAAACGAGAACTGAGCACTTAAAAGGTTAAGCAGCATCGTTAAATTATTAATATAATTTAAAACATTAAAAAGCCAAACAACAAAAATGAAATAATAAACAACAGAATATAATAAAAAAACCTCTGAGAATTAACAAAACACAAAAATACGTAAAATCATACGCGAACATAAAATTAGATGTGGTGTATTCATCGTATGTATTCCTTACGAAAACATAGTTAAAACATTATAAATAACATACAAAAAATATGAAAAATATTTTATAAAGCCATTTACAACAAATAAATAAAAACACAAAAACAACAAAAAAAACATTAAAAAAAATAATAAAATATGTTCATAAGACGTTAAAAGAAAAGGCAATATATCGATTATTCCTACGTCATTATCTCTAACTAAAATATAACTAATATACTCGTATATTAGTATTTGATAGCAGGGTGCACCGTCTAACCGAAGTTCAGCCTTTCTTTTTAAGTGGAAATGAAGTTGTCAGGGTTCTTTCAATTACATATATAAATACTTCTCATAATTCATTCACCTGTGACTAAGTTCACAGTTTGTCTAGGATATTTCCTTTAGCCCACTAGCTACTCTGATCTCTCTTTTAGCTCGCTATCTACTAGTTTGTATCAATCTTACCAGTTCCTTAAGTCTTACCAGGTACTTGTTATACTGACTGCTCGGTCCAGTCTGACAATATGAGATGCCAGTATAGCGAACATTACATCAGGTTTCAGGACTGCAGCTATACCCGTAGTCCTGACCTAAAAATCAAAGTTTCGCACATCACCAGATTTAGACACTGCTATATACGGGTCTCCACTTTCACAGTGCTTGGTCCGGTAACCAACCAAGATCTATATCTGTCTAAAACGTTGTCCAACCCCTCATTGTAACAGCCAAAGGAAATAATGTAAAGCCTTAGCTGGATTGGCCAGCCTTTGCAAACAAAATTGATAATTATCAATTATACATATAAAATATATAATTTTTATTTCACATTTATGAAAAAATAGGTCTTTCCTTATCTTATACAATGGGAGAGAGATAAGACGTTGTAATAAGACCCACTGCAGGTGGTTTCCGCATACCAGATTGGGGGTTGAAAAATTAAGATGTTTTATATCTTAACAATTTAAAAAACATACTTAGAGGGAATATTTTATCCGGGGTACATTTTATCCAGCTTACATTTATTATTGATTATTATTAAGATGATTGGGGTTGGTAGTCGCAGGATGAAGAGCCCCATAATTGCACTCGACTTGAAGTCTATTGTACAATGCCCTCATTAGGTCCAGAGTCAAATAATCCTATTTCCCCGGACTAGGTCTAGGATCGTTTTGACCAGTGTTTTCATTGGTACGATAGAGATCCAAACTGTAGTGAGGAATGCTGCTACCAAAGGTGGTGAAACCTTTGAAATGGCTTAGGGCTTCACATCTTCAGAAGTACTAGTTGAAGAGCAGTGTTTTTCGGTTTCCCGATTCACAAGCCTACACACTGGGTTATCTTTAAAGATACCATGGTAGTGGAGATGTTTTCGGAGCAGGTGACAGTGACTCAGTCAGAATAGTCCAGTTACTTGTAATCTAAGGGTCCCTTCTGCTGAGACGAAGGAGGTTCCTCAGTTACTTTGGGGGACTGGGCCTTTCTAAACATAAGGTTTACTGTTGCCTCATGCCAGAGGGATTTGTTCCAGTTGGTGCAGTGATTGGGTTTAAGAGCCAATCTTTATATTACACCTTTAGCTATAAGCTTCGGTATGGCTACTATGGGTCAGCGTGCCCACAGGAGAGGGTCTCAGAACCTTTTTGCAGGATTCTGCTTGCTCATTACCTTCAATTCCCTTATGGCAGGCACCATCCTGATTGATACTACATCGTTGTTGAGTGACAAGGTTCAGAAGGTTTGTAAGCACTACCCAGATCAGCTTGGAGGTTGCTTTGTATGAACCAAGAGTTTTAATGGCAGCTTGGTTGTCAGTAAAAATATTTTATAGAATTCTGATTAGGATTCTTTTTAATATTTTCTATTAGACAGGCATAATAGCAAATATTTCCTGAACACTTGTGGCATACTTTCCTAAAGAAATGAGGTTTTGATATTTGCGTGAGCTCTCATATATGGGCCCACTCCAAGGCACAGTCCATCTTTAGATCCATCTGTATACCAACAGTGTCCACCAGAGGAATGAGGTGGTTCCCCATTGGAAACTATCACAACTAGTGTTGCAAGGGTTTTCATAGGAGTAAGGGTGGCCATGTAATCAGAGTTCATAGATAGTATGGGACTCATGAATTACAATTCACTATTTTGAGTGATCCTCTATGGTAGGGATCTTCCGTTCCCACTGTCTTGCAGTCTGTAACCACCCAACCTAGCCCACTCTTTAATAATAAAGAGAATCAAGGGTGAGTCGCGCTCCAGCATGACTTCTAGGAGCGATGTAGTTGGTGCTCGCTCCATGGACCCTGTAATGGAGAGACAGGCAAGGCTGAATGAGTTCAGTTTATAATTGCGGTGGGGTTTGATTGACTTAGGCTCACCCACACAAGGGCACAATAATGGTAATAAATATGGTCCTGAGACCCCAATTAAGAATAAAGCCATCGCAAAACATTGAGGTTTAAGTCCCAGATTTTACCTGACAGCTCATACAAACTGCATAAAGGTCAGTTTGTGCTATTATTAATATTTTATCCAGGTGTGGGATTCCAAACTTTAGCCTCTTGTCAATGGGATTACTCTGAGATATTGGACGCTCGGTCATATGCTGTAGTTGTTCACCAAACAGTATGGGTGGCCTCACAGGTGAGGTTTTGTTGTTTTGTGAAATTTCTAGTGCAGTTTTGCGAGGATTTGATGCAGATTTACCTGTTTGCCACCAGTTCTCAACTTCAGGCCTTATCGGGCTTGGTTGAATTACCTCTAGGGCTGTATTTATTGAATTTGCCAGGAATGGAGGCGATGACTATGTCATCAGCGTACCCGTGGCAAAGAAGCCTTTTACTGTGTGCAAAGAAAGCTTACATTAACAAGTGAAGTTATCAGTGGCACATTTTAACCAGATGCCATAACTCAAAGAGAGAGGGTCATTTCTTTGCCTTTGGTGTGCCCAGAAAATTGGACTTCACGGTTCATGTTTCCATTGGTGTCCAAAATACACATGTCATGCAGATGGACACTTTCGGATTGTACTGGAGTCATCAGCAGTGGCTATCTATGTATCTCTGCTTCTGTGTATATCACAGGGAACACCAACCAACTAAAAATGAAAACAAAAAGTATTAGTTAAATTTTAATTTGTTTATTCTTAGTTTTTTATGAGTTTTTAAAAGTCTTGCGTAGATAATAGATTACTCTTATTTCCTCCAACTTTCAGATCTTTTACTATAGATTTTTTTTAAAGATTTTTCTTTTATATTTCTATTCTGTTTATTCTGAGTCAGCTAGGTCCATCTTTACAATCTGTGATTTATGCAATGGCGGAAATCTTACCTTACAGGTCTGTCACCGCTTCAAGCTTTCTTTGTTTCTGATAAAAGCCATGAACTTTTCCAAGTATTTTAAAAATTAGTTCTGATCTAAATACCAGGCCATTGGTTGAATGTGAAAGAAGTTTCTTTATCCTATTATACCTTTTATTTACTATTAATACGATTACCTTAGGCTTAGCTTTAGTTTTATGCATTGCTCTCATCAAGTACTGAAGAATTGTGTGTATTATATTACTAAGTTTGATGTGTCTGTCTGTTTTCTAGGTAAAAATATTTATATGTCAAAACTAAGCCTCCTTGTTTGGATGATGTACTACTGTATTTGGAATCAAACCAAATTAATGAAAACCCCCGTAAGGTAGCGTGCCATGCCGTGTTGGCATCAGCTACCGTATTTGCGGCATGTTTAAAACTTGTAGCAGTTTTATTAAATGCTAAAGTGCTTGTATGTGCACTTTGAGACCAGGAGATACACCTCATCATTACAAACACCATCATTCTACAACCAGGGGCCAGATTTATATAATAATTCAATGAATAATAAGTTGAAACTTAAATAAACTGATTTCTTTTGCCATTTCCTCCTCATTTAGTAGGACTTCTACACCCATTTTATTCTTCCTTTGAATTTACAGTGTGTTATTTTACAAAGGAATAAAGTATTAATAATTGATTTATTTAAGTGTATTAGTTAAATCTTATTTGTTTTTCTTAATTTGAGCTAAATGAATTGATATTTTTATAATAGCTGCCTTATTTGTTGTTTTTTTATAATATTCAGTTTTATTTAATGATTTGTCCTCTTACCCCCAACAATTTATTTAGATAGACGATTCGTTATATTGTACTGGTACAGCATGTCTTTTACAATGGTATTCAAAATGACCTTGTATTAATCTCCTTTAAAATTAATACACAAACTAAACAAATTAAAGAAGATTTATTATAGAATTACTTAGAAAACTACAATAAGTGAGTCATAGGATTGAGTTCTAAGAAAGTACAGTATTTAGAATATTTACCTTTCTTTATTATACAAGCTGATAAAACCAAAAGCCAAGAGCTGCTGATAAGCCAAACGCACTCTACTAACTATCAATGGCTGGAACTTGTGGGGTTGAAATATTTAATAATATTGTGTGAATCAAGATCCCAGACCTGTGATTTGTCCATACTTGTGTCAGGTACATTGACTAGCAACATCCCTGAAATAAAGTAAACACAGTGAAACAAAAAAGAGTTGGGAGAAAGTAAACAAAAATATGTAATATAAAGATACCAGTTGAATTAAGTGCATCAAAGCTACTTATGGGAACAAGAAAAATACGTTGCTATCATATAATTGAGCATTTGTAATATCTCATACAAATTAAGATGTATAATTAGATATGGCATGTAAGGTCTCTGGGTCAGCTGGGCCATTAGAACAAAAGATTTTTTTGGCAATTCTTCATCTGCATTATGTAGTTTACAGTGTATCGATCAGCTTTAAAAATCTGACAGCTCAGTTGGCACCACCGTTGTCTAAAAAAAAAATGCCGCTACAAAGGCAGCGTGGAAAAAACTTTGTGAGGAACCCAAATCGTTCTGTTACCCGATGTTTTCTTGGCCGATGTTTCTACATTTCCTTTGTGTAGGTTTTATTATTTAGGAAGTATGCAAATGTGGAAATAAAAATGATGTTGAGAGGGAAAGACATAAACACCAAGAAGAGACCACAAACGAGTTGAAACGGAATGCCGGGAAGGAGGTTATTTCCCTACAGGGGTTTGGGAGTAGGGAATTTTTTTCTCTTTCAAGAAGAGGGTGTGGGCAAGCGGCTTCTCTGATTTGGGTCGATCCCCAAAATGCTTATGGACCTTGGGATTTTTAAATAACTGATACACTGTAGTCAATAATGTCAAAAAGCTGTATTATGAAGAGGACAATTAATTGTTAGTAGGATAGTACAAAGTTTAAATATAAATTTGCATTTATTAGCACGATTTGTCAAATAAAACATAAAAAATAATTAAATGCATAGTATGTGTTTCGATATTTCATAAATGTTTCAATCATTTGAAACATTGTGTATCGAGCACTATTCAATAAACTGATTTGTGAAATCTTTTTTTTTTTAGTATAGGAATAGAATTATTGAATGGACAAAACAAATGTTTGAGTTATCCTCTTTATTTAAGCAGGAATATTTTGACTTTTCTATTATTTGAGTATATATTAGTTTAAAGCATGAAGTAATGAAACATACATTAAATAAAAATAATCACATAAATAGTACAAGAATCCAAAAATAATTACTCATATACCAACATAGGCTAGCAGAAGTCCAGGAGTATATTAGGAATTAAGTGGTTTAATGCAATTAAACCTAAGAAATAAGAGTATGCCTTTCAAAAATTTTTGTAAAAAGTAAAAGCATTTTTATTTGTATTATTTTTTAATAATTTAGTTGACGTGTTGTACATATAAAGTAATGTATCTTAGCAAATAAAATATTTATATTATTATTATAGAGGTTGTATCCAGGGGCCGACAGTGGCACATACAACGCTCTTAGCATTTGTAAACGCATACAGTTTATAAATCAGACCCCAATATGCGTAACTGACACAAACCGGAATGGCAGCCAACGTACAGTTGGGTTTCATTACTCTAAAAATCCAAACCAAGGAGACTGTTTTTATAAAGATAATATATTTAACCAAATAAAGAGAGAGACAAACCAGAATAAGTAATAAACACAATACTCATACTGATGAGAGCAAGCATAAAGCTTAAGCAAGTCTAAGTAAATCATTTATATAGTAAAAAAAAGTATTTTAACTAGTAAAAGTAAAGTACTACTTGAAGTAGTAATTCAGGTGTAACACCTGAAATTAATTCTAAAATATTGGAAAAGTGATGGCTAATTTTATTAAAAAAAGCTTGAACAGCTGGTAGAACCCTGTGAGGAGTTAGCATTGCAAAATCAAAGATTGTAAAGGTTAGCTGACCAGAATCAAAGAATAGAAATGATAAAAGGTCAATTAAAAAAATCTATAATAAAAGATCTGAAAGATTGGAGGTAAAAAGTAATTTATGTAGGAGCTTTTCTTAAAACTTAATTTTATTAAGAACACATTATGGTATATGACAAGATATTCCCACTTGTAGGCTCAAAAAATCACATCAGTCCCCAAATTTGAATGGAATAAGGTGTTTCAATTAATATACCCGCGTCAGTAGTTGAACTTCCACCCAAACCTTTAAAAAAAAGCATGTAAAAATTGTTGCTTGAGAAAGCCTACGTATAATGTTAACGAGTTTTTAGCTGGATAACCTAGATTTAGGACTCAAGCCCTAAATATTTAGTGTTTGTCAGTAATGTCGCTTTTTATTATATTTTATCAAGTGTTATTTAAGTTATACTGTTCTAGTTTATGCAGTCTGTGTAATAATCTAAATTTTTTCATCAAAGTGCTGTTATTTTATTAATTTGTTATGGTTGTAATGAACTGCAGTAGGGTAGAAAATTTCACTTTATTTTTCATTTGGAAAAATAAGGGTTTTAATGGTCGTCAGGATTATTAAACGAGAGTGATAAGAAGGTGAAAATCACAATATTATTGTATTTTAGTATTTGTTAATAATGTTACTTTTAAATCAATTTTAGTTTGACACACAACACACAAAAGTACTTTTTATTGCATTATATTGTTTAAATTAAACTGATAACAAGCAGATTTCACTGTAACGGTGTTTTAATTATTAATCAATTATATTACTCACCAAAGTAATTAATAAGTCAATAAATTCACTTTTTTGATAAAATGTCTGTTTTATTATTTTGGCTTAATCGGACAAATACAAGTCTGTAGTGTAAGAGCAGTTGATTCTATATTAAATCTGTGGACATAATCAAAGTATATATCTATGAAAATATTGGCAGTTTTTTTTTAGCAAGGATAGGTGCTTCTAGAATTTATTATCATTATCGACAAATAATACAAAATGAAAAAAACAAATACGGCCCCATGCAATCCAGATATAAATGATACCTTGTGCCCGACATGTATTGCCACCTACAACTATCCTTGAATCTCGATAGTTAAAATTTGGGAACACAATCAACAAATTAACCAGATATCATTCGTTTATAATATATCAAATCAGTAAAGCATAACCAATAAACTATATTATAGTAGAGCCTATGAGAGCCGCCAATATAGATGTTTCATGCCTCTCAATGTATTGAGAATAGGCGTGTGTCCCCTCTAGTTATAATCTTCTATGGTTTTTAGGGCTCTCAGGGCCGGGGTACCTCATTGACCTCCTCCAAGAGTGGAGTTAAGGTCATAATAAAATTAATGTTGTTCTCGGTTAAAAGCTGAGCTACGTGTGTCAACGGCAA
>JACMZG010001863.1:15704469-15792900 GCA_018340805.1 Microvelia longipes | reverse complement strand
TCGGATTTGGATTTAAAAGAAACCTGGTTTCGATCGCTACTGTTCATCAAATGTCTATGACATTAATAACCAACAAAAATGAGTCCGTGCTCAACTGCGAATTTTAAAAATTACTAAACTTGATTAAAATTAAAAACGCATGTACTATATGTATGTGACTCACAAATAGAAGGTACTTTTTACTGTCCATATTATCTTAACATTACATTTATAGTCAACATCAGCAGTTTATTGTCGACATTTGACAGATATTCATTTTAAAAGTGTTTACTCCGATTCAGTAACTGATTCCAAACCTAAATTTGTTGTTGACAATGCCCCAAATCTGTCAAACATAATAGTCACTGAAGAAACTTATAGCTATAGAAAACCAACAAAGGTCCGGGTTCCGACTTCATTCCTCCTAAATTAACTAAAGAATGTGCTTATGCATTGTCCATACCGCTCAACATGTTATTTAACTCCTCTTTATCCTCTGGTGTATTCTCTGCTAATTGAAAAATATCTAAAATTACACCTATTTTTAAGAGTGGAGATAAGAAAAACATAACAAATTACAGACTAATATCAGTCCTTTCTACAGTATTGGAAATTATTGTTCTTGACAACACTTTACCACCTGTATATAACAATATTTCTATTGATCAACCCGGTTTCTTACCAAACCGCTCAACGACAACTAACCTGCTCTGCCACTATAAACATATCTTAGATGCTTACATTGAAAATGTACAACTTGATTGTGTAATTACTGACTTTAGCAAAGCCTTTGATTCCATCAAAATTTCTTTACTCATTTTAAAACTTATTATTTATGGCTTTGCAGGACCTTCGCTTGAATGGCTTATAGAATATCTTACTCAAAGGCCACTGTTAAGATCCAAAACTGTAAATCATTTATTTTTATTGCTCCATCAGGGGTGCTTCATGGATCTCACCTAGGCCCTTTATTATTTTTATTAATGATCTTACATTTATTCTTGATGTTTTTATTCAGTTCTTTGCAGATGATGCTAAAGTCAGTAAAATTGTTAGATCTGTCCATGATGTACAAAGTCTTCAAAATAATATCAACAGATTGGCTATTTGGTGTGATAATAATTTACTCCACCTTAATATTTCGAATCGAAATGCTCTGTCATCACTTTTACCCACAAAACTAACCCCATTATATCAACGTATCTTATCAAAAACCAAATTTTAGTGAGATCCCTTGAAATTAAAGACTCTTTGTATACATTATGGTATTAATTTAAATAATTATATTATTGTAAAAATTATATATTGGGCTGCAACAGGCTTGCATGTTAAATAAATAAATAAACAAATAAATAAATATATAACTTTATAAAACCTACAACTACTTTCCTCTTTTTTACAAAAAAAAAATATTAAAATAAAGTGTAAATCTACATATTTTCATAAGTAATACACGTGTAAAGTCATGTTCATAAGTTTTAAAGTGTTTAAGTGCCGGTATATTTGAGGCTCTATGCGGTGCACTAAGATAGATGTTCTTGGCATGTGTTTGTGTGTTGTAGCTGATACATAGACATTAAATGAACAAAGTTTATGTTGAATATTTTGCCATTTCAATGCTTTCTCTCTTATTAGGAGATAATGGAGCCTGAAGCATTTTAGGGGTAACTCTCTTTCTCTCTAAAAAAAACATACTTAGTCGGATTATAAAAAAAGACATTACACAAGCCTGAGGCTATTTGTGTACAGAAAACAGGTCTGGAATTAGCATAATCAATTTTCACCCTTTGTTTTTTCATAGCTCGGGGCATACAAGAGCGTGTAGGATTCAAAAAATATCGGCTAAAAATGGATAAAACCATTCTATTTTTTTAGCTTGCCAAAATTGCCAATGTTTTTTTTAGGTTTCCGGCTAAATTTGTATTTCACATTTTTCTGGGGTAAACACAGGGTATATTTTTTACGATAACCTTTATTTTTTATTACACACAAGTTTTTATTATGAATTATTTTAACAATTTATTTATTCTAAATTGAATTAAATTAAGAGAAAACCGGTCATGCGTATTTTGTTGATAAATGTCCCGGGTTCGTTACAAATTAATATGTACTTTGTTTGAATTTCAACAACAATAGATTTTCAAGTATATATATACATACATAAATATATATATTAGTATAATATATATATATATATATATATATATATATATATATATATATAATGTGTTGTGTGAGTATGTATATTAGTTTCCTAATTTTGCCAATCGAAACGAAGCTTGGCATACGGCGAAATGTTGGGGAGGTTACGAGGGTTATTGTTTTATAAAAAAAATTTATGACGTCATGAACAACAATTTTAATTTTCAATAAACTTGAAATGGCTTTAATACAAGACAATTATATTCAGGAAGATGACAACTTTAATACATTGAGACCGTTTCAAGTGGCACAAACGGTATACAAATATATATAATGTTGAATATATGTATTCGTTCAGGTCAATGACCTCTACGATATCTGTTGCTAGAGGGCGGGAGGTAGTATAGAAGAACGAATCATACTTCTTGTTTTGCCTTGGTGGTCCTACTGTCCCAGACTGACACGACAAAGATGTATTCCACAAAACCACGGCGAGCTAAACAGGCCCCTAAAGTGGAAAAATCTCGAAGGGGCTTCCTAGGGTCGTAGGCATTCTAAAACGATTAAAACCGATGAGCCGAAGGTCCGTATTTTGTTTCTTGGCTATAATTTGTAAATGTATATTTTTACGTATTGTTGTTTATGGGGCGCACTAAATATCTTAGTATTTCCAGGGTTTTTTTAAACTCAATTTATTTTGAAATCGACATAACATGCAGATTTTAAGTTATTAAGAAATGCTTTACGGAACATTCAGAACTGATTTATTTATTTATTTATTTAAAGGTAGCAAGACGATTAAGCCAATTTCTTACAAATTTATAACTGGCCGTTTAGTCATATCAATCAATAGCATGTAATAGAATAATAAAGGAACAGGTATTAAATAAATTTAAAATAAATGTCTTGATTCTTTTAATTTTTTAGACTTTCTAATGATTTCAGCGCAGTTTTTTTTTGAGGAACGTATTCATATTAATCGATATTTGTTTCATTTTAAAACATGATTTGATCATTCATTTGGTGGTTTTATGAATGTTTTCATGTCTTAATCTTGTATGGTAAACATAAAACATTAATGTTTCATGTCATATATTTATGGTAACATAAATATAGCTCATCCATGCTATGTCGATAGTAATTAAATTAATCAAATAGTTTTATGTTTCTAAACATAATTTTATAACATTGTTTTGATTTTTTATGCCAGTTTCTTTAAGATTTTTTGATATTTAGTTTCTAACAAATATAAGTAAAATATTTCTGTGGAACCATTTTAAGTTCTGTTTCCTCATTTTGTATGTACTGTGTCTGATATTTGCAGTTCCAAAGTCTTCAGCGTATTGAACCAACATTGAACCAATCTTTTATTATCTAAAAAAAGAAATGAGTAACGCCTTCTTCAAATTTCCTAACTTTTCTCGATGACAAACAATGAGTCAAGATAGAAAACTGTCAGCAAACCAGGTCCATTTTAAAACACGTATTACAGAAATCAATAGAAAAATTTATTTCAATTAATTGATTAAAAAGAATTATAATTTAATTTTTATTAAATTATAAAAATTGCTTTTGCATAATGTTGTTTTTAATGAACCAGGCAAGCGAGATAATAATAAGTAAAACAGGAAACAGGTAGTCGCCGTTCTGTATAACTAAATGGTGCATTTCATTAAAAGATAGCTAAACGGCCGGTGCTCTTGATCGTTTTGCTCTGCAATAACCTTCAGCTAATAGCAAAAACTCTTTGCCATGATTCGAATTCAGTCAGTACTGAATTTGTTTTTTAATTATCTATTTGCTTCGCCCACCTAGTTATGATCTACTTCCACATCTAAAGAAGGAAGTAAAATTAAAATGGTCCCAAACATTCTACTACTGAGCTATTGACAAAGGATTAAACGAGTACAACCTTGTTCCTTTATAACACAATCGCATGACGCGATGCAAGCGAACTTAAAGTGTAGTTTTAACTTATGGTCAATATGCATCTTTATAATAAAATATGTATTTACATCACAAGTTTAATCGTTAAGTAAATGTGTCAATAAATAATAATAGTGATGATAATAGTCGAATTTTGGTAATACATAGCTACTATGTATTAAAACGGAAAAAAGGGAATGGGTAAATAGATTTAAAATGACTAAGAATTTGATGGCTCGCTCCTCCTCACTCTTAATATAACTGCTATTGCGCAATATGATTACTTATTAGGATTTGATTTATACTTTGCAAAGTATAGATTTTTAAACTTGAATAAAATTTGAACTCGATCCATTTTTCAAACCGTGTGTTAAAAAACGCGTTATTTCGAGAGTAATGCTGTAAAAAACGATGGATTTAGTTTACAATAAAGATAAACTAGTAGAGGACCAAAACTCAAGCCTTGGGTTAAACCCTTTCAATGATGTATCGCCCCTAAAACCATTCTTTATAATATAGAAAAAATGCTCTTGAGATAAGTTTAATGTTGTTCTATTAAGGTTTCACCTATCAAGAAGATAAAGCTGCTCCACTCGCTCTACAGTCGCTCCAGAATCTCTCCACGTTGTCGATTAAGCAGTATAAGGTGTAGATAGGTCTAATCTCAGACTCGTGTTTCGGTTAAACTAATAGTAGATATTTTTTAAAGGTTTTTATACTCCATTATAGGCTTTTCTTTATAAGATTAATGTTTTAAGGTGGTTTTTGATTTTTTTAAAGATTCATCTTTAGATAAAATAAATAGGGTTTTTATCTTAATAATTATATCGAAATTTAGTTATCTGGCTCTTAAGCATCTAAATCGTATATTTTACTTTATGTTGATGACACCATAGATGTTTTCTTAACACTTAAACTAAAATAGTTTCCTATAATAATTTATAGTTTAAATAAATGGTAAAAGGTGTTCATATTTTTAAGGGCTCCAACTATGAAACAATAATTACAACTATTTAAAATAAGCTGACTAATATAAAATCAATTTTCTGTCTGCATTTCAGAATTTGCAGAAAAACATGGGCTGGTGTGCCACAGACATATTTATAAATCAAAGAAAATTATTGGAAACATGAACATCGCACTAAAGTAGGTAATTCATTTTACTTTAAATAAACTTTTTCAAGGACAAATTAAAATAATAGCTTCAGAACAAAACGAATTAGATTGAATTTATTTCTTTTTGGCGTGAAAATCCGCTCTGTCACCGGTTCGAATATTGTGGGGGTTTATATTTAGAGGGACAAGAATTTCCGGCCAGATTTCTCTAATGGTAAGGATATTGAGTTTTTCCTACCTGGGCCTAGCTTGGTAATTTTTTATTACTTCTTACGCTTGGTTAGAAATTCCATGAATTCTTTTGTAGAGCATTAATCATGGTCTGAGGTTTCTCCATTCTTCTATCATCTTCAGCCTTTTGTTTTATTTGACTTTTTTATCATTTTCATTTTCACTTTTTCCTTTTGTTATACCTTTTAATTCGCCTTGGGCAACTTCAGGAGGCTTTGTAAACGGAATTTTCATGTGAAATCTCGGTTTCGAATTTTAATGGTAAACAGTGAACTCGATATTTTCCCTAAATACTAACGGAAGTAAATTAAAAGAGTAAATAAAAGAGATTTGAGTTTGTAACCTGGATGAGATGGATATATTTTTTTTTGCGATTCAGCCAGGCAAAAGGGTAGATTTATTGCAAAAAATACGAATTCGCGACTTCTAGCTACCAAGATGCTCCTATGAGAATGTAAGAACTACATGTTTTAGGAAAGTTTAGCTGAACAAGTATACCATAAGACAATGCTGCAAAATGATCGCTTCTATTAACAATTTCTTATTTTTATTTAAAAAAAAAATACAAAACCATTTGAGCTTTATTCGACGCAAAATACTTCTTTCATCTTCTTTCATTCTACTTGGTGACCTAACAATCGGCATTGATATACATGTTAGTTGCAATCAAATGAATATTTGGAGTACAAACTTTCTAGGATAAGATAGTATTTTTGTTCCAACTTTCCTAGGGCTCAACAAGTGGTTCTCCCACTCCTATCTCCCACTCCCATCTCTTACTACTACTTCAGTCTTTAGATCTTAACTAAAAGAAATATATTTAATCATTGGTTAAGATTATATTTACCGTTATATTTACATTTTAAAACTTTCAAAATAAATATATCAACACTGCACTAAATCATGCTTTCACTTGCATGTAAACATATTTTAAATACACCCACTTATACATACAATAAGAGGCTGTTCTAAAAACTATTGTATATCATCACATTTCCATACATGTGATGATGTAGAGCTTTTTTCAAGCTCTTCAGGATTTATAGGTACTGAAACGTGGACATGTAATAAGACGCACAGGGTGACATTTTGCTTCCTATTACAATGGGCCCTCTTTCTATTAAAAAGAAGCAAAAAAGCAAACACATAATAATACTGGACATTTTATGTTTACATGTTGCATTTATGACACCAAGCGTCAAGTGACAATTTCTATTTCACTAAAATATTCTAAACATTATAAAAACCAGTCTATATTAATTTACAAATTTCTTTATAACTGCTACAAAGCCTTTTCTTTATCAACATTATCTAAAAGTTTTTTTCCGTCCTACGCACCCTTAATTAGCTATACAACCTTACCGCACTAATTCATTTGGCGAGACAATATAATGACCCTTCTTCGTATTTTACAGTATCAATATCCAGTAACTAAAAACCAGTACATCTGTTTTAGGACGTGACTAAATACTAATTAAAGGGATTTAAAAAAAATCGATTAGCAACCCAACAATTTTACTGACCCCAAAAGTAAATTACGTATCAAACTATTGAAAGCATTTAATTTTTTAACTTTAAATTATTTAACTTAATTTTTCATTTAAAACAATGTTTCTATTAGCGAAATTTCAAAGAAAAAAAGGAGCTTATTAGATTGGGATCATGGAGGGGGAAGTGAAGGGAGGTAATGTCCCGAACCCTATTGTTTACCAAATATTTGTGACGTCATTATCCTACAATAATGACCCCACAAACATTTCCAAAAATCACAAATCTTCATTTAGTGTTTAGATTGAGCTGACATTGTGTACACATATATTAATCTGTATGGTTTACAAACATACAAGGTTTCATTGTATTATCAGTCTTAATTTTGGTTTTATTGATTGACATATATATGTCAAAGAAAACATATCATTGATTGACATAATGTAAACAAATCACGAACTTTGACTAATAAATTTGAAAATTAGCATATATCGTGGCAGTATGCCATTTATAAATAAACCAGTAACATGACGAACTGATAAAGTACAACAACCATGTGGCTGCGAAGCTGCCACAGGGAGGCGCGGGGAAAAGCCTCTTGTTTAATTTAAAAAGTAGAAAGAAATTAAAAGTAAAAAGTGGAAACCAACTACTTGCCGACTATTATATTTGTGCACTTTATACAAGTATATCATAATCATACGTAAATGGTTGAGATTCTAAAAAAATTAAAATATTTTTAAAATAAGACCATAGTGGCTTTTAGGCCTCATCGAAACATGGTGCATAAAGCTTAAATTAAAATATAATTTTAACTAATTTAATATGTAATTCATAATTACTTGAATATTTTGCTGAAGTTACTTTGGTTTTGTAAAGGTAAGATTATTTTATACAATATTTTACAATACCTGCTTAGTTATGGTCAATAATGCAAGATCATTGAGCATCTTTTTACTTCGTTACGTCTCGCATTATATTTGTATCTTAAAGCATTTTTGAATAAAAGAAATTTGGTACTTAAAAAGTTTTAAAAGAATAGTAGGAATGAAAATATATAATCAGACCTCGTTAAAAAAATAAAAAGTGTAACTTAAACAAATTGCACAAAGAAGAATCATGACTATGCTTTTTAGCGCAAAAATGAGGAAAAAGTTTTTCTTCAAGTTACAAAAACGAAGCAGTTTCTACTCTCTACGGCTTCCTTTAGAGAAGCGCTGGATTTTGGTTATTTCCTAAAGCTTTTTATAATGTACGTTGGTTATTCTTTTGAAGGTCCGGGTATAATATTTCTAACTATACAGAGTTGAGTTTTAATGCCCTCTAGGATTTCTAGAGTATAAGAAGAAGCAGGAATCTCTTTAGTTATTGTTCAGGCAAAGTATTGCGACCGCTATAGTGTTCCTCTCGCTGTCCTAAAAACTCACTCCCTATTCACCCAACAGATTTATGTTTTTATGCAGCATTTTAAAAAGAAATGTTTAGTTCTGCTGCCTTATTTGCCTTGAAGAGCACTGCATTGTTAAAGTAATACCACTTTTCTATTCAAGGGGACCCTTTGAAAACTTTAAAATTATTTTTAAAAATATTATAAAAAAGAGTGTGTAATGGCCGCGCTTATTGCTGCCGTGAACACAGTCCAACCATTTAATATATGCCTTACTTTACCTAATCTCAATTTAATTTGCCAACCACTGTCTCTAGTTATTTTATATTCATCACTATTCTTTTTAACTTACCCTATCTGTAATTTTTTAACGTCTATCTGCTCATTTTTCTATTATACTTTCGACTTTATCTGACTAAATATCTATGTATAAACCTTTAGCCACTTAACAACCATGTGATTAATCTCTTAACAAGTTCCAACCCGTTAATTAAATTACCTTAAATTCATTCACTTTATTCCTAGCGGTCACCAACCCAAGCACTGACTCTTGTCACAAAGTACTACACATAATTGTATAAATACACATGCATTTTTTTATATATAAATAAATAAATAAATGCCCGTTTTAGGGCCTTTCGGCCCATCAGGGTATTCACCCTGCGGGAACCACCTCAGGTGGGTAGCATCTACTACACTCTAAGAATTAATTAAAGTTGGCGAAAAATTTTTAATACAAATACTATTCATAAAATCTTAGAGCATAGCCCCGGCTGCGAACCCCGGACCTCCGGTGCCAAAATCGAATTTTATATATAAATTCCTTTATTTTCTATGCATATATAACAATAATATATATTTTTACAATTAAAGTTATTTTGCCCATATTAGAAAGAGAAATTACCTTGAGCTATGTGGGCATTATAATATCAACTTTGTATCTAATACATATATATTTTCCTTTGTGGATTATTACATTACTTCAATTGATAGTATTAACCATAATACATACACCTGTTATATTTAGTGATAAGCGAGAGCTTGAGTCATATATATATATATATATATATATATATATATATATATATATATTATATATATATATATATATATATATATTATATATACATATATACATATATATATATATATTATATATATACACACACACACACACATATTATATATATATATATATATATATATATATATAATATATATATATATATATATATATATATATATATATTGATTTAAGCACTCGCTTGGTACTGTTTGACTTTTATGGTCTAACAAAAACCGTAGATGGAAAAGAAACTTAATGTAATTATCTATTAATTAAAGAAAATAAATTATTTTTCTGTTTAAAAAAACAAATACAAATTTTAGGGCTCCAGGCTCTAAAAGATATATTTATGTTGTTTTAACATTTATGTCAACAATTTGAAATTTTTACTTCTTTAAGTTAAATTAAAAAGGAGATTTTGCCAGAAGTTATGCAACTGCGTGTGTATGGCATCATGACAGAAGAAAGATTATAGTGTATGCTACAAAATCATTTAATAGACTATTACTTATAATGAAGTGAAGCTTGGAAAATTTGTTAATGTAATGTATGACTACATGTGTGCTGAATTTCAAATCGATCGAAACATTTTTATAAATTATTAAAACTTTTGCAGAGTCATTATTGCAGGTTTATGACGTCATAAAAATATTTCCGGATTGCACGACTAGACCCGAAAGAGTAATTTTTGTACTAAGCTTCAACTCTTTAGCATGAATACTGGGAACTACGGAGACAACACACACACACACACCACACACAAACACACACACAGATATATATATATATATATATATATATATATATATATATATATTATTATAACCTCGCACTTACAGACAGAAACTTAAGACTACTCAAGAGATCTTAAAATACCTGAGACAAATAATTTAAGTCAAATCCTAGTTTCGGATTATAAGTGCTAACTTAATACTTTTCCTTTATACGTACGAGGGAAAGTAAAAATGTTATTTAGGTATTCTAATATTTTATGTACTTATTTTCTTACCTAAAATAGAATAAGGTTGTGAATCCTTGTGTAGTATCTCTTAATTGATCACACGTTGGGTTTGCATTTAATATTTAATATATTATTCATGCATACATTATTTATGCATACATTATTTATGCATATATCTTTACCACGTGCTTGACGGAAATCATCTTTTATTCAACCAATTCAAATTCACCATTACTGTTTTTTTGCTGTAGTATTCTCTTTTTATCATAGTTTGTAACACCTGCTTACGCCGTTTTTTGCTACCCTAACCATGAAAACTGGGGAAAATTGGGAAAAAAGCTCCCCTGCGTGTTTTTGGTAAAAATATTACTAACTCAACCTTAGGGTTACCCTGATATTGCAAACGCTTTGTCACGTATCATGTCCCGTGTTTCCTAAAACCCAAAAGTATATTTCTATTTTTTATGTGAACGTGAATTTTCAGAGAGACAAGAGAAACCAAAATGAGACGTCTATTTAATTATTAGGCGTCTAATTTTTTCGATGAAGATAATGATTGATCATCATATTGATTGATATTGATAATATATGATATATATGATTCAACTCTTAATAAAAGATAAGCAGCATTGAGCATGGTCAGTGCTGTATGTGTGACCGCTGAAAATGAAACGGATGCATTTACCATGTGAGAACGAGCAAAGCGAGTCCAAGGATAAGCTGCAGTATAATTTTGTGGATTGTATATTCCGAGGACGAGCGTAAAGTGTCTAAAGCAGGGAGGATGAGCGTAGCGAATCCGATGTGATACCCGTTTTTTAAATTTTTTATCAGCTGTTAATGAATTGCCAGATTGTTTTTGTTTGTTTTGTTACTTATTTCCCTATTTGTTGATTAATTTTTTTAAATAAAATAAAAACATTTTTATTTAATACATTCATATATTATGTACATAATATATTTAATAAAAAATATCACAAATATAAAATGTAGTAAAGAATTACTAAAACTGTAAATTAATTTTGCTATAAAATATATAATGAATCAGAATAATATTGAAAAAATTAACATTGAAATTGTCAGGATTAACGAATTACAAAACCTACTCTGACATTGTGAGTGTTGCAACATTCAAATGTTTTAGATGAGAAAGCAAGTTTTTACTTGATTACTATAACCAAGCCATTGCCTTTATTTACTTATTAAGTCATGCGTGTCTTATTTTAATTTAATAAAATAAAAGATAAGAGAGAAAGATAAGATAAGATAAGAATTAAGATTCATTCTAATCTTAATTTTTTGCTGTAAACGATAAAAATCAAACATAACATTTTAAAGAATGTTATTCTTATGTTTATTTTTAGCCGTAAGTAGATAAAATAGTATATGGCACTCGACAGCAAGGAAACATTGCCGACTCGAGTCAGAAATTACCTGCATCGGGTCCGCATCTGCAGCAAAATCGCAATTTGCCTGTCTTATCTTCACCTCGTCAGTCAAATCGATAAATTACCAGCCTCAGCTGGAAATTTCCATGGCCTGTTCTCTCCCTCGGCTCGGGGCTAATTTATAAAACTCATCTGCAAAATTCCATTTTGCTGCCTAATAGTATAATACACTATTGTTATAAGAATAATTTTTTGGTATTTATAAAAAAATTAGATGAAAAAATTGAATGCATTATCCAGTTTTTTATGTAAATTCGTTAAAATTGATCAACGTAATTGAATTACCAATAAATTAAAAATAAATATTTGCTGTTGTTATTAAAAGTGAAAAGCCTGTAACCGTTATTTGATTATTACTCCATCTAGAAAAGAATTTTAAGGTATGCATTTAATTTTCCTTGTAATAAAATTTTAATTAAATAACACAAGAAAAAATAATAAAATCATAATTTCATATAATGAATTTTTCTCTTTTTTTTAAAAAAAAAATATGAATATTTATTTTTAAGCTTATTTTTATAAGGGAAATTAATGAAGCATAGCGTAGGCAGTAAAATATAATTTTTTTATGTATGTTTTGTTATCCTTTGTTTAGTAATTAAAATTACAAGCAAATATGTTTTACGTTTATTTCATGGACATTTCTTTTTAAAAAAATGATAGGGTCCGCAAGGCGATCGATTTTTTAATGTTAGATTTTTTGCCAAACAATCCATTGCTTGTTTGATTTTGGGTTTATGAGTTATTTTCAAACCTGTAACACTTCGACTTGTAAGTCAGTTTGTCTGAAACATTCAAGGGTGATACGTATGTTTATTCATTCAGGTCTTTACTGAAGAAAGTGTCAGGATTTCGTACCGGTTTCAATAGATTCAGCATAAAAAAACATAAATAAACAACTTCTTCCCAGCAAAAAATGTTAACCTTTAATTTAACCGACTTTTTAATATTTTGCTGACTCATAAAACAAAGTATTAAGTATATTAAGTACTAAGTATTCCTTATAATCTCATATTTTTTGAGGGAATCCATTTTTCTACCTTTAGAAATATGATGTATGAACCACAGCCTTGTGGTTAGCATTAATATGACCTTCCAGGTGTACATGCTGGTAAAAATTGCTGAGGTCATCACGCAAGTGCTCTTTGACCCTAGCCTTTAAGTTTCTGCCAGTTTTGCCAATATAATTGGCTGAGCACTCACCGCATATTTAATACAATGCCTACAATTATATAGGCCTGAAGATGTCCTTTGTGGGTTGAAAGCCGGTTTGCTTTTAAAATATATTTTGTGGAGAGACTGATGCTTTTTATGAGCTTAATAGATACTCAGGATCTGCCTCCGTGGCCGTGATCGTAAAGGCGTTCGATTTCGGCACCGGAGGTCCGGGGTTCGCAACCCGGGCTATGCCCTAAGATTTTATGAATAGTATTTGTATTAAAAATATTTCGCCAACTTTAATTAATTCTTAGAGTGTAGTAGATGCTACCCACCTGAGGTGGTTCCCGCAGGGTGAATACCCTGATGGGCCGAAAGGCCCTAAAACGGGCATTTTATTTTTTATTTATTTTTAGATACCCAGGATAGAAAGGTTAGAGAAAAGTGGTTGGCCTTTTGGAGATTCTAAATAGTTAAAGTGTAAAAAAATTTCATCATATTCAAAAATTAATACTTAGAGTTGAAGTTTTTACAGTTTAGCTGCTCCAGACTTAATAGATTAAGTTATTAAACTTATGAAAACCAGAAGGAGTAATTTTTCAAAACCAAGAAAAATATAATCTATCATAATGGGAAATCTGTGTTTTCCTTGAATTTCAAGTAATGGTTGTTAATTTATTATAAAGGGTGCAAGTTTTAAAATGAGAAATGCCAAAAGCAAAAGAAAATCGTATTATTCAACATCGCTGGATAGCGAAGTATTAAAAACAAAAAGTTTCACTAGAAATAAAATCTTTCTAACCGGGATTATTAGAGACATTTGTTAAAAGTGTTGCTAGACACAATCTTAAAGTAAAAAAAAATGCTATTTAAAACCATCTTTCACTAAATGGGGAAATTCTAAGATGGTTGGTTTGTATTAAATTAGAAGAAAAAAGTTTGTTGGATCGGAAAAACCAGAAGGCATTGTGGTTTGAATCTGAAGACAGAAGCGTCTTAAAGTCAGAGCTTTAAACCCTTAAAATCTAGATAGAAGATGAAGAAAAGTACTAATAGCTTATAAGGCAAAGCCTAAGCCTCAGTCTTGATATTAAGACTAACTAATTAAAAAACAACTAAAAAACTTTTAAACACAATTAAAACTAACAACTACCATTAACAGAAAGTCCAGTTTTAGACCCATAATTCCCTTTCTGGGCCACTCGCAAGTTTATATGGCAAGTTTTTAACTAAATTTTCCGCCCGGACACTCTTATGGTTATGGTTAGAATGTTTTACCACAGGTCCTATTTCATTTAAAATTTACTCGGATTGTTTTTATTTAAAAGTTTTAAGCGCAAAAGTATTTGCACTGCTTTGGTGATTAGTTACTTTACTATTTTAAAACTTGATTATTTTATATTTAACTAAACGTAAACGTACATTTACTTTAGTAAACGTATTTTTTCATTTTTTTCACTTGTACAGTCTGTAAGAAGGGTATTTAGAATGTTATAATATATTTGATATTTATATAATAAATATTTATTTATATATACTATTTAAAATATAATATATAATATATATAATATATATATATATATATATATATATATATATATATATATTATAATTTTTATTATTATTTTATTTTTTTATATTTATAATTACAGAAATTTTGATAAAGAAAATAAGAAAACATGATCCCCTCGTATTCAGGTTGCCAGTTTGTAAGAGGTGGGGGCAGGTCCGTAGCCAGCCAAAACTCGTAGGGGGAGAGATGAAACCAATCCCTGATGGGACGAAATTCACACATTTACAAGGGAATTTCTCGAAAATCTACTTCGTCAGAGGGGGCCAAATTTCTAGGTGGGGCGGGGGGCGAGTCCCCTTGGCCTTTACCTGGCTACAGGCCTAGGTGGGGGATGAGGGATGATCAGCTTATCTCCACATTGTGTGTTGAGGCCTCTCAGCTTTATCTAATAATGAAACATAGTGCAAAAAATCCATTATTAGAAGGAAAATAACTGATCAGATTCTGGATTTACTTTAACACAGTATTTAAAAATAGCGGCCATTATACGTCAAAAAAATATCAAGCTACATTTTAAACTAGCAAACACTAAACTAGCAGTTTGGTGTGTTCCGTGTAATGTCAACAAGACATCAACATTATTTTTGGGGTGCACAGTTCTCGGAGGATATTCTAGTGAGTTCAATTTATATCGACATGCATATACAATACACAGACAATATTTCTACTGTGTATGAAAAAAGCGTTTTCACTAAGGGCAAGTGTATATCTTTTAAAGACTAAAAAAATTAAATTATTCTATACCGAATATTCGTGAATATTCAGAAGGTTGTTACATGTTTTAATCATTTTTTGAAGGTTTCCTGTATAAAATTTAAAAGTTAAAATAAGTTGGACGTCTATAGAGACGAAGTTTCATGAACTTTGATGTTTTTCTCTCTTATGCTGTGAGGAAATTCCCTCGTAATTTTTATTTATATTCTGGATGTTATAATTTATACAACTTTATTCAACTTAGAAATTAGTTAAATAATAAAAAAAATCTTGCTAAGGTAGACGGACAAAACTTAGGTCATGTTCAGGGAAATTTCCAAAACTTAAAGATTAAAAATTTCCCAAACCTTTAGATGTACTGCCACTGCCAGTAAGGAATAAAACTCCACGATACTAAATTTGAACGTTTTATTTTCTATTTTACTGGGTGTTTTACTCGAGTTAACAATGTCAACCTAAATATTTACCTAATGACATTATGACGTTACATAACCTTATTTTCATTGAGTAAAAATTCAATTTATCGCCTAAACTGCGGCCAATAATCGTACCTACAAATCTGCAGAATGCGTTAAGAGTCATTAGATGATTTTAATTAACAGCAAAAATTCAGTTTCTAATCTTGATATAAAAAATCGGAAGACGCTATTATTATCAGCACAATTTGTTGAGCACGTATACAAAATTTTGAATTACCGTACGGATTCAAAAGTTTGTAAACATACAAATTAATAGAGACAGAGCAATTTTGAGGACACAAAAGGAAGTACAGGTTGCAGTATTAAAGGTAGTTGCAAAACATTATATTAAGGGCCACCTCGCAAAAGTTTGTTCTAGCCCTTTTATTGTTTTACTGCGAGTCTAGTACAATTAATTAATCAGTGGAACATGAGAATAAATACGAATTTATAGATCTCAAGGAAAAATACTGTATACCCTACCGAAAAGGATAAATATAAAATAATGTAAATACGCGAGTAAATTTGGACTAAATGGGTTTGAAAATTCAAGGGTAAACGTCCACATGCCGGGCGAATTTCGTTTGGAATGTTGCTTCCTTGCTTAACCGTGATTTGGTTCCTGCTTCATTAATTGTTACTAAGCACTACTATTTGTTACTTAAGTTTATGTAGAATATCTTGCAAAACTTATTTTTGTTCTGACGAACCTTTAAACATTGAATTTGGGCCCACTCCCAGGTCTATCTCTCCCTTCCTTTAGAAAAAATTCGCCGTTGAAATGAGTGGGTAGCATAATAGTATCATTTCGTCAATAGCGAAGTTTTTTATACATAGTACGAAACTTTAGCATTGATATTAAGGTGTCTGACGTCGAAATTGAATGCACACAATAGGTCAAAATAAAAAAAATGTTGTTCATTGAAGAAAAACATTTTTCTTGCATTCCATAATATCGATGCTAAACTGTAGATACTTTTGATACTGCCTGAGGACGAACAAAGCACGTCTGAAATCTTCCAGCTGTAAGCTTTGTGCAATATCATATGCTGAAGACGAGCGAAGCGGATCTGAAGTGATAAGGATGAACATAGCGAATCTGATATGCCTAGGAAATGTTTAAAGTTGTCCCGTACCTATTTATTTATTCACAAGACTTTGTATACCACGATTTTTTCTATGGACATATAATGAAGAAGAAGTCGGCAGCTTTCTTCCTATAAGTATGATTATAAAATGGTCTTTTCAGGAATATGTACACTTGACTTAGGAATGAGTAATATTATTTGTTCAATAAAACTAAAATTTAAACTTCTTTTAATAGGAATAATCAAAAATAAAATACGTGTAAAAAAATAAAAATAATAAATTCAAAGGAACCAAACAGAATCAAAGGCGAAAAAATAAAATAATTACTTCACTATATTTGGACTTGTTGACATTAAAGCCTACGTCAAAAAATTATTTTTTCAGGGCTCCTTCTTTTATACTTTATAATTTCTATTATACAAAGATTTTTTAATTGAAGTAACTTTTTATGTTAAAATGTGAAAAGCTTTCAACTTTTTCACGTTATTTCTTTTTAACACTATTATATTTCTTTTTGAGATTTGTATTTTTAAAAGAGTCTCATTCGTTTTTATTATAAGCCCTAAGGCAGCATTCTTTCTTATAAAATAAACACAAAATGAATTGGAATCATGAAAAAATATAATATTGAATAATTGTAATAAGATTAATAATTTTTAAGTTTTATAAAATGTATGTAAAATAATCAAATTTAAGAAAATAGGGTACGGACTCTGTGCTCAGTACATAATACCTCAGAATATTTTGCCTCCTTATTGGATTGGCTACGCTCATCCTCACCAAATCAGACTCGCTTCGCTCGTCCTCAGAATATGGAAAACACCTAATTAATAATTTAGTACATGTTCGCTTTGTCATCATCAAGCAAGAAAGATCATTGCAGTTTTAATCCTGCGGTAATTTTCTAGGTTTATAACTTGCTTGATGCTGATTATCATTAGTGTTAATTATATAAAGGAATGTATTTATTCCAAATTGTAACTCAATTACTTATTTTACAAAAAAATGTATACATGTCATCATTTAAGAAAATTTTTGTACCAAGTTTCAACTCTATAAGCATAAATGTAATAGGAGTTACGACGATAACAGACACACACACACGCACGTAGATAGACGTGAAAAGAGGATTTCGTAAAAATCATTCGGGAGATGTCTCATATAAAAGAATTATACTTTTCCTATATATCTATAGTACAAATAAGAAACATTAAAAAATAAGGAAAAGTATAAACGGGTACAGGGTATTTTGTATTCTTTTCACTATTACTTTCCAGCTTTCGTCCTTAAGATGTAATTATTACCTAATGCCTTCGGTCGCATTTTTTTTAGTTTTGCTACCTCATAAAGTAATTAGATTTAAATAAAATCAATTCTTTGAATTCTTCTTTTTTCACCATTAAAATTATAAAAAAATGTTTCTAAATAAAATAATTGGTCTTTGCTGAAATAACATAATTTGCCTTTAAGAAATAATTTGAATTAATTACGACATCTTCATTAATAAAATATTTCTTAAACAATAAATCTAAATGAAAACAGAAGAGTATTTAATTAAAGCGCCGTGTAAAGAAGGGGGGGGGTAAGATTTAAAGGGCCGACATTGTTTAAGGCTGGAATTAAGGCTTGGAGGATAAGATACCTAAAACCCCTGGGAAAATCTGGTCTATTGCGTATCTTCTGATAAGGCATTCCTGACACTTTGACCCGTTTATATATTGATTTATATAATTTTTCAGGTATTGCTAGCTTTGCTTGCTCTTGATTCTACGTTTATTACAAATGTTACTGACGCCTGGCTTTACTTTTAACAATTTCTGAATCATAGACCAGGGCCCCGTTTCACGAAATTGTAAAAAAACAACTTGACAAATGTACTAGTTTTACCAAGGATACACCGGTATATTTGTAGATTTTCTAATTCACAAGAAACATTTTTAATGACTACTACAATAACTTGTAAAATTTCTACCCAGCCCGGAGTAAGGTAGACAGAGTTACAAGTTCATTTTACAAATATAAAACTTAAATATTATTAGTATTCGTCACCATTGTATATAATTTTTAATTTATTTAAATACACTGGATGGGACTGAAATAACAACTTCTTAATTTTTTAAATGACTATATTTCACCTGATCCCAGGCATACTCATGTCTACAAACAGAATAAATAATTTAAAATAACGTTAGGATAATCTAACTTAGTCTGAAAATTCAACTTCTACACATAAGTAGACTTTTTAGACTAAGTTAGATTATCCTAACGTTATTTTAAATTACTTATTCTGTTTGTAGACATGAGTATGCCTAGGGTCAGGCGAAATATAGTCATTTAAAGAAGTAAGAAGTTGTTATTTCAGTCCCATCCAGTGTATTTAAATAAATTAAACATTATAAAACTTATTTTTGATAGTCAATTTTTATAGTCAAGTTTATTAAAAATCGAGTTGTAAAACGATGTTTATAAATATTACTTCTCATGTTTTAGAAATAATTTATTAATATGAATGAAACTAGGTTATAATAATATTTTGATTTATTGTTTATAAAATATTGTTAAATTAGTTAAAAACTTTTGTTGGTTACAAGTTGTTTTTGTACAATAGTTTGTAAGATTTGCAGGGGGATAAATTTTAATAGAATTTGGGATATCCTATTACAGTTTGAAAAACTACTATGTGCTAGTTTCCAAAAGATCAAGTAAATATTTGTAAAAAGGCGGGAGGGAGTCACCTGTGTTTCCATTTTTCACCACTATTTTGGGGGACCAGCGCTAGTAAAGTGTCACAGGTAGAGAAGAACAAAGTCGACAATCTTACCGTATAGAGTTATGTTATCTGTGACTATCCCTGTGACCTAACTAGGATGTAAAAAGTCAGGTTTAAGGATCCATTTTTCTTCAGTCTTCTTTGCCACTGGAAATTGAACAGCCATCCACTAGCAATTTTTCCGATGAAAATTCACATATATTATAAAAAAAGGTCACGGTAAGCCTCTACACCAGGTAAGTATTCAGTATAAGTATGCTGAAGATTAGCAGAAAAGAAAGGAAAACAAATGAATGGATCAGGAAGCAAACAGGTATGGAGGACATAGTTGGAATTGTGAGTGAAAGGAAATGGGGATGGGCAGGACATATAGTTAGGACTGATGACGAAAGATGGACAAAGAAGATAATACAATGGTATCCGAGAGAGAGAAAGAGGAGTAGAGGGAGACCTAGAGTGAGATGGGATGAGGAGATGAGGAGTATATGTGGACAGGAAACATGGCAAAGGGTAGCATGGGACAGGAAGGAATGGTAAGGATGGGAGAGGTGTGCAAAATGTCTTCTTAAATAAATAAAATAAATTAATTAATAATATTGGATTATGTATTAGTAAAAATAGGTTATAAGTAAAATAGTATTAGTAAAATTTTATGATGTAAAATTACATCATGAAGAGGAAAAAATGTAAAATACAATTAAGTTTGTAATAAATAAATATTTTTATTTTCTTTTAGTTAAACAAATTAGTTAAATGGTTTAAGTTACATAGTTAGGTTTTAATTTACTTATTTGTTCAGTGAAATAAATTATTCTAATAAAGAAAGTATTTTATTATACTTTCATCTTCACATTAAAAAAATATTAACAAAAAAAATAATAATAATAAAATAAAATAGTTATATTTTAAAAGTAATAAAATTAGAATTAATGTTAATAATTAATTAACACTCATGTAAATTAACATTAGTGCTTCGAAACAATAGAATGGTTAGAAAATAATTAAGTCAGGAGTACTTAAAATCATCCTCAGTAAGGGCACCACGGCTTAGTGCCGACTTTGCACTGGTATTAACTGTTAAGTATTTTATAATAAGTGTATATCTTTGTGCAAATAAATGGTTTATATATTTATAAAAAAAGGTATTGTAATAGAATAAAAGAAGTTAGAAAAAAAAGAGAAATTTATCTACTCATAAACTTCTATAATCTTATGTTACCTTTATTTTTAACAACTCTTATCATTTGCTGCCGTTTCTCTCATACTTGATAATGTGAATCTAATTTGTTGGGTTTTTCTTTAGTTTGAAGTTCAAGTTAAGTTTTGTTGTTTACGTTAAAATAAAACCTCTTTACCCTAATAAAAACCAGGATCCCTGGGTTGAAAGCTCGGTAGTTAAATCTCTACTATTTCGGAATGTTGTCGTGGTGTTCGTAAACTTTTTCTCGTCGAAGTTAGAAATATATTATAAACATATTCAAACTATGACCGGTTATTGAAGTCTTAATATCAAGAAGTTATAATAACACTCAATAAATTTTTGAGTACGTATAATTTGTTTTTAGATGTAGGTAGCTTAAAATTCGCATTTTTGTCCTTAATTGTACATCGTTCTTGCCATCTCATTACAAAATGGTACTACCTGCTTTAGGTTTCAATTTAACAATTATTCATTAAACACCCACAGTATGTAAGTAAAACCTTCTACTGTTATTGCTTTTAAACGATTTACCACAAAGCGTCTCTTTGTGGAAATTAAGACCCCTAAAGTTATTTTTCGCACGATAAACTTTGAAAATGTTAAAATAAAATTAAAAAGTATTACACGAGTTTTAGTGATAACAACTTCATGTTTATATTACCTTCTTAATGTATTTTTAATGTTTAAATATTTTTTTATTTGAAATGTAAAAAAGGTAACCCCCCCCTGAAAATTTCCCCCAGAGTTTTTAACAGTCAGAGATAATACGAAATAAAATAATATTACCTTTACATACGGAAATGTTTTTTTACTGAAAAGCTCGTTTATTGTATTTTTAAATTTATAAGGTCTTTATTTAAAGCAAGCTGCTAAATATGGAACTTAAAATAGACCGAAAATCATGAAAAATACTATTTTGTTCTATAACTGTGATAGACACAAATAGTACAAGAGCCATCCTGAATAAACGTAACTCATTTTGAACTACCTTAAACCAAATGTTGTAAATTATGACTTAAATGATGAAGAAAAAACGTAGTCTGCCTATCTAGAGTCCTAACATAAATATGAAGAGCTCCTATATTTTTTCTTCTTCATTTAATAATTGCATACGAAATAATATACTGTTTGCGGCCGCTACGAAACGTCGGCGCTGGGGGCATCTGCTCCTTCTTGTGTCCGCTTCGCGGTTGATTGTTGTATTTTAACAGTTCGTTACATTACTGGTTTATATAAGTGGCATACTGCCACGATATAAGCGAATTTCAAATGTATTAGTCAAAAAATCGTGATTTGTTTACATTATGTCAATTAATGACATAATGTTTTGTTTTACATATATATGTCAATCAATAAACCGGAGTCAATAATGATAATAAAATGAAACTTAGTATTTTTGGAAGTGTGCACATTTAATTTTGGAAGTTCACATTTAAGTTTTTTAAAACCAATGGAATAAAATATACGCATCTTCTTTGAAAAACAACGATTCATTTGATTTTTAATTGGAGTCCTTTCTACCTCTAAAACGAGGGAAATCATTTTTTGCGATCTTAATACTCCTCTATATTTTACTTTGCTCAGTTACATATCATATTGTATAAAAAATAATTATAAAAAATAATTAAATTAAATATAAAGTAGGGTAGCATTCAGGAATGTAACTTAAGATTGAGAAGGCTGTGATATATAAAGGTACATTTATATTTTCCAAAACTGTTTCATTTAACCGTTGAAACTCTTTTAATTTAGGACTCCTTATATCTTCTTTAAAAGTTTAAATGATGTTCTCATTATATAAATACTTAATATCATCATTAAAAAGAAATACCAAGTCTCATACGTATAACTTTGATCCTGTTTTAAGTCTCTCAAAAACTTACCATACGAAGACTTGATATAGTTAATGGAAAAATATCTTGAGAAGCCACTCATCTCTTGAGAACCTTTTCAACCGCCCTGACAGACTCTTTATTAACAGCTATAAATAACTTGATATTGAACTTTTTGTGATTCATTAAAAGTTTGTTATAATAATGGTTAAATATCACTAAACTATGAAGAAAATGGATCAAAAGAACAGTTTTAGATGGATAATTATTGGAATTTTTACCATGTTACGTAACGATATAATCAATAGATAAATAAGGAGTAGAGCTTACCTTTTCCTTCTACACTAATTTTTTCCGACGACCCGATAAACGCGATTTTCTTAAAAAAATCCTGTCAGAAGGTTCAATGCATCGCGAAGTGGTCAGTAGGATAGGAGACCTCAGAGATTAAAAATGATTTTTCCTGTTCTAAGACTAACGAAACGGGACAGGAGATATTCTAAGTTCAAAAATGTTCAGTAACAACACTAACTTCGTCTTTCCACTTATGAGCTTTAATTTACTCAAAGCAGAGCCAAATTTTGGCAATAATGCCATCTACAGTGTTTAAACAAGTAAAACAAAATTTAAAGAAACGAAATTAAACAATCTCAATCAACTAGATAAAAGGTGACAATTATACAAAAGTTAAAACAATAAAACATTATAGGCAAAAGTAAAAATATGCTTTTAAGTAAGTAGATAAGTAACTAAATTAAAAAATAAACAATGTAAAAATAAATAAATAATTAAATAAATAAATTAAAAAAATGTAAATATCTATAAATTGATAAATGAATATAAGAGGAAGGTTCTGGTGAGTTTTTGAGTGTTTTAACGCTAGAAATCTGATGGGTCTTTGATAAAAGTAGCAAAAGCTTGAATTATAACAGAGTCATCACTGTTGTGTCCAGTGCCCTTCTGATTTTCAAATTTTCTAATAAGAAGAGTCTATAAATCTTGTTCTCGAAATAAAGAAAACCTTCATTATGACCCTTATTACCACTAACCTCTAAGCAAATTAGGGTTGTAAAAATTAATAAAAAATCTGGCGCGTAAGTCCGTAAGTCGGGCGAATTTTCTTTGAAAAACGTGCTTTTTTGCTTATAAATCCATTTGCTTAAGCTTCCGTAATTTTTCAAAAAAATACGTATTTCCCATAGATTATACTCTACACTGCACAGCATTATTCTCTGCAACCATTTGAAGCTTAGTTTATGCTGCTTTTAGCATAATTTCTAAATAATAAATTAATAATAAAATAGTCTGCCTATTCTTTATTATTATACTGCAAATAAATCTTATGATTCAAGACATAACATTATTTAAAAAGCGTAAACTATTTTGAAAAGATACATTCTGCTGCTGAAATGAGATTATAAAGTATTCAGATAGTAGTTCGAATTACAAACAAGGTTTTTATTCAGAAAGAAAAATTGCGCACAAAGACAAAATGATTAAATTAATAAAATAAATGGTTTAAAAAACTGCACTAGAATAAAAACTCCAAAAGCTTTTTTAGATTTTTTTAATCCATTAAATAACAGAGACAGAAAAGTGGGAATGAATAAAAAATGAAGAAGGAAGAGTTCATTGGGAAATGAAAAGGCAAGTGAAAAATATGGAGGTAAAAATAAAGCATAAGTGACGTAGAATGGAACAGGAAGCATATGCTGCGAAGAGTTTTCATCTCCTCTCGCAAACGTAAATTTTCTTCTACCTCTTTGTGCCTCTTTTAATGGAATTTGTTGTATTATTCATTCTGTCTATGTAACACTGAAAAATAATTGTATGTTTCAATTTTCTTTTACAAACGTGTGAAGTGTACAAAATGTGAATATGTTAGAAGTTGGATATCTTCTCACAAGTAATCTAAAAAAATACAAAACTTAAAATTTAAGTAGTAATAAGATATATCAGGAAGTCACGTAATACCTTAAAAATTCTGCTTCAGAAGAATATAACTCCATTCTATCACTATTTATGTAAAGTGATACACTTGTACCGAATTTCAACTCAATTGAAATTTAACATCATTATTTTTATCACTATTTTTATCATTATTTATTATTGACATCATTATTTTCCGATGTTTTACAAATTTTTAAGAAACGTAAACAAGTCATTCGATAAAAATTGAACTATTGCAAACAATGAGATTAAATTTGGCACATATGTTAGTCTAATATATGATTACTTACAAGAAAAATCTCAAATTGATTAAAATATGTTTCCATTGATCAGTATGTATATGTATATGTGTGTGTTTGTATGTCATTCATTGATCAAACGTTTTCTGAAGTTTTAAATTTTCGCTCTGACATTATTGCTGGTTAATGTCATCATATAAAAATAATTTTCCGGTTAGCTCTACTAGACATAAAGATTAATTTTCGAACCAAGTTCCAACGCTCTAGTATACATTTGTTGGGAGGTATGATGATAACAGCACACGCACACACATACTCAAACCCTACTAGACAGACAAATTTGTGAAAACAACTCAGCAAGTCTTATAAATACCAAAAACAGATTTAGAATCCTTTTGCATTTATACCTAGGGTATAAATGAGGAAAAGTAAAAATTATTAGCACTGAATCAGTGCTTTTATATATAATTTCCACACAAAATATTTTTAGTATGATTTTAATTTACATAATATTTATGACGTCATATTATCTTAGATAATAGATACCATTTGATCATATTTTATTTAATTTAGAATGAAATTAAATGGGTTTTAACCCATTTAAATGGGTTACGTACTATGGGTTTTAGTATTGATCTAAATTAATCATTCCTAAAGTCTAGCAGCCTCCATTCGCTGCCCTCTGGCAAGCCGGCGGGGACAAACATATTCACCATGTTGGTCCCTTCAGGTGCCCTCGGGGGGTTGTTGGTGGAGGCTGCAAGTACTATCTAGAACAGTAATTTATCATAAGTTAAGAAGTACCATCACTGGGTGGCTTCTTCTGCTCTGTTTCTATCTGTGTTAGAGTTCTTAGACCAAAGTTATTGTTATTATTAAATCATTTATAGTTGTAACTATCAAAAAAAAAAGTATTGATCTATTAAAATGATGGATTCATATGGTGTTCTGCTACTATAGCAAACAACTAGACAACATATGCATTTTTTATTGTATATTATAGTACTTGTTCATTTTTAAATTGACCTGGGATCATCAAGATTGTTATCTTATTTTGTGTTGCTTTGTGGCATTATATAGCCTTACTTTTGCAATTAAAAAATGATGACCTATGACTTCCAGCGAATAGCTTCGTATCTTTTATTCTTTTCTTGTTTGACATTATACAATAACTTCGTGATAGTTTCCACTTCATTTAAAAAAAATGAATGAAAAATTAAAACAAAATAATTTAGTTGACTAAGACGTTAAATAAATATTTTCATAAGATGGTTAAAAGGAAAGCGAACTTGTCTTGAGAATTATTTCTCTGTGATTTATTACTTTCTTTTCCCTTCTGAAACTTGTAAAATTCTAATAAAAAACTCTGCTTGTGAAAAACAGTTTAAAATGTTTGTCAGATTTGCTGTGGGGTTTTTATCATTAAAGTACGAAAAAGTTGTATTTCTGCCGGCAGACTCCTCATCTGCAGGCAACATTAATTTGCTTTTTTCCTAAAATGTACAATTTCCAGTTATAATTTTTAAAAAGCTGTCTGAAAAATATAATTTTTCTTTTTTTATTCATTAGTATTTAAAAAAAATGTGTATAGATATAAACGAAAATGAAACGATTTTAATAAACAATTAATTATTGTGTGTTAATATTGTTGCTATAAACTATTAATTATTCTATTAACCATTAATTAATGTGTTTAATAAGCTCCAATGTATTTCAATATTTTGTTTTGTTATTTAAATACGTTGTTGTCATCATTTTGTCTTACACTCTCCCCCTTCGTTACTCTAATTTCCTTAATTTTCACTTAAATAATCAAACACCTATTATTAAAAATTGTAAAAAATTCGAATAGTTGTAATTTTAAGTGATTATTGATTAATGGGACAACGAACCATGATTAGGGACCAGATAGACCTCTCTTTTTTGGTAAAAGTCAAACATTAAAATCAAAAACATAAGTCCCACTTAAACTCAGAGATTTTTAGTCATAAAATGTCGCCCCCTTCTCATTCTCTTTTCATTCTTACTCTTTCACTCGCTATATTTAATTGGATATAAAACTCTCTATTTCAGTCACTTTAACCCTACCCCTCGTTTCATTATTTCTCTATTGTCTCATCCCCTAATTCTCCATTACAACTAATAATCTAACTTATATAACAACCTCATTAAAACTAAAAACACAACATTATTATCTAAACTTCTCCTCTAACAGCTCTTGTAGCTTATAAATTAATTCGTATCATTAAAGTTTAATAATTTGAGATTGTATTCCTTTGCCCTACTAACACTTTACTCCTTTAATTCAAAGTAAGTTTTTCAAAAATAGAGTTTTTAGTAAATTAATTAAACCTGTACTAATTTATTAAATTTGCGCAGGTTTTATATTGAATGAGTAACAAAAAATAAATAACTTTGTGTCATTTATTTGTTTGAAAATAGTTTGAACATTTTTATTACATTACTCAATGTATATTTACTCGATTGCACAGTGCTTTTACACTTTTCTATAATGAAGTAAAAAAATAGGTGGATTTTTCTTACCAACGCAAAAATAGGTTCCAAAAGATTTCTTTACAGTTCAGGAGAAAAAAATAGCGGGAGCTAAAGAGAAAAAAAGTGTTTTAGAATTTTTTAATAAAGTTTTGTTTCTTATTTTAAAATGCTAAAAATCTTAAAATCTAAATTGATCTTAACAAACTTTATTATCCTACAATTTAAAGCAAAATAAAAAAAGCATTTCTTAATAGTATTTTAACTTTTACAAAGATATTTGTAAACGTTAATCTGTAAAACAGAGGTACTTTCTTTCAAATTCTCTTCGCTTTTTTGATACTTTTTCTTCGTTTAAAGTTAAATTTTCTTTAAATCTTCTAAAATATAGGCTTTACTGTTTTTATAAATCTTTAAAAAGAATAATATTGTTTTCTACATAAAAACTTATTTTTTCTGTAAATGAGATCCGAATAAACATACAAGTTTTACGTAAAAAATGCGTCTTGCGTCCATGTAAAAAGCCAAGTCCTGCGGAAAATATCTTGGAATAAGCCATTCTAAGGGTTGAGAGGTCTTTTTCACTTCGTGACTTGACTAATACACAGTACGTTGCTCTGTACAGGAACATTGAACAATATATATTTATTTGATTAAATATGCTGATTCTGCAGCATTATGTAGACTAGGTTTGCTTTGGTACTCCCCCACTTCGACGTTCTTTGCAAAAACATCAAAATATGAGAAGCAGTGATGGAAGCTGGAACTTGATTTTAAATTTCAGGATTTAAACTTGCTCTAAACGAATTTTTAGAATCATATTAATATTTAAATATATTTATCATATCTAAATATAATTACATGATTGAAATTAAAAAAAGTCTCATTTATGATTCCGGTCCTATTGGGAACATCTTATTCGTAAATGAGGGCAAGGAATTTTTCTGCGTTTTCCTGGTGATCAAAATCAGATCCGGGATACCGAGGATCATTTCCTCATACATTTTCCAGTCTTCTTTGCTAACTTTTAATGTTATGGTTGCTCAAAGCAGATTATGAAATTATAGGAATACCCATACCTCTAAATTTATTATAGTATATGGTATTATGATATGCTCCAAATAACTAATATGATATGATAACTTTTCAAAAGTTAATTTTTTAGGTTATAATTATAAAAATCTTATTTGAACTTGGATCAAAATAGAATTTAAAACCATAGGTATCTAAAACCACGATTTAACCGGAACTTTTAGGATTTATTATTAATGCGTCTGAAGTGATCTTCCCACCGGGGTTGACCAATACATAAAGTAACTTCGGACTGGTTTTTTCGACCTCGGAGTCCTTATTTCATTTTAGCTAATTTCAAGTAAGTAAGCGTTTTGATTGTTTAAGAAACAATGTGGTTCTTTTTCCTCTCATTAAAAGCTATTATTGTGGGATGTGATATTTTTTCAGTCAATTAATCATTGCTAATTACATTTAAATGTATTTTCTGACATTAGATTATAACGGCTACTGTCATCTGGCAACCAATAAGGTTGGAAAATTAATAGAATGGCAGTTAAGATAAGTTTTTATTAACCTGTTGAGTCGGTGATTTAAAGCTGTTTAACATTTTCCCTCTTAAAAGATTTAATTTCCTTGTTCATTTAAAAAATAGAGGTTTAGGAAATTTCCTAATCGTCGTAAATTTTGTTTAATTTTTAAAGATAGGTGACTTGTTTAGCAGCAAAATAAAGTTACAGCATATTTTTACTGTCCGTGTTTCAGAAATGATACAATTTGGGAGCTGTTGATTTCTAAGGTGTAAAGAGTAAAAAGAAGGGAAAAGAAGGGAGTTGAAAAAAGAAGGGAGTTGAAGAAAGAACTCCTTTTTATGTAACTAAATACTTCTCTGAATTTAGAACTGAATGATTGCACTATTTTTTCTAGAGTTCTCATTTCCAAGAACCTTTTGAGGGTCATACTGATTATTGCCGGTTATTGACGTCATGAAAAAATATTTTTTGGATAACACAACTCGATAAACAGATAGATTTTTAAACCAAGATTAAGCTCTTCTGCATATATACGCTACGATAATAACAGACACACACACAAACACACACACTAAAAACTTTGTGAAAACCATTCAGGAGGACAGAAAACACCTGAAACAGATAATTCAGGAGTAATCCTGGTTTTTAATTTTTTTGCAGACACAATATTTTTCCTATATACCTTCGGTATAAATGAGCAAAAGTAAAATAGACAAAATATAATACAAAAGCACGTAACAGAAAAGAAAAGAACAATAATTGAATTGTAATTTCTTTAGTTGTTCCTCATATTAACTATAATAATACTAAGGTTGGGCACTAAGAGGAAACTTTCTCCTTAGTGCCCAACCTTAGTATATTTAATATAATTGAATTGCATCAACGCCTGAAGATAACATCTTGTATGAGTTAATGTTCCCTCGGCGTTTGCCATAAGCACCATCTAACTAATCAGAAAATAATAGATTTCTTTTCTCCCTTGGTATACATACCAATTCTTTTGTTCACCAGTAAAATTTAATATTTCATTGTTTTAAAAACTGCTTGAAAATTTTGCTCATTATAAGTTTAAATCTATAACAAAATTGTTTATCTAGAATAACTCTCAGCAAGTTTCATAATAAGTAATGCGTCTATATAACAAGTTATCCGTTCTAATGCTATACCTAAGGTCAACATTAGACCCTCGATTCAAGAGCCTAACAAACTCTGAAACAAGAGCCCTTACGTGCATTCCTTAGAACCTTAATATTTTACTAGATAAGGTATAAAATTAATTAATGACATTAAAACTTTTAATTAAATAAATCTAAAATGTTTCATAAAATTGAAGTGTACCTATAATTTTGAAAACTCAACTAAGTTTAACTTTATTATTTATCAATTTAATTTTATAAAACAAGCTCTGAACTACGAAGAAAAACAAATTTCTATCCTGTAAAATACTTTCTTGTGGAGCTATAATATTTTTTCATTGGGTATTATAAGGTTCATCAATTAGAAAGTTTAAATGCACCAAGTTTTTAAAACTTTTGATGCCAAATAAGCTCTAGCATTTCAAGGCATACAAATTGCTCTAAACATTAGTTTACCTTTGGGTAATATTTTAAATGATTTATAAGTGTGCAATTGCTGGACTTAATAGACATTAATAGACAGTTTAACTACTGATAAGTCCTTTTAGACAAAAGGGCTTACCAGTTGTTAAAACTGTACAAGCTCATAGACGGACTTTAGGAAAGGTATCTGGGGATTCAGCCCTCCTCCCGCTGAATAATAATAATAATAATAGCCCTCCACAAATAAATTATTGAAGCGATTCTAAAGTGGTAATGATGAGCTCAGTGAATCCAATATGAAATTTCAGAGGTACCCAGTACCTGGTATTTTTTATTTATTTTTATAACAAATTTTAATCTGAAAAATCCTTTTGATGATCTGTATGCTAATTTTGATTGGTAAACTTATTTAACATTTAGAAATGCCATTATATCCCTAAGTGAGGCAATTAAATTCATGAGGGCTTTGTCCCTCAAAAAATATAATAAAAGTCCGCCTTTGTATCAGCTCTAATTCTTATTATAATTAAATGTTATTAATTATTAGTATATTGAATAATTAAAGAGATTAACAAAAATTATTTTTTGTACATAGGTCCGCGGGCTGAATCGGGAAAAACCTTTGAAATGCTTGCTTTGTTATTCGCCAATTTCAGTTTATGCTTAATGGTTGGAACAGTAAAACCTTTCCTTGTATGTTGATATTCCTGAAGAGCTATTCTCGGCCTTTTTGAACCAGATCAGCAAAACATTTGGGTATGCAAATTAGCAAAATGTTCGGTATATATAATATATATATATATATATATATAATATATATATATATATATATATATATATATATATATAAATAAAGATTTTTCTTAAAGCGAAATTCACCAAAAATTTTAAAAAACAAAAACACACTGACACAGTAAAATAGATCAAGAGGTCTAATATCACTAACAATACCAAAGTCTCTCTGATGAAACATATTCATTTATTTGTTTCAAACACAATTTGTGTACTAAAGTAATGACTTTTTTATTATTTATTCACAAATAACTTAGTTGGGTCGTTTTATCAAATACCTACCGTCTGTGAAAAGCCGATATATCCGAAACAGTAGCTTATTGACAAAGTGATTGTTTCGTTAAAATAAATTGACATAAAATCTGAGTTAACTAAAGTCTCACTCCATTAGAGTTTAAGAGAAAAGTTTATTTTTGTTGAATTGATAAAATCACAGGTGCTGACTCTATTGAAAACTTTTTACAACTCAAAAGTTAAAATACGAAGCCGGGGGAGAGACGGAAAATTTTGTATTTTGTGGCTTTCCGCTATAAACCTTCAATTAACCGAAACTCCCGAAACTGAGGGGAATATTTTAACGATTTAAAGCTTTTTCAGAACGTGTCAGATTAGAATTTTCTCAATTTATTTTCTCCCTTGCATCGCATAAATAATTAAATTGAATTGAATAAAAAGGAAGAGATTGTCAGTAAACGGTAATTTTACGACGGGTTGATGGCCAGAAAAAAATTCAACAAGAGAGCGGGAACGAGTGAATCTGATTTGTAAACATGCCACTCCCGCTTCAGCCAGTTTCCCAGGAGCCTTCATCCCTAAAAACCATTTCTCACCCCAACCTACCTTTTCCTTTTGTTCTTAAATGGTCAAGTATTATGTTTTACATGAATCATAAATATATTTCCTGTCATGTTAAATTTCACCTTATTCAATATGTATGGTGAATTATATGTGCTATATAACTGAAATTGGATTTTAGTCTGCTGCGTACACTTTTTGATTCATGTATTCTTTACAAATAATTAATTTATTTATTTATATAATTTTACAACCATCAAATTTACAAGCAATTCTTACTTTAGTCAAAAAATTTCACTTTACATTACAAATGAGAAAAAAAACAGAAAAAATACGAATTATTAAAGGTCAAATTAAAATAATCCTTCAGTTCATACATAGGATTAAGCAATAATACTTCTATGACTTTGTTTAAGCATTTTTCGGGTTTTAGAGCTCTTATACCATCTGGTAGGTGATTATATATTTTTATTTCCATGGAACTAGGACCTTTGTAGGTTTTATTGAGTCTAACCGATGGTAGTGTGAGGTCACAGACTCTTCTAGTCTCGTAGCGATGGAGATCACCTTGTTTTGGTTTAGAGCCCAAATTCCTCAAAACATGCCTTAAAAAATTCCATAAAACAGCCATAGACTGTCATAATTCTCCATTTCACAAAGAAAGGTTTGCAAGTTTCTATTTGTTTAACTCCCTCTAGTATACGGATAGCTCTTTTTTGTAGAAGAAAACATCTAAGGGTCTAAATTATTTTTTCAATCTACTTAGAGCAGGAAAGCTTATACTTAATTTAATTTATGTTTAAACTAGTTAAGTTAGGCCAGTTTAAACTAGGTATAAGTATAACCTTATAATTAAATATTATTTAGGCCGTAAAGTTCTATTTTGATGATCTGTTACCATAACATTAAAAATAGGCAGGTATATAAAATAAAAACGGGTACAGGGTAACTTAAACTTTTCCTCACCACATCAGATTTGCTACGCTTATCCTAATTACTTAACTAGTTCGCTCCGCTCGTCTACAAAATATAAAAATCTAAATTTACAGTGCACGTTTAGGACACGTTTTAGGACTCATTTCACACGTTCTAAGATAGTAAGTAGTGTATGTGTCAGATGGAGTATGTGTCTATGGTGTGAATGTCTGTTTTCATCGTAGCTCCTAGTGTGTTTATGCTAGAAAACCGAAATTAGGTACAAGAACCGATCTTTAGGTTTAGTTGATCTATCCGAAAAATAGTTGTTCCAGCAATAATGACACAAATATTTCAAAAATTCATAAAATGTTTTGATCGATTTGAAATTTGCTCACTAGTCATGTATAGGACCGACAAAAGTTTTTTCAGCATTACTTAAATTTTAATCAAATGGCTAGTATAATGTATTTAAAAAAATATTAAATATTACAACATAAGCAGTTAAGAATTCAGCGAGGTCTGTGCCTGGATAGATGACCGCTGGGAATGAAACGAATGTACTTTCTGTGTGAGGATGAGCAAAGAGATTCCAAAGATGCGTGTCAGTATAAATTTGGTGATTTTAATATTCTGTGGATGGACGAATCGAGTCGACAGTAGTATGGATGAGCGTAGCGAATCGGATGTGGCGAGGAAATGTTCCAAGATGTTTAATATTGGTGAAATAATACCTGACCTTTAAGTAAATTCTCTTAGATTTCTAACGGTTACAATATTATTTCTCTTTATCATTTGAAGGAAAAAAATTGGCTATTTCATAGCTGGTATGTTTACTTGTAACTTAACAAGGATTGAAAACTGAAAATGTTATATAAGTTCAGGTTTGAATTATAAACAGGATCTTATTGTATTTAACTATGTGCTTTACTTAAATATAAACTCTCTTTGTTACTTCTCTTAAAAACAACTTAATTTATTAATTTAATTTATTTATTGCGCTTGATATAGATGAACTAACCGATCATTCTAAACAATTCAGTGATGATAAACTTTCAAAAAAATGTAATGCCTTAACTGTTCTCTTGTTTTCTATTTTTTTTAAATTGTCGTTTTTATTTTTGTTGAATTTTACAAAAGGGTTAAAAACAAGGCGTTTGGGATATTTTCATTTTGCTGTGTTTTGGCCGTTTTCGTCGTTTTTTTTTGTCCACCCCCCTCATTTCCATATAAATGTAAATTGGTCTCCTTTACCCATACCTTTTTAGAACATTACCATTATTTTAATCAATATGGGACCATGTGTTCCCTTTTTACAGTTAAAAAAAGCTTTCAGAGTAAGGTAGATTCATTTAATTATTTTGTAATAGGGACGAAAACTAGTTTATTTTTATTAAAGTTTAACTTAGAAAATACTTGGGTGAAGTTTCGTTTTTCTTTACTTCTGTAAAATAAAGCTGCCATATTTGAAACAAAGCTTTCCTGCCTCACATAAAAAACAAAAAAAACATGGGCCACTCTATGGCTCGCATTATAAAATCAAGAAACATTTAAACGTGCTAGCGTGCTTAAGGTCTTGATGGGTTCAATCGTTTCAAAGTAGGTATAGTTTTTTTTGTTAAATATATTTTTGAACAGAATTTGGGAGCTTTGCTAAGAAAATCGAGAAAAGCTAATAGAGTTTCTTACAGTTTCATAAAAAACTCTATAAATTTTATCGTTTTACGGCTGTTATGGTACAACCGGCCTAGCTATTAATATTCATGACACTAATAGCCCTTTACAATGATCATATCTATTGACGGACATCAATATTATTTCTAACATGTTACCTCAAAATTTACATAAATTTAATTATTACTCAAAATATTATACCTATTGTATATCTTAAGGTCAATTTTCACCGATGGCATTAATTTAAATTAACTACATATGAAACCTTGGAGACCAAAAATTTGTTAAAAGTATAATTTATTTTATTTTTTTTTAAATTAAAAATGTTTAAATATTTTATAACTTTGTGATGAAATAAGGTGGGTGGTAAGTTTATGGGTTTAAATTTGCCTACAAATTAGAGTCATGGGCAGTTAATGAGAAGATTTTAAGCATGCTCAATTTGTACTAAAAGTATCTGCATTACGTTTTTGGCACATGTTTGTTTTTTTATCATAGATTTGTTATCGAAAAATTACTATTATGTCGTTTTGTAGTAACATAAAGGGGAGGGGGGGGGGTGTTATCACTGCATGCCTATGGAACAATTCATGGAACACTTTAGTTTTTGAACACTTTAGCACTTGGTAATTTGGTAATTTTATGAGAGAGGGGATAAAAAAATTACATTTAATTCATATTGCATCTTGGTATGGTTTAGTAAGCTTTGTTTAAAAACCTGTTGAAAACTGTTACATTGAAGAGGTTTTAAAAAATCAGTGTTGCTAACAATTTGTATCGCAAAAAAAATATTTAAAACTAAATTAAGAATTTTAGTTTTAAATTAATTTTTAAATTGATTTAAATTTAATTAGGAACTCTTAAATCTAAAAAATTCTTTTCATTTTAAAACTTTTACTGTAAATTTATTAGCAAAACTGTTTTTTTAAAATTCAATGTTCAGTAACAGTTCAATGTTTTCTGTTCAATGAAACAGTTTTTAATAGGTTTTTAAACATAGCTCGGTGATATGATAAAGCAGTATGTAAATTGTTTTTTATGTTGTTAAACTTTGATGATGACTAATTTTGAGTCGAAAGCTGAGTTACTTATTATATAAAAAAATTGGGAACGGGGAACCTCAGAAATTTTCCTCATTAGTTCGGATTAGCTACGCTTATCCTTCCTAGTTCCGTCTCGCATCGCTCGTCCTTAGAATATACAAGTCATTAAATTTATACTGCAACACATCTTTAGACGTGTTAAATTACTATTCTAACAAAACAGAATACAAGATCTAAACATAGTAAATATTATAAGCCTTAATTTCCGTACTTAAATGACATCATCTCTGTCTAAATTAAACTACAAGCATAGCTTTTGGTCAGTAAATATTCCAAGAGGTAAAAAGTATTGTGTTTTATCTTGTTCTATATTCACCGTAAAAATAATTGATAGGAGTTTAATAAATTATTATTTTTGATTTTCCTTGTCTAGACTCCAAGATTGAAAAATCTTTTTATGGACCATTGGAAGGTCTCCTTTAAAAAAGTAATGTCTAAAAAAAACGAGTAACCCTCAATTTTTGTCCTGCCCCTCCTACTACGTCATATCTGAACCCTTTTTTTCTAATCATAGCCCAACGTAGGTTTCCTCGGGACAGTTTTTTCATCGTTGGTGCTTAAAAGGGTTTGATGGTTTCTGGACTGGAGAAGCTTATTTTATAAAGGTTTATGTTGGTTTTGTGATACAATTTTCTTTATATACCTGATCCCTTGAGTCGTTTGGTTTTTCTTTATGTTTTCCGAGTAATAACGTGGCCAAAGTAATCGACCTTTTACTTTTTTATATTTTCATCGATTCGTTTATATACTATAAAAAATAAGGTGAAAAGGGATTTTGTGTAAATTGTTTGCAATAGCCTGAATTTAAGATTTATCATAAAGCCGAAATAAGCAACTGTTGGTACGTAGGGAGCATATTGTGTTTTTGTGAGACTTATACCTATGTCAAAAACACATACATACAATTATAAGAAAAGAGTTCTAGAACATTACTTAACTTTGACTGAAACTTATACCAATATCAAAAAACATATAGATAAGTACATAGATACAGGTAATCTCGGAATATAGGAATTAACCTTTTTTTGTGTGAGACTAATACAAGAACTACAGAAGAACATACAGTTATTCTAAAAAAAATAAGATAATACTAAAGCTTTTATGAGTCTTATACCGATGTCAAAAAATAGATGCGTACAGATATTCAAAAATTCTAAAACTTTACTTAAGTTTGAGTGAGATTTATACCCTTGTCGAAAACATATAGGAATATACAGGTGTTCTAGAAATCTAAGGCATTATTTAAGTTTGAGTGTGACTTATATCACTGTCAAAAACAAATAGATACATCCAAGTGTTCTAAAATTCTAGAACATTACTTAAGTTTGAGTGAGACTTATACCTTTGTCAAAAACCTAGAAGAATATACTGATGTCCTAGAAATCTAAGACAATATTTAAGAAAGAGTGAGACATATCACTGTCAAAAACAAATAGATACATTCGGGTGTTCTAAAATTCTAGAGCTTTACTTAAGTTTGAGTGAAACTTATACCTTTGTCAAAAACATATGGGAATATATTGGTGTTCTAGAAATCTTAGTCATTATTTCAGTTTGAATGAGACTTATATCACTGTCAAACACAAATAGATACATGTGTTTTAAAATTCTAGACCTTTACTTAATTTTGAGTGAGACTCATACATATACCAAACTGAAGATTATTTTTTCTATACATTTTGATTATATTAACTACGTAAATGGGTCGCAAGTTGAATACTTTACCCAATATTAACAAGAAGTTTAATATCATTTTATACAAAACGTTAATTAATGTTGAATAAATGAATATTAAGTATGAATGATGAACTGAGAAGAAAGGGAGATTGCATCCCTTCGCCCTAAAGAGAATAGCATCGTCCCTTAATGTCTGTAGATATACTGTTATCAGTACAAATACAGGTACAAACAACGTGCATAATGTAGACAATGCATAGTCCAACCATTAAGATAAAGTATTGCTCCATTATAGCATCCCTGAGGGACTCCTAAATGTTATGTAAACTGTATTTAACGGCTACATAATTAATTAACATGATTTAAAACAGCAAATGACCTGTGAAGGAGTTATTATTTGAAAATATTATAAATATATCATATTTTTGGTAATTTTTTGTTTGTTTAAGTAATAAGGTAAAACACTTTGTATATCCTTTCATTTTTATTCTTTTAGTTGATAATGGTTTACGTGGATGGAAAAAAAGAGTGGGACAATGTCGATACTCGATTCCGTATATGAGCTATACTTGAACTATGTATGTCATGTTACTACTGGAATTAAGGAGGTTGAGAATATTGAGGGATTCTATACGGATGTTAAATGTGTAAGGAAAGAACGCATTTATTGTTAGTTTTAGCAAATCTTCTTCTTCAGATCACGTGTAAGTAAACTTAATGAACCAGCAAAATCTAAAAACAAGAATGGTGTTTATGATAAAATTAGGCGAGGCAATACATTGGCCATACTGACAGAACCCTAAAAGTCAAAGTCAAAGAACATTTATGTAATGACCTCAGCAGTTTTTACTAGCTTAATCACTGAGAGGGTCATAGTAATGGAAATCATCAATATGGGAAGAGTGAATTCTCTTAAAAAATACGAAATCTAAATAAAACAAAAAGCAGCTCAAAATTTAGATCTGAAATCTAAATCTGAATGCGAGAGCGGCTGCAAAATATTAATGAAAATGATAGCTAATGCGACATCTCTTCTTGAGATTATTATAATGAATATGCTTCAGTCTCAGTCATGTCATAAGGACCCACAAGTTACATTATCCTTTTCTCACCTGTCAGGTCTATCTTTTCTTCTAAATTCTTATTTTTAGTGAGTTTTCATTAGAAAAAAGGACGCTCTGTGCTAAAGATACAGAGAGAGAGAGAGAGAATTCTTATTGCTTCAATGCACACCACAAATACAAAAAATTAAAAACAGAAACCATGGATTTATTTAAAAAAAATCATATATCATATATAGAAAGAAATACGTCTTTGTAGCTAAAAAAAGCAAAGCAATGATACAAATGAGCATTGAAGAAGGTTTTATTATAGTTGCCACAACAAAGGAGAGGCGATTGAAATTAGTAAAGTCTTAATTTCCCTCCTATTTCGTAGGGGAGACGCCTAGCAGAATGGAGACCGTGAGAAAACACTTCTAACATCCTTGACGAGTTATGAAAAAACGGAGATGAAATTTACTACGTGACCAAATTCAGCCCACCGGCAAGTTTGACTTAAATAAAAAGACAAGCCGCTGAAACAATGTATGAATTGGAGAGCCAGGCATAATATAATAGTTCCTCCAGCAATGCCAAAATTTGACTGATAATTAATGACTGATATGTATACTGTCCGATTCATATTAATTATATTAGTGCTGTAAAGAATTATTACAAAATGTAAATTTGTACGTAAAAACTATTCAGAACATTATTTGCAGCAATTAGTACAGCTTCCTAAAGTAACGTGTTGATCATATTTTTCGTTGAATCGATAACCAAGCGTTAGACATAATGTGCACAAAGTAGCTTGTCCAAGGATTTGGCAATATTCTCTAAAGGGTTGAAGCAAATAAAGCTATTTCTAAATGTATTTTTGTGAAAAGAAATACAAGTAGAAACATGAAAAAATAATTATACATTTATTTTAAAATTAAACTATTTTATTCGTATTTTCTATTCTTAATGTCAAAAGTAAACCATTTACTTAGGTAAATTATACTGTTTAAATATTTTATTAACTAAATGAAAATTCACTCTTAATAAAACTCTTTACATTAGGGAAAACAATTTTAATTTACATCTTTTAAAAGACAGAAATGAATTAAATAAGTTTCACTGAAGACATAAGACAAGACAGAGATTAATAATATTAAGAGATGCGAGATAAGGTAGAAGATGTAAGAGATAAGATTATTAGTCAAGAGAGTTTATATCTCTACCAGATTACTCGGAATAGTTAAGAGAGGATTGTAGAGATGTAATAACATTAAATTTGTTTCATTGTAGAGATACCGGGCCTTTTACCTTAACTAATTGATGGCTTAAAAGTTTCAGAAGTAAAATTTCAAGTCTTTTTAACTTGATTAGACTCATAATGTTCTCTTTCTCTTGTTCACTTTCTTTACGCCTTACATATCTTAGAAAACGACGCTTTCTACTTTAGTGTAATTATTGTTTTCTTTTATTTTACTTGTTTTATTTATATTAAATGTATGTTATGTTTAAAAAGGTTAATCAACAAATGGCTGAACAGATTTTGATCAAACTTGGAATCATTCAATAATTAGTTTAAGATATGACGTTAATAGTATATTATGCTACTAGGTAGCAAAATGAAATTTTGCAGACGAGTTTTATAAATTTGCCCCCGAGCCGAAGGCGAGGGCGGGCTATGGAAATTACCTGCAGAGGCGTAAGCCGAGGCAGGTAATTAACCCATTTGACAGACGAGGCGAAGCCGAGGCTGGCAAATGGCGAATTACCTGCAGAGGCGTAAGCCGAGGCAGGTAATTAATAGCACGAGTCTGCAATGTTTCTTTTGCTGCATAGTAGCATATACTATTTTATCTACTAACGGCAGAAAAAATACACAAGCGATTATTTTAAATACTTGCTGCGAGATTTTACAGGCAGTAAAGACTGCTTTGAAGTAGATGCAACGCTGACAATATCAGGTGGAGTGTGGTCCAATAACTCGTCAATGTCAACAATGTTTGTATCTTTATTCACTTCACTGTTGTTCTCACTCAACTTAACTTTAGTTTACAGATTTAGTTTTTGATAACGTTCTATTTTTGTAACTTTATATACTTAAACTAAATATAACAACATGAAATACAAAATCTGACGACTTAAACATTAAAAATCTGTCGATTCATAAACAGCTGGTAAATAATTTAATTTAATGCCAAAATTATCAGTGTTGCCAATTTGTTTCTAAAACATTATATATTATTAGATAAACAAATGTTAAATGTTAAACATTTAATAATAATATCGTAATTTTAAGTAACAATAAAGAAAGTTACATACTAGAAACAAGCTAGAATAAATCATAGTTTACAAAATAAAACAATACCGAAATTCACGCAATAATTTGTAAAATAATAACCTCCGCTCATTCATTTTTCCGAGTTTGGACTTGTTTCCCATGTTATTTAAATGAGCCATAACTCCCTAGTACTTTTTTCATTACCAAAACATTTTGCGTACTGTTTTGAAACATTTTGCGTACTGTTTTGAAATATTTTCCGTATTGTTTGACAGTGTAGGTAAAATGACATTTTGCAGCTTAAAAACAGTCCAGTAATAGCTAATTTTGCTGCCGTGAGTAGATAAAAGAAATTACTTAATAAGACGTTTAAAGTTTGTTACTTACTGATTAACAAGCTGTTTGGGTTTTACTTTCAATTCTTTGTTCTTGTTCCATCTCAAAAAGAACACTTTAAAAGGAACAATAAGTCAGTTTATAAGTCAACCATAGGGACTATACACTCAATATGATTGTTTACCAATCTCGATCTTCCCGGTGACAAGAGATATCATAATAGTATTTGTCTTTGTGCTGTTAATTTTTGGGCGATCGATAATGATAAAAGTCTGATGATTAATCAGTTTTCTATGTAAAAGTTTTCCTGGAGATGGAACTTTTATAGAAACTCACAACTTCTGACTTATTTAGGTCATTCCGAATTTTTCCATTTATTTATTTGTCTTTGAAGAATCAGCTTTATTTACTTTTCATACTTGGTTGGTTGACATTGATGACGAGTTAAGCTGAAGATGTTAATTTTAAAAGTCGTCTCTGTCAATTTACAAATATTAAGTGGATTGACATCTTTCTTTTTCCCTTATTTATGTCAGGTTATAAAATAAAACCATATAATTGAAAATTATGTTACAAGACAGTAAAAAGGTATTCACTTTAACCCTTGCAAACTAAAAAACACAAACTTTTAAATGGTGAAACGTAAAAATATGATGGAAATGGTGTGACATTTTTTTGCTATTACAATGTTCCTCTATCTTATCATAGGAAATAAGGTAGGAAAATATATATCACTGCTAAATCAATAAAATATTTCAGCATAAACAATAAATCATAACAGCGAACTTTTTATTATGTTCAATATAAGTTACCCAAAGAAACAATTTTATGTCATTTATAATTCAATTGACGTTTGAAAGAAATATGGTGTATTTTCTTGAAAACTAAGTAGAACTGTAGAATCTTATTTCCAATTTTCTAGAGAGATTCCCAAAATATGATGAAGATAAAAATTGGCTTCAATAAAAATAGTTTTCTTGTAAAGTTTATTGTTTAGGTTTCTAGAAAGAATAAAATAGTATTTGTGGACCGAATTTGTTCAGGAAACAAACGCATTGTATTAAAAAACGTTGGGCTATATTTTGTAAAAGAATTTCAAGTACCTAATCAAATCTAATAACCATAGCATGTAAAAGAATCAATTGTATAATTATTATAAAATAACCTTAATTTGAAAAAAAACGAATAAAAATAGAGTATATCTAACTCGAAACACATAATTTTTTATAGAAAAAATATCTAAATCAAATAAAATGATACTCATCTTCAAAAAATACGATTAAATACCATAGAGTTACATAGAGTACCATTACAATTAAATAGAGTTGAAGATACTTTAATGTCAATATTGATTGCCATTTAGCATTGATGAAATCCAGCTCTACTCACCAATAATTTTTAAAAAAAGCTACCCGTATTATGAATTATGCTAAACAAGACGCTAAGTTCAAACAATATTTTATTGAAAATAAAATTGTAACTTTTCATTCAGCCTATATTTTTTGTTGTTCGTTTAAGCAAAGTATGATAAGGGGGAGTTCAATTATATTAAGAACCACAATTATGACATTAGATATATCGCTAACATTAATATTCTCACTTGTAGGCTCAACCAATCACATCAGTCCCTAAATTTTAATGGCATAAGGTGCTTTCATAAATTACCCGCTTCAATAGTTGAACTTCCACCCAAAACTTTAAAAAAAGCATTAAAAAAATTGTTGCTTTAGAAAGCCTACTATAATGTTTACGAGTTTTTAGCTGATAACTTAGTATTCTCAACCAGAATGTTAAGTGTTACTCATTTAATGATATAGTTTTTTTAAATCTCCCTCTCTGCAGCACTAGGCGTAAGCTTTTTAGTAGAGATGAAACCTTAATTTTATAATATATTCATGTATATTGGTAATATATTTAATAAAGGTATTAAAAAAAAATCAAGTTTGTTATTCAAGTTATGCTATCTATGTTTATGCAGTCTATGCAAAAAACGAGACAACGCTTTGTGCCGTAGAGAGAGATAAAATGCATAGTACTTTTTATTAACACCACAAAATATGGGGCTTCAGCCAGTAGCCAAAGGCCCAATATTGAATATTGGTAACACATTGATTCGTTAAATTTGAATGCTGACTCTATTTTTATAGATTATTAAATCAGCAAAGAAACTTTTTCTTGCAAATACATTAAATATGAATCATTTTTATGAGAAGTTCAAGTTTGTACTTTAATCAAAAAGGACTGTTATGATACTCCGCGTTAGACCAAAACAAAGAAATTATCCTTTTTGTAGCAGGTTTGTAATATTGAGTCCTTTTGAAAAATTATTTATCGGTTTTTTGTTAGAGTGTTTTTTCAACCTATAGGATCCATTGAGACATTTTATTGTTGTTTTAAGCCTTGAGGGTTTTTATAGATAAATCCAAGATAAGCTTTTTCTCCCTTTCTGATTGAATATCAATGTGTGTCGGGGTTTCTGTCGGAGCGGGAATAAAGTCAATGTATAAATCTTTTTTCGGAAAATCCTCGCTAGAGTGAGAGAAAGCCATTGATAGAATAAAGTTGGAGAAAGAACGAAAGAGGTGAATCGAGATTGAAAATATGGAGAAGAACAAAGAGAAAGAGATAAAAAAGACAAAGAGAGCACGAGATAAAATAAACTTGATGGGAAAGGGTAAGGGATTTATAGAAAACTCATATATCGTGGAATTAGTGTTCACAACGGTCGGCTCCACACTTGTGACAGAGGATAAACTCATGTTATACCACTGCTTTCACTACTCTAACTCTAGAGCCGTTTAACTACATCTTATTTTACTAAATTTATAAAGAAAAAAACTTGTATAAATAATATTCGTTTGACAAAATATGGGTTTTTATTGCTATTAATATGGATTAATAGAGTTAAAATCAATATATCTCTGTAGGAAATTTGTTTTATTGTAGTTAAATTTATTTTAATGTAATTATTGTTAACTCGCTTGAAACAGTAATGTATTGTGAATTGGTATGAAATGCAAATTATATTAAGGACTTACTAGTGGGTTCAATGCCTTTAGATAGGATAAAGGGCAAAGAAGTTCAGTAATGGAGCAAGTGGTTTTCCTCCCTTGATACGTGACTCCTCTTGATAATGTCTAGTGCTGTGGCATCTCATTCAGGGCAAAGGGTTCAAATTTCTAAAATAATAAAATTAAAATACATCTACCTCTATGACGTCAAGTCTTCATTTCTCCTTTGCTGTTCCAATAGATAAATTTAGACTACTACAAAATAAAATCTTTACCAACAATTACTAAAATATTGTATGATTTTGCGATTGGTATATACCATACTTTGACACACTTTTTTTTATCCACAACACTTTGGTTTTTACATTTAACGATTGTAAAACCATTAGGAGTCGTACAAAAAGTCATGAAATCTTACTAAAATCTACTTACGTGGTTTTTTTTAAGAACACGTAAACTTAACTCCCCGCCAAGTCTTAGGTCTAAAAAAGTTGTGAAATCAACTGTTCTGTTTCCAGATTTGCCAATCTAACATATTCACTTTGAAGCGCAAATGACCGTCTTCAACTAAAAAGACTATGACTTGATTTGATGACCAAATGGCAGGACAGAAGACTTGGCGGGTAGTTTTTTACCACGCAAGTGGTTAGTTGCGAATGAAAAGTTTTTCTAGAATTTTTTGTTTCGTATGACCCTTTTTAGATTAAAGGATTTATTGTCCTGACTTTTTGACATAGGGTTTTACAGAGCTCTGCCAGAGTGGTGATTAATATCATCCTCTTTATCAATAGAATTATTAATGTTAATTTAGCTGCTCCTAGAGGACTTTTAGAGTTTCCCCTATAGACTTTGTCAATGTTAAGACCGTTGATATTGGTATGCGATTTAAAACATTTTGCTATTTTTGATATCGTCTTTTGTTTGAGTGAACAGATTCCTAACAGACCTGATATTAAGCTTAATCTTATATATGTCTTTAACAAAGATATATTTTTTAAATTAGGAGACTAATTGGAATCAATCACTTCTCTCTCTCCTCCTCCACTTTTTTCTTACAAAAAACCTGATAAGCGACATTTTCAATTAAAAATTTAATAAATCCAAAACAATGCCCAATTCCCGGCTTTAATAACCATCATACTAGACAGTATAAGTAAATTTTCACCAAAGAAAATTGGCTGTAAAACAAACGGATTAATTACTTAAGCAAAATAACCTTGCTGTAAAGGAATGCGATACATTAGTGAAAAGCATTGGAAAATAAATTTCCTCTGAAGGTATTTTATTTATTGTGCCTCATTGAAGCATACTTTCTCTTAAAGTCTTAAGTCAATAAAAAAGATTAACCTTTGATGCTGAGATTTTCTTTAGAGTTTCTTTGAATTCAAACAGGTTGAGATTAAGCGATAAAAACTAATCTTAAGTCTTTGAAACTCGCTATAAATAATGAAACACTTTTATGAAGTTTATCTGTATATTTTAAAGGTATTAACGACAAAGCTTGAGTTTGAGAACAACTTTAATTTACTGTTTTTTTAATTTTTCTTTTACAATATGATAGAATAAAATTGTTGTGCTGCCCAATAGATAAACTTTCGGCAGCTCATTATAATTTTCTTCATAACTTATATTAAACAGTTGGGTTTAATGTTATCAGTGAAATTATACATTTACGAATGATATCTTTTGTCAAAAATCAATTTACCGAAATTCAAGTTGCAATAAAAAATAATATAATAATTAAATAATATTAATAAAAACTAGGCATTAATAAATCATAAACATATTATAAAATTATTTCCAATACTTCTTACTTAAATAGCTATCTAATGCTATACTTACGTAAGTTTTAACGAACTTCTAGACATAATAATATGCCTAGACATAGGGTTATTTTATTATTCTGATGTTGCGCATAGCGAGACAAAAGCTTTGGGTAAACACAATTTTCGAAGGAAAAGCGAATCGAGTCTGAAAGTGTGAGAAAAAGTACCCAATTTTGCAGTTTGTTTTTATTAGCCGAGTTAAACTATACCGCCATGTTAATTATCCGGTTTGTAACCTTATGAGCGAAGTAAGCCCGAAATATAACTTTGACATTTGAGACCATACGAAATATATCTATTTAATCTAAAGCACCCAAAATATCTAATTCAATTTTAAGTATACTATTTTGATCATACAAATCATACGAAGTATTAACGGCTTTTGATTGATCCAACTTCGTTATTGTGAGATTGAGCGAAGCGTATCCAATTTAGCGACGAAGACTTCTGAGGTACCCCCTACCCAAATATTTTAAATAGAAATATTTAATAACTAAAACTACATCTCTATGTTCAAGCAGTAATGCTTTTTGGTGACGTGGAGCAGGTTTTTATAAATTACCACATTTATTGTAAATAAAAAAATTGTTCAAACAAAACTGAAACAGAGTTTTTTATTTTATAAATAAAATAAAAAATGTAAAATGTATTTATTTTTACTATATTTGTAGTAATAATCATTATAAATTCATAATTTTATGAAATAAAGATATTCTTATTATTATTTATTGTTGGAAGCTAGCACAAATACAACAGTTTTAAGTTTGTAATCATAAGAGGAGCAAAATTCAATCAATTAATTTTTGAGTAATCTTCTTATTTTTCTTTCTATTCCAGTAAGAAAATAAAATATAAGTCTTTTCATGACCTAGTTTCTAGTTACTTGTTTCTTGTTTAGATATTTTTTATTGGACGTCTTAAAGTTTTCTTACCTAGTGTAATTACTTTTTGTGACCTTGTTAAGTATAATTACTTACTATTTTCTTCTCTACTTATTCCTTAGAAATTAGAAAAAGTATTGCGATTAATTGAATCCATCATTAAAGACCAGTTTCAGGTATTGGTATCAGCTGCACATGTTTTATACCGTGATGTTTCTGTTTATCCTCGTATGTCTTATTTCTAAACATTAAACTTCTTAAATGTTGTCAATTTTTACTTCTCTTCATTTATGTCGTAGGTTTAAAGTAAAAGTAATAGGTTCGTACTAAATATCAGAGTCCGAGATGTCATTTTAATTATCCGTTTATATTTTGAAACCTCCTGAGTGGTTTTTGACAAGTTATCTGTATTTTTGTGTGTGTCAGCATCGTAGCATCAAGTGTGTTTATGCTTTAAGGTTGATACTTCACATTTGATTCTTAAACCTAAATGTGAAACACGTGTGATTATTTTCTGTTTTGACAAGAACAAAGAATTTTCTAGCTTTCTAATCCTTTTTCCCTAAATAAAATTTCAGGCCACGTTCCTTAGTTTTTAGTATAGGTTTTTATTCGAGAAGGGACTATAATATGGAGCCTTTTAAAAGAATGTTTTAAAGTTTGTTACGCTCAACTACCTTAGAAAATCCTTTAGTTGAAGCTCGTAATTTTACGTTTTCTTTATTGAAAAGATACAATAGTTCAAAATCACAATAGTTCACAATGTAGATTACAATAGTTTAAAATCTTATCAGGTATATTTTTATTGGTTTTTCAATTTGATATAAGTTGAAGTTAGTTAATTTTCACTAAACTCAACCTAAGACATGTTTCTGTAGAATTATCTCTCGATAGTTCGATTTCTGAGTGCATTTCGAATTACCAATTATTGTAAGATGTTACCCAGATAGCTAACAAGCATTTAACGCCTATATATACTTATCTTTTACTTAAACGTATAATATTATTTACCTCAAAAAGGAGGTAAATCATTAATTGAGTCTTAACTAGAAAAATACGTTTAAAAAGGATTAATTTTCTAATAAGTTTCCAGTGTAACATATTATTTAATTCCACTCTAATTCCAAACACGTATTTCCGTTTATACCTTTTTTCCGGTAAATATCTGGGGAATAACCATTTCAAGCGTTAAGCTCTGTAGGTTTAACTAAGTTAAGCTGAAAAAATCTATACAGCTAAAAAAGAAGTAAATTGAGAAAAAAGGTAAATTACTCCTAGAGGAACCAATTACAAGACTTTAGACTTGTAAGATCAATCTAAGTATTTTTTTTAAATTTTTTTTTTTAGGAAATGCTTCTACTATCGAACCAATCAGACCTTTAAAATTAGATAAAAACCTTGGGAAATAAAATTGTGTAAAGAAAAGCTTAAAATAGATACATAGAAAAATTTGTAAAATGGTATGACAATGACTTTTTTCTGCATAAATGCACAATAAATTACTGCATAAATAAACAATTAGACAAAGTAAAGAACTGCTACTCTAACTACAAATTCCCGATGTTTTGTCATTATAAAACTAATCACTCAGCATACTTTTCTTTAACTATTATTTAAACTATCTTAGTACGGAATTATCATTAAATGTTTAGTATAGTCTGCATACTAAATAACACTAACATATACACATAAACACACACACACACACACACACACACACACATATATATATATATATTATATATATATATATATTATATATAATATATATATATATATATATATATAATATATATATATATATATATATTATGTGGCAGGTTCCCTGCTAGTACAAGTTCCGGTTGTGACAGGCTTTACATTTTTACTTAACTATGTTTACTATTTCTACTAGCACTTAAACATTATACATTCTATTATGTAATATTAATTTTATATTTTTAGGACTTTGTCACAAAAAATCATTACCAGCAAAAGTTGTGAATTTACAATTTTAAAATTTTATTTTAAAGCGACCTTCAATATTAGACATCATGTTAGATTTTTACAAATTGTTATCAGTTATTCCACTCAGGAATTTATTTTTGTACCGAAGTTCATTCGAATCATGCTCAAATGAAAAGTGTGTATTGATTCATAAATTCATCTAACCACATATATATGTAAATACCTATACACAGACAAAAACTTTTTCGATTAGTAGGATCTATAAGATGTGCAAATGAGATTATTGATGAAAAAAATAAATTATTTTTTTTTTATTACAATGGTTTCAATGACACACGAAAACGTTCGAATTATTTTTGTATTGTAAGCGCCAAATTGTTTATGACATGTTTACACGTTACTACCTTAAAACAATGACTTAGCAACAATTTTAATGATTCCCGATTACTCGAAAAGTTATTTGATCAGGCTGAGATTTAATAAAGTTATACTACTGCCTCCAATGCCGACGCCCCTGTGCGGATAAGAGGCCAAATTCGTCTCTTATAATTACAGCAAATAGACCGTAAATTTGATTAGATTTCTGTATTATGGTAGAAGTAAGATCGTCTATGTATTTTTCCTTTCAAGTTCTTAAATTATTTTACCGTAAGATAAACTAGAGTTATGGAAACACTAATCCTTCCGACATGAAGTAAAAATTATGCAAATCAATTCAACGAAAGGGTTTAGTTGAATATTGCATGAAAATTAAATTATTCTTGAGATAATCTATTCCAATTTTCTTTATTTACAGTTTTCTCTTATAATTCCTATTTTATTTATTATGCTGTAGCTGCAATTATCACCTTTTATTCTCACCTTTCCCTTCTAATAGTTATTTGTAAAGAACTGTAGTGGTATTATATAGCATATATCATTTTTATAGATACTCCTTACTTTTGATATTCGCATTAATTGTTGTCTTCTTGTCAAGTTCATTCCTCGATTCTCCACTGTCCAATGCATAGGTATTACCTTAACAGATAACTGGCAAGTATAATCTAAATTCAAGCCTATTGACTGATATTAATGTACTGATTTCTGGTTTCAAGACAATACAAGTTACTGCTACGACTTCCAGACCAAAGATCGAAACTCTCTCTTAGCAAGAAGCTTCAAATTTAAATAATTTAGTCTTAAAAGACGTGTGGTTATGACCAATAAGTGTGGGGTTGCACCAAACCTTTCAATTCCCAATGTCTTCCAATGGACGGTTCAAAATCCTAAGAGAAATTACTATCGATCTTTTTATGTTTGGAACCTCACCATCCATTATGACCTTAATGTCCTATTTGTGAGAGACTTTTTCCAATCACGCTACCGAAAATTCAATGAAATCCTATTAGATCATTTAAATCCTAGCGTACAGCTCCTTCCCTCTAAAACCCTCGCAGAAAATCCTATGTGACGACTAGGAAAGCAGTGGCCTAGTGACCGTCTCATCCCGTCTTTTCATTAACCCCTCTATATAATAATTCGTAGACTCTGACTACGGGCAAGAATATGAGGTACTCGTGGGCTCCTGGTTAAACATTGTCTATTGCTGTCGGAGGCTCCAGAAACATTAAAAATTTTTACCTAGTTCATTAGCAACTAGCCTATCTACCATGTATTATTAATATATTATTTTGAAGTATTATTGTGTATTATCTCCAAGTTATCTTTACTATTATAACTCCCGCCAGAGTTATTTATAAATTACTGGTTTTCCAAGCCACTAAATCAGCTCTAGTATTTCAATTATTTGTTGTTGTATTGCTCAGTAAAACTTGATATTCCTTAATAGTGACTTTCCTGTTCCTTGTATTAATTATTGAGAAATTAATAATGTAGAGTTATAAAAGAAAAGAAATGCAATTATTTTAAGAATAGCATAAAAAGTAAATATATAATTAAGAAATAATAGGTAAGTACAAAAATGCTGAAAAATAAATAGTTACTCTATGTGAACCGAATCTCATTAGGTTATTTTCCTGAAAAAATTCAGTAACAGTAGAAGAAAACTAAATTTAATTAAAAAGTAAAAGAAAAATAAATAAAAAATAATAAAAAAAGAAATAATAGAAACTTAAATAAAAGAATATCAAGTAAAGAAATAATAGCAAAGTATTCATTACAGAAAAGTTGAATGAAGAAAAGACGGAGTCATAGAATGAATTTCAATCGAGTTGGAAATTACTTGGAGTCTGATCTTCTCAAGAATTTGATGGTATTTTACAAATACAGAGAGAGGGGAAGTTAATGCCTGGGGAGGTCTAATACCTGCATGCTTTTTCAATCAACAGAAGAAAACTTGCCATTCCAATTCAAGACTTTCCGCTCTCCAAATACTCCCTTTGCAATACCCTGACGTAAAAAAGACGTTTTCTTTTAGATTTTTCATTAACTTTTGCTTCAAGTCTTTGAATAAATAGGTATGATGTTTTTTTTCAAGTTCGTTTTTATAGGTAAATTTTACAAAATTATATCATAAGACTTTCGATCACGGTTATTAGCGAAATAACTTTTGCAATGGCGAAAAGAAAATGAGCGTCATTTTCCGATGAAAATGCGCTTAAACATCTTTGCTATGAGATGCTGATGGTATATAAAACAGAAATTTTATCTTAAACAAATGTAAGTTACATGAATGTAATTAGTATCTACTTTTTACTGTCCTTACCTCCATGAGCAGGTAGGAAACTTTATATTTAAATGTATGCCTCCAAAAGGATGTAATTTAAATGACTACTGTCGATTTATAACAGTTAACTCAACAGTTAATTGTCAAGTGAACTGTTATTTAATAACTGCGAACTTTTTAATCAATGTCTATTATCAAATGGTTTGCCCACAGCATTATAATTAATTTTTTATGAAATTTTATAATTTTTTTTGGTGATTTTTTCTACTACGAAAAGAAGTTGTTTTCTATAATGTAGAATCGCTTTCCAGTTGAAAGCGAAAAGGAAATAAATGAAACATTAATATAGATTTGTTTTATGCCATGAAATGGCAAAGTTTGTAAATCTTTGCCTGTACAGTGTTTTAATATTTATAAACTTTTATTATACTTAATTAAACATTAATCATATCCCGTAAAAAAACTAAATGATTAGTTTTTTGGTCTGGTATCTATTAGATTTTACTTAATCCTATGTACAACTTAAACTTAAAATATTAAGATATTAAAATATATTTTAAAACACATTTATATTGTAAAATATACGACAGACTTTTTTAACCTTTTCTTTCGTAAACCCTGTTGTTTATTAATAAATCTCAACTCCACAATATAAAGTTCATCCCCCCATCTAAATTTTCAAGCTTCAATAATTATAAATCATGAAACCACATATCAAGACTTACATTTGTGACATAATGTTAACCACATATAAAACCATCGCTAACAGCCTACTGCCTTTGTCATTTAAATTAATTTTATGTCTCAATATGAACGTATATGATAGGATTTAAAATATAAATAAATCATTTAAAAATAAAATTATGAGAAATAATAAAATTATAACGTTATGTAATTAGTAAACAGAGTAATATAAGTTTTAAAGTTTTGAAAAAGATTGCTTAAGTTCCAGTGTAATATAAACATCACTAGTATACAGAGTAATATAAGTTTTAATGTTTTTAATTGCTAAAGTTTTAGTGTAATATAAACAATACAAAGAGTAATATAAGTTTGATAGTATTGTAATACATTACTAAAGTTTTAGTGTAATATCAACATATCTAATATAGAGTAATATAAGTTTCAAGTATTGTAATACATTACTAAAGTTTTTAGTGTAATATAACATCACTACTACACAGAGTAATATAAACATACAGTTAAATATAACTTTTAAAGTACTGTATAACAATACTAAAGTTTACTTATGTTATATGATTCAATATAACTTAAAATGGAATCATTTTCAAACATTATTTGTTTGAGTGAGATTTACACGTTAATAGCAAAGAAAAAAAATTCTCTCAGAACAACCTTAATAGCGTTTCTTTTGAAGGTTGGCACTACTCAACACTTCCATCCCTTGCATTAAAGTCCTGGAGGCTCCGTCTGGGTTCGAACCCGGAACTGTTTGGGTGGCAAGCACACAATCAAATCATAAGGACCCTTTATGAGTATCGGTAAAAATAATATAACTTATTGGAATAACTTAAATGATTTATACTAAAGTTTGTTATAAATTTCAATTATATTTGTAATATTTTTTACATTCAGGTTATACAATTCGCTTTAAAAATGTTTGTATTATGGGTTTATATTATGTTTTTGTATTATTATTTCCCTATTTAAAAAAATTCTGGCGCGGTGGTCCGCATGTCGGGCGAATTTCCTTTGGATGCGTGTTTCCGTGCTTTTTATATAAGTTTACAACTACTAAATAAATAATTCCGGCGCGGTGGTCCGCTGTCGGGCGAATTTCAATTAGAATACGTGTTTCCGTGCTAAACAACCCTTTTCTTGCTTAGGCAAGAACCATGCCCATTGCGTGGTTCCGGTTCATGCTTTAGAACCTAAGCAGTTACTCAATTGTCAAGCACTGCTCGTAACTCATTTTGTCTGTATTTTCCAAAGAAAATGCGCATATCATCCAGTTGTTGTACAAAACTATGCCTCTAAAATTAGAAGTACGCACTATTATTTGCACTAGTTTAAAGCTTAGTTACTTATCTTTAAGCTTAGTTAGTTATCTTTAAAGGTTTTAGCGCATTTCCTTTGGAAAATACAGACAAAATGAGTTACGAGCATGCTTGACAATTGAGTAACTGCTTAGGTTCTAAAGCATGAACCGGAACCACGCAATGGGCATGGTTTCTTGCCTAAGCAAGAAAAGGTTGTTTAGCACGGAAACACGTATTCTAATTGAAATTCGTCCGACAGCGGACCACCGCGCCGGGAATTATTATTTAGTAGTTGTAAACTTATATAAAAAGCACGGAAACACGCATCCAAAGGAAATTCGCCGACATGCGGACCACCGCGCCAGAATTATTTTTAGTTGTAAACTTATATTAGGTAATAAAAACGATAAAAAATTATTGTCCCTACTAGGATTTGAACCCAGGTACTCTGGGTTTGAGTGCTCGCATCCAAAGAAAATTCGCCCGACATGCGGACCACCGCGCCAGAATTATTTTCTAGTTGTAAACTTATATTAGTAAAAAAAAAAAACGATAAAAAATTATCGACCCTTCCAGGATGTGAACCAGGTACCCTGAGTTTGAGTGCTCGTATTGACTCCGGACCACTGCCATTCAACTCAGAGGCCCAAAAAACATTGAAAACGACACCCTACTCGAAATTTAATTTTCAACGACCGTAATGTTGGTTTTCTATAATTTTTGTGGTTTTTTTCGACTTTTTGGTAACTTAAAGTGGTCGTATCGTCTTCGGACCGGTTTCATTCGATTCAGCGCCCAAAGTTACATAGAAAACGACACCCTACTCGAAATTTATTTTTTATCGACCTAAATTTTGGTTTTTGGTAATTTACAATGTTTTTTTCGATTTTTAGGTCACTTAGAGTGGTCGTATCGACTTCGACCGGTTTCATTCGATTCAGCGTCTCAAAAACATAAATATTGACCTTTTTCGCGGCAAAAAATATTAACCCTGAATTTTGCTGATTTTTGAAAATTTCGCTGACTCAGCAAACCGGGTTAATGACGTCACAAAAACCTGGTTTTCAATAGGGTTCGTGTCCTTCTAAAGGTTGATTTTTGTACCAAGTTTGGTTAAAAAATATTAATCCGTTCGAAAGATAGAGTGTTTACAAGAAAGTGTCAGAAATACATATATATATATTATATATATATATATATAATATATATATATATATATATATATATATAATATATATATATATATATATATATATATATATATATATATATATATATATATATATATATATATATATATATATTATTATAATATATATATATATATATATATATATATATATATATATATATAAAGTCTCGCGAAATTTTTTTTCGTCATTAGGACCTCTGAAACGGATTTGTGTCGTGGTCCGAGGTTCGAATTCCGCCATGACGCCTATCCCATTAGCGAATTTTTTCCCAAAGGAAATTTGCTTATAATACTGTAAATTGCTGGTTTTAGTTTAGTAATTCCATAAAGATATAAAACCAATCTTTGCAACCTTTGATATTTGATTCATTAAGGACTTTTAAATAACAATAAAATATCTTATTTCATATGATATTGTTTATTTTAATTTTTCTGTTGTTTAATTTATTTTATCGGCAGCATGTGTATAGATTTTATGAAGAAAGTTTTTAGTTGTTTATGTTGTTATTTTATTTTTTTCAAAAATTGTTTTACTGTTTTCAAGAATCACAAGTTACAACTAACACATAACACTTCGTAAATAAGAAAAAGAGAAAAAGTTATAAATATAATAAAACAATAAAGTTTGTGGTGCACCGAAAATATAAAATGTAAAAAAATAGTCGTCTCTTAACTTTGTGGTATGTATTTTGTGGAAAACAATAATTTATGAGAAAACCAGAGTTTATAAACCTCATGGTTCCCTAACACGTTCGTATTTGGAACACTATAAAAAGAGAGATGTATAGGGAAAGGAAAGAGTGATAGAGAGAGAGAAGATACTAAATACTTACTTTTTGTTTTTATTTAGAAAACTTTAAAAAAAAACTTTGAAATTATTACCAGCCGACTTTATCGCGGTTTAAAAAGTAAAAATATAAAAAACCCTCTTCTAACCACTTTTTGAATAAATATAAAAAGTTTTATTTGTTTAAAAAAATGAGGTTGGATTTAAGGGCTGTTTTTGTTAGGAAGTTTTTATAGCAAGATTTACTGCTGAGGAACAGGAAGAGACCAACAGTAGGGTCTTGCTTAACGTCTCTATATACTGTGAATATTGTTAACTATTGAATTTTCTTAACTATACTCAAACGAAGTATAGTTAAATAATATATTTGTAAATGAAAGTTATTAGGCGTGGATGCCGTTCAAATAATGATAATTTTAAAACATAAATAATTTTAAGTCAATTTTTAATAGTCTTTCCATAAAGGAAGTAAAAGGTCATTGCGCAGCTAAAACAGAACGAAACAGATATAAATGAAGGTTCCAGAAATGAAACATTGGAGTCCAATGATTGGACCCACCCAAAACGGCTTCGGAGGTTTCAAGGTCTTTTAAGAGTATTCCCGCGTACTAGCCTAACACTTTTCGAGAAATCAGACGGTTTTTATCTTGTAAATTTGTACTCGTCCTTTACGAGAACAATTTCTACAAAACATATATGTCGAGATCCACAATCTTGCTAATAAATAATGATTGTGCACAATAATATACTTATTTTACGAATTTTAAATTAAAACTCAAGCAACAGAGCATAATGTTAAAACCATCGTATATAGTGGCTCCCGCTGATGAATACATTTAGAAACATAACATCCACAAAATGTACACATTATTTTATTGTAATAAAATAAAATTACGTAAAAGTATTTCTCAGACCAAGGTAAAATAGGTGAAAATATTTAGTTAGAGGTAAAATAGTTTATTTCTCAGACCAAGGTAAAATATGTGAAAATATTTAGTTAGAGGTAAAATAGTTTATTTCTCAGAAGAGAACCATTGTTTTCCGAATTCTGAGTATTATTTAATGTTTGCTGTATCATCTGTAACTTTTTCTTACCCTTGCAAATTACTTAATTTAAAAAGTAATAAGTGAATTAAATAAAACCTAAGGTGCAATTAAAACTATTTATAAGTAAAGGCAATGATAAGGAAAGAAATTCGAAAATCTAAAAGTAAGCAAGATAAGTTTTTCGGCCCCGGGGGTGGATTTAAGAAAATCCTCGTCTAAGATAAAGTTGAAAATAATGATACTAATTTTTAGCACTACCTTTACTATCCCTTGGGGCCCTCACGAAATTTTAACGATTAAGCTCCCTCGTAGATTAGATTCCCTTCCTCTTATTTCTAGAATCATAATAATTGCATTTCTACCGTTTCCAGTTGTAATTAAAGGTAAACTTTTCTTTTCAAATTTTTATTCTTCCTAAAACTAAAACTAAAAGAAAAATTCTTTTATAGATTCTAATCTCATTTGTATAAATTAGATTGTTGCAGACATTTTTTTGTTCTTTTGTGAACTCTTTATTGCTTGAAGCTAGACTTTATTACAGCTTTTCGTAATATTAGGTTCAATATCTTGAAATTATTATATCATTAGTTGTTTTGACATAATCTAGTTCATTAGAGATTTTGTGGTATATGTGAAACATGGTTAATATTTAATACACTTGAGTTTAATAAAAAAAAATAATTGTCAAACCACAATACATAAAAAAGAAAAACTGACCGGTTTCGACTATTACTCTGAAGATGACTAATTAATAGTCGAAACCGGTCAGTTTTTCTTTTTTATGTAATGTGGTTCCATAGCAACTATACCTTCTTGTTTAGAACCCAAATCCTGTCCGAAACAGGGATTTCTGTTTAGTTTACCGGATAACCTCCTAAATGTTTTTAGTAATTGTTGTAAGACATTAAGGTAACAATATTTTTAACGTTTAAATTATCAATATTATCCATTGTAATGTTTTTTCTAGTAATTACTTTTAACTATAAGCTATTGTCTAAATAATTTCAATTGTTCATTTAAATGTAGTTTCAATTCTCTGCATAGTTTGTAACTGTAATTGGAGTTAAGACAAATTTAAGAGCTTAAATACTTTATGGTTTGAATCTAAAGTAAGATCTCAATTCCTCTCTCAAGTACTTGTATTTTCAACCTCAATTTTAGCCATTAGTGGTTTGGAAGAGATTACATTTTAGCTAACCTTACTTTCGCTATTTTGAATAATTATTTTAAACCAAAAGTATCCATTAAATCGGATCTCTGCTCATTTTGATTACGGTAGATGTATTTTGAACTTACGATTTGATTCCTGTTTATTCAGTGTTATTAAGATAGAAATTGATAGATCTAATTCTTGAAAAATACTTTATACGCCTAAAATGTAATGTATAAACAATTGTATTTATATGTTTGCAAAATATACATCATTCTATTCTATTCTATTCTATTTTAGTACATGTGGAAGTCGAGAGAAAATGGAAGCCACTTGTTTCGCAAGTGGATAATAAAAGTATAATTAGAAATAAAACCACATTTTTAAGCATTTTCACTACCTCCTATATAGTACTTGTTAACATCGGCAAGCCACGTGAGTAAAATATAAATATCTTATCCTTGTCAATATGTAATATTACAGTTTTCTCATACTTGATCTCTAAAAGTAATATTTTGATTGAAGGAACTTCACTTGATTGAAGTAATTTGATTTCGCTTTTCTTACAAAAATAATAAAATTATCTAAATATTTAAGCAATAAAGATCTGAAGGAAGTAGAAAGATAACGAAAAGTAGGAATTATAGTAAAAAGAAAAAAAATCAAGCAACTCGAAAAGAAATAAAAAAACCAAATTCAAGAATAACTTTATCAAAAGTATCTTACAAATTAATTTTGAGTTTTTAAAAGACGCCTAAGAGCCCCTAGGGTTGTAAAACTTTACCCGAGTTTTATTTCTTAAAATCACTCTGAAACTGTCGTCGAGTTTATTTTGTTCTAAAGCTTGCCAGTCTTCATTATCAGTGCCGCACCTAGTATTCAACATTTTAAGAAATAAAATTTAAAATATAATTAAAATAAAACATTTTTTGAAGTTATTTGAACTGAAAATCTCGGGTATGGGGTATTAAAAGAGTTTACTTACCTTATCAGGTCACTGCATTCGTCCTTATATACCACTTCGGATTTGCTTCGCTCTTCCTGGGTGTATGCAAAACGTTTTATTCCCAGCGGTCATTCATACAACAACTGACATTATTATTAAAGATTGGGGTTGGAGTCGAGGATAGACCCCGTTTGCACTGCGACTGGAAGTCTATTGTACAATCCCTCAATTGGTCCAGGTCAGAATAATCCTTTTCCCCGGACTAGGTCTAGGATCTTTTTGACCAGTGATTCATTGGTAGAGTCAAACTTAGTGAGAATGCTGCTACCAAAGTTGGTGAACCTTTGAAAGGCTAGGGCTTCACATCTCAGAAGTATGTGAGATGCAGTTTCGGTTTCCGATTCACAAAGCCTACACACTGGGTTATCTTTAAAGATACCAATGGTATGGAGATGTTTTCGGAGGTGACAGTGACCAGTCAGTAGTCCAGTTACTGTTCTAAGGTCCCTTCTGCTGAGACTGAGGAGGTCCTCAGTTACTTTGGGACTGGGTCCTTTTAACAAAAGTTTACTGTGCCTCATGCCAGAGCATTTGTTCCAGTGGTGCAGGTGATTGGTTAAGAGCCAGGAGTGGTCTCAGACCCCTTTTTTGCAAGGATGTCTGCTTGCTCATTACCTTCAATTCCCTTATGGCCAGGCACCCATCTGATTGCTACATCGTTGTTGAGGGACAAGGTCAGAAGGTTTTGTAAGCACTCCCAGACAAGCTTGGAGTTGACTTTGTATGAACCAAGAGCTTTAATGGCAGCTTGGCTGTCAGTAAAAATATTTATAGAAGTCTGATTAGGATTCTTTTTAATATTTTCTATTATAGTGGGCATTAATAGTAAATATTTCTGCCTGAAACACTGTGGCATACTTTCCTAAAGGAAATGAGGTTTTGATATTTGCATGAGCCTTATATATGCCACTCCCAGAGCCACAGTCCATCTTAGATCCATCTGTATACCATACAGTGTCACCAGAGGATTGAGGTGGTTCCCCATTGAAACTATCACAACTGAGTGTGAAGGGTTTTTATAGGAGTAGAGGGTGGTCATGTAATCAGAGTTCATAAATAGTATGGGACTCTGAATTACATTCACTATTTTGGAGTGACCTCTAATGGTAGGGATCTTCCAGTTCCCACTGTTCTGCAGTCTGTAAGCCGCCAACCTAGCCTCACTCTTTATAATAAGATCAAGGGGCGGAAGGCTCAGCATGACTTCTAGAGCAGTAGTTGGTGCTGAGTTCATGGACCTGTAATGTATAGACAGGATAAAGCGCTGAACTGAGTTCAGTTTGATAATTGCGTTGGTTTGAACAACAGACATTGTTCAAAGCTACATAAAAAGTGATCTCAAAAAAACCGAGACTAAAAAGTACCCGTATTTAGTCCAAGAGTAGAGTCATCCGTGGTGTAGTGGTTAAGGTACGCGGGCAATATATAGAATGAAAGGACTTAAAACCTGAGTTAATTTAGTCATGGGTTCAATCCCAGCACGGGCCTCTGGGATTTTTATGAGGGATAAAAATTCTGCGTACTACGTCCTTCTGAAGGGACGTAAAGCCTATGCGTTGACAGGTACCGTTAAAGATCCCTTATACTAAATGAAGCTGGGTATAGGCAAAATTTAGGACCCTCATAGTAGATTGGTATAATACTATAGTGTTTGCCTTGTAGTATATAAAGTGTAAGGAGGATTTGTTTAAGAGTGAAGGCACGTGTTGTTTCTAGTTTTCACTAGAGTATATAAGTCAGTGAAAATATATATATATGGCTGCTTGAAAAAGCATGAGAGGAGCCATACAAATTCACAGCACTTCAGTCTAGATTAGATGAAATATAGCTATATTAGTAATTAAAAAGGAGTAGAACACTTTCTTAGGGAGCTGGCAAAAAGGACCCAACACGTGGCCTACTTGCCTGGTAGTTACTACCACTCTCATATTACTAATACTACTAATAGTTCAAGAGTATAGGATGATTTTTAGATAATAAGATTTATAACCATTCGGTCGTAGGTTTTCAGGATCATAGAGTAAAGTAAGAAAACTTCCGGTCTGGTATTTTACTCCGAGACTGGACTACTTATTGATTACTCGTTATAGTTTTAAATCAACTGTCTATTTTTGAAATTCTGTAAACATTTTCAAATTAAATTTCTAGTTCTTAAGAAAACAAATATTTTAGTCCTGGGTACGTTTAACTAAGTTAGTACTTTTTTCATTAAGTCGCTTAAAATTCAAGATTAAGACTTTGATAAGAATTTTATCCTATAGATAAGTTATAAAAAATATAATGAATGAGTGATAGTTTAAAGAGAGGAATTAAATGAATATTTTTTCAAAGAAAATTCGCTAAAGGCAAGCTATGAAAAAAGTAGTTTTTAATTAGTTCTAAATTTATCTCAATGATATTTATGGTTTTTAAGGACAATTATGGGGAACCATAAAACCAAGAAGTATGTAAGCTCCTTGCCTATAATACCTCTATCAAATATTATTTAGCACATAACTGCAGCAATTAAAAACAAATATTTCAGTCAAATACAAAGTATTATTCAAAAATTATATAGTCTCTCAATATTTAACTTTTTTCAGCCAGAAGAAAGCATGGCTTTCAGTTTCAGTGTAATCGTATTATTTTAACAATAAATTGGTTAAATTTATAGCTACATTAATAATTAGCGTAGAAACTTTACTAAATTATTCAAACTCGATTCAAATTTTGACTGTTATACAGAGAGTTAGAAAAGTGTTATAGTAAACATTAAGTTAGACTGAGATGGATTTCCTGAGCAAAAATATGTTTTTCTCTTTTATTTCTTTTTTATAGGTTACACTGCCTTTAGTTTAGATTACTTGATCAAGTTCATTACAGTCTGCTAGTGTCTGCAATAAAATTATTTTTCAGTCAGAAAATTGCACCCTCAGCTGCTTCTGATTTAAAAAATATAAATAGCTCAGTCTTAAGAAACATTTTTCTGTTCAATTTTGTGAGAAAAGCTGAGGAAAAAATGTGTTTTTATGAGAAACCTATAATATCAGCGAGATGTTACCTAGACTGTTTTAAACCTTTCTGCACTTTATTCCTTGTTTTTATAAAACGTTCGTTTTTACTTTTTTATAAATAAAAGGCATATAAACTTAAGCGAAAGATAGAAAAAAAAAGGAAAAGAAAAATAACTTTCTATACCAGGTTTAAGGTGTAAAGGAGTAAAACATTTTTATATGAAAAGCTGTTTAGTATGAACACTAAACACTTTATTACGTTTCTATTTAAGGCTCTCTCGCCTGAAGGAGAGAGAAAATTTAATAGAGAAGGGTGTTTGTTGAAATATCTCCTATTCTAAGCTATGCAAAAAACTCGGGTACAGGGTACTCAGGAACTTTTCCTTATCACATCGAATTCGCGAAGCTCATCCTCCCTACTTAGATTCGCATAGAGTATACAGTCGTAAATTTACACTTTAACCTACTTCAGACTCGCTTTGCTCGTCCTCAGATAGTAAATACATCTGTTCACCCATCGATGCTGCTTAACTTTTATTATCCACCAAATACATGGATATACTTGTAATTAAAACAAAAACTTAGTGTACTGATTTATTACGTAAATGAATATACTTAAACCAAATTTCAACTGAATTAAATTATTTTTCGATTTTTTACAATTTTTTAAAAACGTATACAAGTAATTCGATAAAAATTGATCTAATGCTGATATTAAGTTGAAACATAGCATATATATTGGTATTATACCGCTATCTGAATAGCGCAACTACAGCTGTAGTTGAGCTACAGTTGTGCTTTGTGAATTTTTTCACAAAGTTTCAACTCTCTAGCATAAATTTACTGGGAGCTTCGATGAGAACAGTTCACACACATAAATGTGTGTGTGTGTCCGTTATTATCTTTGCTCCTAGTGTATTTATGCTAGAGAGTTGAAACTTTGTAAAAAATCAGTTTGTAGCTGTAGTTGTGCTATTATATGGAATATAATTTTTTTTATGGCGTCATTAACCCTGCAATAATGACAGCAAAATTGTCGTAAAATCATAAACGCGAAAAAATGATGTTATTAAATTGAGATTTTGCAAGCATGTAGCCATGTATAAGACTAACATATTTGCCAAGTTTCATGTCAGCATTAGTTCAATTGTTATCACGTTGGAACAACTGCACACAGAGAGAAAACAGTAAAAAAAAATAAGAAGCTGTACATAGTTTTTGATTTTAACCACACAATCGAAATCCATTACTACCCTTTGAACGTTAAAAGTTATTATTAGAACATTAAAAGTTATTTTTTAGCCACTTGACCGGTAAGTTTAATTTTAACCTGTTTTCTTGGTCGACTCGAGCGGATTTCCAAAAGTACAATTAATTCATGTGCTTCTGCCCATTAATGGCCCTTAACGTCCGCCAAATGTCCGTAATTTTTGTCTGCTTTAGTTCCCGAGACGTTTAATAGTATAGTATAGTAGTATTGTATAACTAGTAGTGTTACAATAAATAAAAAAATATGTATAATCTGGGCTCCCCTAAAAATTCGAATGATCCTACATCCCTGTTTATGACACTCACGATGACCAGCGGATCATTGGGAAACGAATAACCATAGACTAAAACTTGAGTATGAATACAAATATTTATAAAATTGTTGAATAATAAGAAGGTAATACATAGAATGGTCAGCCTAATTCCTAGGGTACTAGACGACATTTACACATAACATAGCATGAGTTGGCCACCTCACGATACTCGACTAGTCATTCACCATCAAATTCTGAAGTAGCCCTTTTGCCCTATGCTCAAAGATGAATGCCATATGTATTTACAATATATAATTTATATATATATATATATTATATATATATATATATATATATATATATAATATATATATATCATATACATATATACATATGTATATACATATATGTATATATTTATATATTTTATATATAATATATATATATATATATATATATATATATATACATATATGTATATTATACATATATACATATATGTGTATACATATAATATATATATTTTAATATATGTATATATTTATATATATTTATATATATATATATATATATATATATATATATATATATATTATATATATATATATATATATAATATATATATAATATATATATATATATATATCATATATACATATTATATATATGTGTATACATATATATATATATTTATATATTTTATATATATATATATATATATATATATATATATATATATATATATATTATATATATTTTTTTTTTTTTTTTTTTTTTTTTTTTTTTTTTTTCTTAACATGTTAAATATCTGACAGTTCTCCCAAAAAATCAAATTCTAGCATTTTAGTGTTTAATTTTATGCTTTATTGATTTATTTTTGAATGATTTATTTGAGCTGGTCGGATTGGACTATTTTTTCATCCAACCAGCAAATAATACAATACTTCAGTCTTTATTATTATCTAATAAGTAAACACTTCTACTTTGTTAATTTTTTGGATATTTTTTTTTAAAAGTACGGTTTAAAACATTTTAATGAACAACATAAAGTAAGTTTACCTAACGCACAAAATATTGTACGAAATCTGAGCAGATTTCTAAAGGATAAACATGTAAAGGAGTAGACATGCTGCTTTTTATTGAAAAAGCATGGATTGTAGATCAAATATAAATTGATACATCAGAAATATTTAGAATATACAGTAATCTATTAGCTAACTATCAATTACCAATCATCCCAATTATCTAGGATATAATTGTCATTAGTTTTGATTAATAATACTAATATATTAATTATAATATATTAGCAATTGATTGCTCTGTAATTATATAACTTGTCAAATTGGAGGTGATATGGATAATAATTAATCTACTTGCCATGCTTTAATCTTCACCTCGAGAAGTTGTTTGATGCCAATAGCAGGTTCTGGGCCATTAAAGTGTTTTTATATTTGTCCTGAGCTAGCTTATTGGCTTTTTTGTTACTTTTTCCCAGAGTGTCCAGGGGCCCACAATAAGTTTTCTTGATTTCGTTCAGTTAACTTTTGACTTTTCTTGAATTTCCAATACTAAAGTAAATGCAATTTCAGTAGATATTGTTGCTTTAATTGCTTCCATACTGTCCGAGCAGGCAAATATAAATTTCCATTAACACGTTTGGCCTGAGTCACGGCGTAGGCTTCAGCATGAAAAACAGTAGCGTGGACGCTAAAAGGAAGTAGTGTATTTCGCATAGAAATTCTTTGTAAACTTCAGATCCTGATAAACTCATTAAAACCGTTAGCAGATACAGTAATTAAGTTTAGGAGAATTTTCTCGACCATATGCCTAATAACAGTAGTCCTAAGATCAGATTAATTCATATAATTGGTTTAGACGAAATACAGCCTATAACTTAAGCTAATATAATCAAGCTAATCGAACTCTTAACTAAAATTATAAGTACAAACCATGGGATATAAAAATTTGCGTAGGGTCCAGACGTATTATGGCCACGTAATTACCTAGGGCGAAGTTTTTAGTGTAATATTTAAATTTACATATTTAAATATGTTAAATTTAAATTTAAGTGTACCGAATAATTATTTTGAATAAAATCTCTATAAAGCGTTATTACAATTTTAAAATCTAAGACTCTTTATTTACTCAACTCAGTACTAAAATAAATTAAGCTGGGTACTATATTTATTTTCTAGTTTCGTATTTGAATAAAGAATTAGCTCTCGCTCTCTCGAGGAAAACCCTGAATGTTATTTTTGTATAAACACTGCGGCAATTACATTGGTTTAAAATAATTTTCAAATGTATTTCTATTTATTTATTCATTATAATCCATCTAAGTAAAAATATTTTTTCACCTAATTCAAAATGTTGTTATAAGCAATGTGTTTTATCTTTTGTTTTTACAACATTAATCTAGAATTCTAAAACATAATTTATGGCAACATCATTGTATTATTTTGAATTTTCTTCTTTCGTATGGTAAAATAGAAAAATAAACAAAACTTAACATGATGTTTAACTAGGTTAAATTCAGACATTCAATGGGAGTTGGAAACAAAAATATTATGGCAATGGATGCAAAACTAAAGTTATTGTTAATTTAAATTTATACTACAAATATATTAAATGACAAAGTAACTTGTTAACATAAGCTTTAACCTAAAATAGTTATTTATACTGTATTTGTACTGTAAAGAAAAGAATGTCATTATATCCCTCAGCAACATATTGGCTCCTATGTCGAAAGCCGAGAGATCCACAGCATTTATCTCCCGAGGATCAGTCGAGGTGTAATTACTGAAAAGAATGTAAATATATAATATAAAAAAATAAAATAAAATATAAAACTATTTTATTTGCCAATAAGTATACAAAATATACAATAGCTTGAGGTCATATATAGTTTAATAAAATACATCAAATAATTAGAATACACTTAACATGCATGACGTAATTATTTTTTTTATTAAAACTCTGATCAATTATAAATGGGTTTTTTGATGAGCAATTCTTTGCATTTTGATTTATAACATTTTTATTTCAGCAATGTCTTTTATATCTTGTGGTAAAGAGTTGTACAATACTACCCCTAAGAGTAATCTGAACTAAATTATATTTTGAAGTTTTATGTTGGTTTATTCTTAATAAATTTTTATTTCTGGTATTATAGTGGTGCTTATCTCCATTTTTTGTATAATTGCCAAAATTTTTCTTTACTTGAACTAGCTGGTTTAGTATATTTATGGCTGGTATTGTTTTTTTTTTTTTTTTTTTTTTTTTTAACTTTTTTTATTGAATATTGCAACTACATGAAAGATATGTTATTAGCAATAATAGTAACAGTGATAAGATATGGCTTTGATATGACTGTTGCAAGAATCTACCCAGTGGTAGTACTTGCTGGCATGAGATATTCTATATTATGACTACAGTAGTAAATAGATAAAAAGAAAAAAAGCCAGTTTAATATCAATAATCGCTAGAGAAATAAATAAAATAATAAATGAAAGATAAATAATAAATATGTACATAGATAATATAGATATTAAAAAATAGTAAGATAAACCAAATCAAGGAAAATATGTATAATTAAATAGAATAAATTATTTTAAAAATCAATATTAAAAAAGGTATACAAGTGATAGTAATACTAGTGAATTAAGATAGAGTTCAGCGATTTTACATAATTTTTTTTGTTAATTTAAATGGTCTCGCGGCCACTGCCTCTTTAGTCTGCGGATTGTGTTACCAGGGATTTGAAGGGAAGATAAGGACTGAACTAAAGGATTAGGATGGGATTGGAAAGTACTGTGGAAGGTACGGTATCGGGATGCAGCTAAATCACGGACAAAGGGGATTCGGAAATCGTTGTGAAGGGTATGATTGGAAACATAATATGGAGCATCGGCGATTTTTCTAATTATTTTAGACTGCAGGGATTGGATACGATAGGAATTTGATGGTTTGGTGCTTCCCCAGAGTTCTATGCCATATGTCCATGTTGGCTTAATTATAGTGTTGTGTATGAGTAGTTTGTTGTGTATGCTTAGTTTTGAGTGTTTGTTAAGTAGTCTGTGTAGGAGTCTGTAGCGTCTGTTGGCGTCTTGTCGTTTAATTTTTGTATGGTGTGACCAGGTTAGGCGTCTGTCAAGGTGTAACCCAAGGTAGCGGACTGTGCTTGAGTGAGGAATGATAACCTGGTTGAGGACAATGGGTTCACAATCACCATGTCTTAAGGCAAAAGTGACGTGCTGACTTTTAGTTTCATTGATTTTTACTCGCCATTTCCTCAACCAAGCTTCTAAAAGGATAATGTGCTCTTGAACTATGTCAGATGCAGTAAGACGGTCATTATGAGTTCCGAGAATACATTTATCATCTGCAAACGAAGCAAGAGTAGTAAATGGATGTTCGGGTAGATCAGAAGTGTAGATAGAATATAAAATAGGACCTAAAATACTACCTTGAGGTACACCTGCGGTTATTGGATGGATTTGAGAAGTTGAGGAATTAAAGGACACCAGGAAAAATCGATTTTGAAGGTAGGACTTAAGAATGAGGTAATAGGTGAAAGGAAGTATCTGCTTGAGTTTCCAAAGTAAGCCAGCATGCCAAACTCTATCAAAGGCCTGAGCCTCGTCTAGAAAGACAGCCGAGCAATACTTCTTTTGCTCAAGAGAGGAGGAAATGATATCAACGATTCTATGGCATTGTTGGATAGTGGAATGAAGGGATCGAAAGCCAAATTGGTGGTCAGGGAGAACATTTTTTGATTCAAATATAGGATATATTCTGCGTAAAAGGAGTTTTTCTAGGATTTTACCCATAACAGGAAGGAGGCTGATAGGACGATAGGAAGAAACAAGATGGTGAGGTTTAGAAGGTTTAGGTATCATTATTATTTTTGCGAATTTCCAGACGGTGGGGAAATAAGTTGTTCGGAGCACAGAGTTGTAAATGTATGTCAGATAAAGAACGCCCTTTTTTGGAATTTGTTTTAAAATATCAGATGTGATAAGGTCATAACCAGGAGCTTTTTTTGAAGGTAAATTTTTAATGGCATACTGGACATCAGAAGGATTAAATGCTGGAGGAGGAGGAGTAAGTTGGAGAGGAGAATCCAGGCCGCTTTCAATAACTCGTGAGTGCTCAGGGTCAATTATATCAGGGTGCGGAACAAATAATTTAGATAAATGTTGACCAAAGAGTTCAGCTTTTTCTTCATTACTTTTTGCCCAGGTGTTATCTGATTTTAGAAGTGGCGAGGGAATAGTTTTATGACTCAAAAGTTTGCGGGTTGCTTGCCATAATGATTTGTCTTCAGTAGTCAGTTTGTTAGTATATTCTTCGAATTGCTTTGTTTTGTAGTCGTTGAGTTGTGTTGTCAATGTTCTTGATAGTCTGTTAAATGTTCTTTTGTCTGATGGAAGACGGGTACGTTGCCATTTGGCCCTAGCTCGTCGTTTTTGTCCGATTAGTGTACGTATAGTAACAGGTATTTCTGAGTTGTATGAGTCTTTCTGTCTAACTTGTCTAGTTGAGTCCCAAACACTGTTCTGTATTGTCTCGGTTAAGGTCAGTACTGCTTTGTCTATGTCATCGTGAGTTTTTAATTTTACATTAAGGTCTAGTCTGTCATTTACTAGTTGTCTAAAGTGGTCCCAGTCAACAGGTCCGTTTATAAGTGTCTCCTTAGGGGATAATAAAATCGGATTTATATCTAAAACTAAAAGAACTGCAGAATGATCAGAGGAAAGGTCGTGTAGATTAATAAGTTTTGGGTGAAAATTATTAATATTTGATGATACGAAAAAGTCTAATAAGTCTGGAAGGCGGTTAGGATCAGTAGGCCAATAAGTATAATCGGAAGGAGAATGAACTTGATAGTTAGAGGATAGGAGAACTGGCAAAAGTTCGGAACCACGAGGGTTTCCAGTCCTACATCCCCACTGGGGGTGTTTAGCATTGTAATCCCCTCCGGCTATGAACTTTGGACCAAAGGAGCGGAATAAAGAGTCGAAGTCATTGCGGGACACAATTTTACTAGGAGGGCAGTAAACAGAGGAAACAGTGTAGTCAAAAGGAGAGGACTTTAAGGATATGGAGGTAGACTGAATGGCTTCCGTGGGAGTGGAGGGGAGGGGATGGTGGGTAAGGGTATTACGTATCAGGACCGCACTGCCCCCTTGTGCTGTGTTATTTGGATGGTCAGTTCTGTATGTCCTATAGTCTTGTATGTGAAAGTGTGAGCGTGATGTAAAATGTGTTTCAGTTATTAGGGCAATGTCGATCCTTTTGTCGTGTAGCAGTATATCTAATTCATTTTTATGCTGGGTAGCACCGTTAGCATTCCAGAGGAGGATAGTGAGTGAGCTTTGGGTGACATAAGTCATTTTGAGGTAGAAGATGGAATGAGAGATATGATGGAAGAAAAGGCTTGGATAATAGACATTAGAGGCTGGAGAACTGTTTTTAATTCAACTATGAAAGATTGTAGAGTTGCTTGAAGTTGCAAATTAAAGTCTGTTGAAGAAGATGTCGAAGGCGGGGGGATGTATGAAGACTGATGGCGTTTGGTAGCAGTAACTGCGGGTTTGGCTGCTATATTGGCATAGCTCATAGTGTTTAAAGGAGAGTTCTCTTGTGTAGAAGAAGTAGCGGTGATTTGTTCTTGATGACTCAGTGTGGCTAGTCCAGAGTTAGATGACTCTTGTCCAGAGGTATTATTGTTGACTACGTTTTCTTTGTGGGAAAACGTTCTGTTTTTACCCTTTAGAGTGCGCTCTAACTTTTTATGGACTTCACATCCTCTATAGTTAGCAGGATGGTTGCCTCCACAGAGTACACATGTTGCAGGCTGTGTACGATCCTTTTTTTGACATTCTGATGTCGAGTGCAATCCAGCACATTTTACACACCTGTAAGGGTAGTTACAGTATTTGTGGGTGTGGCCTAGCTCTTGACAGCGTTTACACTGCACTACATCTTGTTTTTTATAAGGCTCTTCAACAGAAACTTTTGAATAGTAAAGTTCTGTGATTTTAAAGATATTTTTATTATTTGGGTCGGGTTCGAGATCAACAAAAAATAATGGCAAACTATGTTTTGTAACACGATGTGTCACATTGATGATGTTTCGGGGGCGAAAACCGAGTTTGATGAGTTCGTCTTTAATTATATCAGTAGGCGTACTAGGGTGAAGGTGACGAATCACAATCCTGTAAGGCTTGTCTTCTTTTAACTGATACGTATGATACTGGACATTATTTGATGTTAAATGTCGCACAATATTTCTATAGTCCTCTGAAGTTTTAGTTTGTATCAAAATATCTTTGTTTCTAGACTTGCACAAAAAGTTATTAACAGAAAGAACTGTCGATATACTATCTATGAAACCTTTGAAATCAATAATATTTTTGACATATATTGGCGGAGGTTTTACTTCACTAAGGTCTAAATTATCACCAAGTTCAACATCTGGTTGAAGAGAGCTAAAAGGATTTGGTGTTGAAAAATTCGAAGTTTGTTGGAATGCGTTATTGTTTTTAGATGAGACAGATCTGGCTGTTGAAAAAGTATTATTAGTTCGACTAAATGGATTTAAACTAGAAACTGAATTAGCTGGCTGAGATTGTGTGTTAAGTTCTGGCATTATACATGAGTTAGATGAGCTATTTGGCATAGGATCACATTGAGAATTTAAGTTCAAATCATCTTGGACAGTTTGAGCTTGATTAAAATCACCTCGTGACGTCAAAGAGCTATTAGGGTTATTACGTATAGGTTGTGCATAAGAAGATGTGTTGTTGGCGGGCTGAGATTCAATCGTTTCTTGAGATAAGTTGGCAACACTGTTATTAGATTCGGCTAAAGCCGCTGCAGCGTTATCAGTTGGAGTTGTAGCGGGACGTTTGATATTTTCCCTATCCGAATCCGGTGATATATTATCTCTTTCCGCCTTTTTTCTCTTACGTTTAGACATAGTTTGATTTGGCGGTTGATTAGAATAAGATTTTAAATAGTACTGTTTACCTTTTACTAGCGGAGATTTATCTTGTCTAGGTCGAACCATGAACCTTTGCTAGCGTTTTTTAACGTTTAGGAATCGTACTTATAAATTTTGTTATTTAAAAATGCAAATTATAACGAAAACTTTTTTTTAAAAAACTAACTATACTAAAAGAAAGTATATTATGATTATTGTGCAAAAAATTGTACAAAAATATAACTTCTGAACAATGAAATTAAGTGAAGAATGAGAGACGATATGAACGTGTTCAGATAGTCGACGATATAATGTCGGTATTGTTAAAACTTTAAATTTCCTGAATAATGCAGGATTCTTCAGGATTTTCTAGGTGGTATATTGCCTATGCATCTAAGTATTTTCTTTTGAATAATTAAAGATTTACGCGCATAAGGAGCATTGCCCCAGAGTTCAACACCATACAACTTTGACTTGACAAGTCCATTATAAACCTGTAGAAGTTCATTTTCAGTTAAACATTTTTTAAGCTCCCTGATTATATAGTAGCTTGAGTTTAATTTCTTGTTTGTTTCTTCAATTTGATTCACCCAGCTAATTGTTTGATCTATTTTAACTCTAATAATTTAGTAATTTTACATACAGCGATATTATTGTCATTATATTTCAAATTTAAATTATTATTTACTCTGTTCCCATTTACCCTATTTACTACTCGGATAAATTCTGTTTTAGATTCATTAAGCTTTAATCTATTTAGTCTAATCCACCTTGCTATTGTTTTTAAGGCTATATTAGCGGTTTTTTTCCAGTATGTCATCATTTGAACCAACAAAAACCATAGTTACATCATCTGCATATAGAATAATTTTATTAGACTTAATGGCCTTTGTAAGGTCATTAATATATATAAGGAACAACAAAGGTCCAAGTATTGACCCTTGTGGTACTCTTATAACCAATATTTTAGGTTCAGACTTAATTTCTCCCTTATCATTTTTAATTACCACGAACTGAGTCCTATTTTCAAGATAAGATTTTATTAGTTCCCATGCAGTACCCCTTATACCTAATCTGTTCAGTTTCTTCAGCAGTAATTATGATCAACCAAGTCAAAAACCTTGGATAAATCAACAAGTATTGCCAAAAATTTTTCACTATTATCTAAATTATCATACAAGTTAGTTAACAGATTATTTAATGCTGATATGGTTGATCTTGATTTTCTAAACCATATTGCTCATCAACTAAAACCCAATTTACATAAAAAGCTCATAAATACGTCATGTATTGCCCTTTCAAACATTTTAGAAACTATTGAAAGATTTGAGACAGGCCTATAATTTTCAATGAATTGGGAATTGCCTTTCTGTTTATAAATAGGAATTAATCTAGAAACTTTAAGTTTTTCTGGAAAAAACCCGTCCTTTAACATTTTATTGACAATTATAGTTATAGGTCTTACAATACTATCTGCTATTTATTTATAATTTTATTATTTAAGTAATATACGTCATTAGAGTTAGCATTTTTAAGTTTTTTATTATTTTATAAATTTCACTTTCAGTAAACTTTTTAAGAAAATAGAGTTTTCCACCCTGTCTATTGTACTATATAATCATTATTTCTTGACTCGTAACAGAGTCAAGGTTAACCACTGGTAAGTTAATATAATGGTTATTAAAATCATCAGCTACTGTTTTGCTATCCCTTATTTTTTTTCATTTAATTTGATCTGAATTTTATTATTTTGTCATTACCTAATTTACCATTATTTTCGTTTACTATTTTCAAAGTTCTTTTGTATATTTGTATCTATCTTATCTATTTTTTCCCTAACTACATCCTTATTGACTATTTTAATAAGTTTCTTATATATAGCTTTATATTTTTATAATATGGAAATATATCCTTGTCAATTTTCTTTTAAGCGTGTAAACCCTTAGCATTTCCCCGATAAAAAATGCAGTCAATACATCTTTCTTACTTCTAGCTTTATTAATTTGAAATTTCTTCACAGGCATGATATAGTTTGTTATATCTAATAATTTACTATGGAAACAATCATACATTTCATTGACACTCTCCAGGTATCTGCAGAAGTTTCATTAATTTCATCCCATGTTTAATTATCTAAAGAATAGACCAATTTTTCAAGATTTCTGTCAGTAATTATTCTGCATTCAATAAATTGCTTCCTTTTACTTTTTGTTAAATTTTTAATTTTGAATTTTAGTGGATATGGCACAGTGATCAGATAATCCTAATTCTATTACATTACTATTTATTAAATGTTTACTTATATCAGTCACCATATAGTCTATGGAAGTGGCCGTCGTTTCAGTAATTCTTGTCGGTTTACTACAGGTGTTAGTAAGTTATTTCTTTGAAAGATTTCGTACAGTTCTCTTTTGTCTTTTTTTGTCCTTCATAGAGTCAATATTAAATCCCAGTTAAAAATTATATTATTCTTATTACATGCTATCTTATCTAATAGCTTTTCAAGAGATGTAAAGAAAATGTTTAAAACTACCGGCATCAGACCTATAAATATTTATACTATTTTGGTAATATTTTTATTACCTAGTTTATACTTTATTTCTATCGCAGAGCACTCATAGTAAATTTTTTCTATATCATCCTTCTTTTAAAACTATATAATTCACTATCTTTGTTTAACCCATATACCCGACCCCCTCTAATATGCTTAGTTCTACAGTAGTAAGATACATGTTTGCACCCCCTAATTTGCACAGCAGTGAGTTCACTTTCCTTCAACCAGTGTTCAGTTAAGCATAACACATCCCACTTTAAACTTGACATGCTGCACTTAAATTTCTGTTTTTTATTTAAAGCCTGAACATTCTGACATCAAATATTTAAGTATTTCTTTTCGTCCATTATATTATTAACACCCCTATCATTAATAGTTTTTTTCAACATTGTTAGACATTTGTATGTATGTCTGTCAAAATTGCTCAGCATAAAATATATTTTTGTCAATTATTTGCCTTCAGATGATTTATTTTCCACACAGTGAAAATGCATCCGTACTTTATAATGTTAGCCCATACTTTAGCAATTTTTTTAATTTACAGATTCATTTAAGTGTAAACCATGCCGAGAGTAATCAAATCTATTTAAAAAATTATTTATAATGTAAATTTCTATATTTTTTCCATTCTATTTTTAAACAAAAATATTATTTGCATTATTTATTTCCCAATTTGCTTTTCTCCCCAAGTCATATCTAAAAGGTATTTCATTAACTACAACATTGGTGTGCTTACACTTTAGAATTTTTTTAAAGGCTTGCTTTAACGTCAGATTAGCTAAAGGTTGATTGAAGTCGTTAGTTCCTCCTAAAATGATGACGAAGTCTTCTTTTGAGTAGTCAGCTGTTAGTTGATTTATTTCTTCAATACAATCAACCATCAAAGCTGATGGTTTGAAGAAACATGTTACTTCAAAATCGTATGAAAGTAGGCTCATAAGAATGGTTGCCATATTTCTTAGATGACTATCTCCCAACAGCATAACTCTTGGCTTTTTATTTTTAGTTTTTATATCCTTCCTATGAGTGGCTGTATCAGCTTTCTCAACTCAACAATAATGACATTTAAGAATAATTTAAGTTAAAGCCGTGCATTAACATACAGTATTATCTATGGCCTTGCTTCAGCTTTGAATACAATGACATATTTGCTGAGATAATTTTTTTGTTACCTAATAAACAAAATTATCACACGGTTTAAATTCCTGATTTATCAATTGCAAAATTATTTTCTTAGCTAACTTACTTCGTTCCATCAAGTAACCATGTTTTCAGCAATAACTTTAAGACTATTGAGCTTAGTGAATATTCGCTTCATTGTAGACTTGGGAGAGAGGGAATATGTTTTCTCCATCCATTTTCCTCTCTTCTATTGTATTAAGAGTGGAGAAAAGCCAGGTCTTAATTTATTTTTTCTTAGATTTATCAATCTAACAAGAAATTAAAAAATAATTAAAGATGAAGATGTGGCTCAAACCTAAACTTTACCCTCCCCTAAACAAAGAGAAGCTATGCCTGAAAGACTTCTTTAAAGAAATCACAAAAAAAACTTACAGTTTATGCTTCAGGGGTGAATTCTTTCCGATTCTCCAAAAATTGATGATAAAATAAGATAAAAGTAGAATTTTTGTCCCCTATTAATAATTTTTATTAATGGTTTTTGCCCTTCTATTCTTGTCTATCTGATTAATATTGAATCCTTTTATTTACAACAAAGCAACGTAAAACGTCAATTATCTTTGATTATGAAAGGGAATGCGCTTAAAAATTTAAAGAATACAATTTCTAAATATAAGAATAGAGTTGCCTAATGTGCACTAAGAAATCATGTACATTTGACAGAAAAGGTATTTTTTAAACATTTTATTTTATTAAGTAACTTGTACAATATTAATTTCAAAATCAAATAAAAAAAATAACATTCATTAAAGTATACCTTTTAATTAAAATATGACCCAGCATCTTTAGGAAGAGTGGTGCTGATGGAGAGGAATCAAGCTATGTACTGTAGGTTTCAGAAATTGAGTTTCAAAGAGTTAAAAACAAAATTTGTAAGAGCTTTACAGAAGTGTAGAAGGGGCAGTTGCTTTCTCTGAGTTTTCCGAGCCACGTGGGGTTACAAGTTAAACGTGCTGAGAAACGCTAATGTAGAGTCAAAGACTTAAAACGTCTCTAAGATAGTAATAAGATTTAGAACAAACTGGACCTTTAGGACTTTTAGACTTTAACTTTATTCAGCCTAAAGGAATGACCCCTATTAATAAAATGCCTGTAGTTGATAAATTATGGACGGATGTTTATTCTAAGGGCTACTTTCAATTTTTAAACCTTGTGTTTTAACTCGAAATACATCCCTCATATATATTTAACGTCGGCTTCTGGGGTTAGATCTAAAAGCTTTTCTGCGTTAATTAGTTCACAATTATTTTCTTCGCAAAGATTTAGGACACTATAGATGATGAATCCGACAAAACTGAACTTAGTCAGTATTTTGAGCATTGTGTTTTCATCCGCATGATGTACTTCATCATTGAAGATCCTTCACACAGTGGAAGTGAAACGACAGATCCATCATATTGAAAAATTTCCGTGACATTAACCGGAGAAGCCTAAGCTATAGCTTATTTCTAGTAGCAGTTTTGTATGAGCGCAAACAAAGTAAGCTGATTCAAAGCATTCTAAGGGATCTGATAATAAGTGAGAACAAAGTTAAAAAACAATCAAGTTTTTTATTATTTAAAATATGTGGGACCCTAGTATTATAAAAAACACACAAACCTGCTTAAAAAGTTGAAAAAAGTTTTTCCACTTAAAGAAAGTAAAAAAACTTTTTCTGACTTAAAAATTCGGCAATTAATATATTCAGAATTTTTGCAGGAAAGCCATCTAGTGCTGATGAATGCAAAGTCATTTATTATCTAAAATCTTTTATTAAATATTTGATTTTTTTAAAGTTCTTGTGAATTAAAAGCACTTACTTTCAATATCTAGGCGTTTAAATATACGATTTTCTGTGTAGGAAGTAGGATTACATTTTTTTGTTGAAGCGTTGTTTCTCTTTTGAATTTTCTTCATATAACGAACTGAATAAATAAATATACTATAAAAATAAGTCTTTATTTAATATTAAAAGAAAACACGAATCATCCAACTTTCAATGTGTACATTTAATTTGAAGTATTTTTCTCCTCTTTCCTCTCATATTTATGCGTCCCAACGCATAATATATCCTATTATCATTGCTTTTGATAAATTTCATAAAATTTTACTTGTAAAAATATTCATTTAAACATTCATAGAGCTAAAATTTTAACCCAGTGTCAAAAATTGTGTGCGATATTGCTCGAAAAAATCTTTTTAATATTATTTTATAAAATACTGAATTTTTATTAACTTTTACTTTCGAAAATAGGAAATTTAAAAGAAAGGGAAGGTTAAGCATGAATATGTATGAAGTAGAAAGAAGGAAAACATTCAGTTTCGAAACTACGCGAGGAACTCTTCAGGAGAATTTTTATACTCTAACTTTATATAAGTAACTCTCAAACATGTGGAAATCCACTTTTACTGTGGATCCTCCTTTTATTAAAAGGTTTAAAAAAATCAAAAAAACTTTTAATAGCATGAATAAGTGGAATATAAAAAGTAAGGGTGAAACTAAGAATATGTTTCAAGAGGGAGAGAAATTCATTTTACATCCATTGAAGAGATAAATGGACGTCATCACATGCCGATTAGCAATATTTTAGGTTAATAATAATTGTTATCGCTTTAATAATAATAATAATAACGCTTTAGAAAGCTTACGAACAGACTAGAATGGAATTCCTCGAACAAAGCTTTAGATTGAATTTCATCTTAAGTGATAAATGTTTTTAACCTTCGTCGGCTACGCCTCGTATGCTGTAGATTTAATTAGTTATGATTTATTACAGTATTCAAGAGTTTTGAAGGTTAGCATAATGATGTTAGCACTAGAAGCTTAAGCCAAAGGTAGATTATGCTATATCTTATACTTTGCCTTCTCGTCCTAACTATATAATCTCCCTACTTAAGGCAAAGCTCTAAAAATCAGCACCATTATCCATGATTCAACGAAAAACATCACCTCTATCCCAAAATACCTTTACGCATTCTTGTTATTAAATGAACACCTGTAAGAATACTATACAAGGAACCCATCTTTAAGGCGCCTCGTAAGTTGAGAAAGACTAATATTCTACTGAAACTCCACACGCCTCATCTTGAGTAGCTGATCTGTAGCAGTACCTCCCAGATTACATTCTAAACGTTATTCTGACCCTCTACGCTAGATTATTTACTCAGAACGAGTGGCTATAGATATAATTAATTATGCATCGAACTATGAAGAGGCACGAATAAGAAAGGGCAACCACTCTCATATGCACCGACTCACTTAGGTCAAATATTAAAAGATAGATCTGCTGCTTTGCCTTACTGTATTGTTTATAATATTCGTCACATAGTTATCCAAGCTCATCAATTATCTCATTAATGTGGATTCAAGAGCATAGTTTAGATAGAGAAAATGAACAAGCCTAAAGAAACAGGGCAGAGTGTCTTATAGTTCAATTTCATCACCAAACAAACCTACAACTAAATAGAGCAGCTAAATGGGGAGAAAAATGGAAAAGTGTACCAGGATTAGCAAATAAAGTGAGGAAAATAAGACCTTCAATAAACCCTTGGCAATCAGGAATCTAACTAATCGTGCCAATATGCAATATCATGACAAATCACATTATCAAAACTTTAAATTAGTCAGACCAGGCTTTCGCTCTAACCTTAATACTGCCACCCGTGCCTGAAAGTTACATAACTGCCCTACCGGACAGTTATAAATAGGTATCCTATATTCTTTTATATTCATTCTATCATTGCTACTAAACTATAATTATTCATTCTATATTCTATTCTATTTTATCTTAAAAATATTCATATTCTATACTCTGATAGAATATGCTGTACTGTAATCAGTACAATAACCATTCAAAGGAATAAATACTGTCTTGAATGATTAGAGAATTTTTACACCTAGAGACACCTTTAGGATATAATTTTTTAATTAGATAAAAAATTATACATTTTATTATGAATATTTTAAATCAAGCTTAGTTAATAGACACAATGCGAGAATCAATTAAAAGAATTATTAAATTCGGTCGTTCTGAATAGCTCAACAACCCTGCGAAACTCTAACCTTTATTTGACAATGTTTTCTTTAAATAAATTATCCTTGATCTTTATAAATATACTCTCAATTTTTATAAATTAGTTATAGCAACTGGTTAGCATGTTTAGTCGAGCTACGAATATAATTCATGATGCATTTGTTCCTTTGCTTCGACTGCACACAGTCCAAATAGTGCCTTATCACTGCAAGAATATCAGTAGCTAATGCCCTAAAAAGTAAACAACTAACGTTGGATTTGAAAATGTTGTTAACATGGTATTCTCTCTGCGAAAATTCTCAGAGAGATTGATATTGATTCTCTCAATCAAAATCAGTTATACTTAGCGTCGAATAAAGTACAATGAAACTTTTTATGTATTATTTTCTTTGTTATTGTTCCCTTAATACGAAAATAACTTTTTTCTCAGTTGCTTTCTAAGCACAGTTCTACTCCACATACAAAAGTGAAGGGTCGAAAACAGTTGTGTAAATATATCTAACTTTATCTTATTGACTTTCTAGGGATAATCTCTGAAGAAAAATAAAGTAACAAATATTAGAAAATAGTATTGGACATGGAATACGTGGGTTTGACATTTGACTATAAGAACATTAAAACAAGAGACTTATACTCATGTCAAATACAAACATTCTTTCTTAAAGAAATGAGAGTTTCAGAAAACAGGATATTTTAACACATACATACCTGATATTTATTCAAGATAAATGTTATGTCATTTTTATTTCATTCTTATGAAATAAATATGAGCAAAATATAAGATTGCTTTAAATTATTTTAAAGATATTAAAAATGAGAAAAATAATATAAATTATGACATTTTTTATTCAATATTATATTCTTACAGTACCCATAAAAAATACAATAAACCCTTAAAATATCTGAAAATAAATTAAAGTTAATAGTCTTAAAGTATTTCTTTTAGATCATTCAACTGAAAATAAACTTAAACATTTATGTATTTTCTAAACTCTATTCATTTTAGTCACTCCAATTTTAAATCACCCTGTTCGCATCAACTGTTCCTAACATTTTACCTTGAGCAAATTAATTTAAAAAACGCAGAAAAGGTCGTCGCCATGAACCGAGTGGTGGGATATTTAGCTTAGATAAATAATAATAATATTCTTTTTCCACCAAAAATAGCATGTACAAAATATTTATACAAAAACATGTTTCTTTAAGGTTGTTAACTCATAATTAATATTAAATTAAATACATCGAGCAAAATGTTCATCAGTACTTAAGCAGATCATCAGTGAATAACTCTCATAGTATGTCCAACTCAATGACCACGACGAGCCTTTCGAGATAAGAAAGAGAGTGGAGAGGGTTTAAATTTAGCCGTCAAAAGAAAACTTTTATGACTAAACAAATAAAAGCTACATATTTTGGACAAAACATTTATGTACCAAGAAATTAACCTTCAACAGGGGGCTGGTTAAAAAATCGCATTGTAGCCAACAAAAAAAAAGATGTAACGTATCTAATTGATACGTCACATCTACGTTACGTTAATGTAATTTGCAAAGGATTCCTTTTGCTCGTGCTCAACCAGTAAGTTCATTCGTTTTTATTACAGCGGTCACCCATCCTTGCACTTACCTCGCATGATGCTGCTTAATTTTTAAGATCCAATAAAACGTGGATATACTTGGCATACTGAAACAAAAAGATTGTTACTTACTTATTCCATAAAAGGATGTACCAATTTTCAACTTTATTGGAATTTTTTCATTTTTTACAAAATGTATACATAAGGTATTCGATTGTAATTAAACTATTACGGATACTGAAATTGAATTGGCCAATATATGAATAAACATTATAAAATAACAAATACTATCTATAAATTATAAGAAAAACAATAATTCTGAAATATATGCGCGCACAAGCTATAGTTATGCGGCTATAAATAATTTATTATTTCATAGTTTCATTTGCATATTCCATTGTCAATAAACTTTTATTATTATCATATTATATACTTAATGTTTTGCTGATATTTTATATATACTGTTATGTATGCTATTAATAATACATTTATCTTATTATTATATACATATTTATATATATATATATATATATATATATATATATATTTATTATTATATATTATATATATATATATATATATATATATATATATATATATATATATATTATAATATATATATTATATATATATATATATATATTATATATATATATAAGATTAAATGTTTATTTTAGCATACATACAGTATAATATAAATATCAGCATAAAACATTTATAATAATATAATGATAATAATAAAAGTTATTTGACAAGGAATATGCAAATGAAACTATGAAAATAATAAATTATTTAATAGCCGCATAAGCTATGCTTTGGCGGCTATATATATTCAGAATTATTTGTTTTCCTTATAATTTATAGATAGTATTTGTTATTTTATAATGTTATCATTTATAATAATTTATTTACAAATATTTTGTTAATTTATAAATTTAATTACATTTCAAGGTGAAAATTCCATGCATTTTGGTTAATTAAAAACAAAAAATATTTTTTTCCTTTTCATTTTTTAAATAGAAAAATAATACATATTATACAAAAAATAAAAACTAAGTATTTTAAAAGTAGATGGATTTAGTTAGTTAAATATAAATATAAGTTTAAGTAGGTGGCGCATTTAGCCACAGTATAACATCTTTTTTGTACTCTTTGAAGTAAAGATAGATTTAATATGGTTAGGTAATTGATTAAAAATAAAGGACCTCTTGCTGCAGCGTGACGTTGCAAGAGGGATGTTCTACATCTGTAAGTTCTCACAAGTCTATTTTGCTTATTTCTAGTGCTTAAATCGTAGTTTATATAGTTTTTTGTTTCGTTGAAATATTTTAATAATACTTGTTTTATGAATAAATGCTTACAGTAAAAGGGAAATCCAAAAAGAGTTGTTCAGTTGAATAGAGTCTAGGCTTCCTTAGGATTGTTTTAATAACAGCTTTCTGAGCTATTTCTAATGAATGTAGATAAGTTGGGTGAGCAGAACACCCACCACTATATCATAACTGATAATTGATTCCACTAACGCGTGATAAATTGTTTTCATTAATTTTCCATCACAAAAATCTCTGAGACATCTAAAATAATATATATATTTACGTATTTTATTTGTTAAATTGTTTAATTTGATTTTTCCAAGTCATTGTTTGGTCAATCGTTATTCCTAAGTATTTTATTGAGCTCACTCTATTTATTGATATGCAATCATAAGGTTGATTTGCGTTTATTTTTTTGCATTTACAATCATGAATTTTAATTGTTAATATCTTTCGGTTGTCCTTTTAATATATATATATATATTATATATATATATATTATATATAGTATATATATATATAATTATTATATATATATATATATATATATATATATATATAATATATATATATGTATATATTGTAGCGTAATGCTTGCAGATTGATGTTAATCTGCGCATGCGTTATCAGTCTTATTCTTATCTGTCCGTCGGTATGATAGGGTGTGTGGAAACGTGGAAGGAGGAGTTGATGTCGACTACCGCGCGGTTCAGAATAGATTCGTACCCTGGAACTCGTTTTTCTAGCATTTGTTTTGCTATGTGCAAAGAAGAAATACTTTTAGTTTATTAAGTTTGTTTGATTATTTGTTTCCAAAGTAAGATTAATTTTTCAATTGATTAAGATTTAGTTGATTTCTTTAAATTGTGTATTATTATGTATGCTTGCTTTACCCACTAAATTTTATTGTTACATTGGCGCCCAACTAAATCGGGGCAAGTATCTCTCTGTATTTATATTTTTCTCAAGCTTAAATATACAGTTAGTTATTTTTTAATTAATTTAGATATAACTAGATATTTATTATAGTTTAAATATATTGTGAGATATTGGTTGTGGATCGTAGTTTTAATACAAAAGAACTTAGTTGTTATATATTTATTTATACCTTAAAGAAGAAGACATTTTTTTTTACGAACTATGGAAATTCTACAAATGAATTCAAAAACAATTATAGTTCCAACGTCCAAGTATGAATATTGATTGCGTTGTTTGATACTAAAATAAGGATATATTTTATCAGTACGAGATGGTAAATAAAACATTACTAACATTTCAAGAAACAACCTCCAAACATTGCAATCTTTTTCTAAACAAAATTAGAAAATATCTTGGGTATTCTTAATCACACTTTATGTATAAAATCAATTGAGAATCAGCATGAATAATAAGATTGTGTGAGGACCAAAAGCAAACTAATTTCACGATGGGAATAAAACAACCATGGAGAAAGATGATTTTTCACAAATGTTTGACGTACATCTTGGACTAAAAATGTGAAATACTTTTTTCGCGGGTGGAAAAATCAGTTAATCAATTGCTAAAAACTATTCAACGAAAATATCAGCGTTAAAGATACTGTTTTTACAGAGCACCTGTTCTAACAAACGTTTTATGAACTGCCCCGAGTTATACCAAGTTCCAAAATTCAATGGTGACCGCGAGAGAGCCCTATAGTATACTTAAAAAATTAAGAAATTTTTTCGAACTCCATTCAATCCTAGAACATGAAAATTATGGTTGATTTCTAAATCATTGACTGGCTCGGCAGCTAAATGGTGGCATGCTACTTCCCTCTTTATAAATCGTATCAAGACTTCGAATCAGAATTTTTGGCTAGATTTTGGGATAAACTGAGCCAAAAGCGTCATTTACAAACTTTTATGTGGAAAGTATGACATGTTAAGGTTCTAGCCGTGAAGACTATGCATATAATTACTAAATATTTCTCGGGAGCTCACTCCAAATAAACGAGGAAGACATACTGGACGACTTGGTAAATCACTATGAGTTAGATGTGCAATTTATTTGGCAAGAATAAAGAGAGAAATCAGTGAGATCTTTAATAAATATTTTAAGGGTCTTTGATAATGAAATGCAAAGAAATAATGAAAGAAGAAATATTTAAAACAGAAATGGAACCTGAAACATATACAGTGAAGAATCAAAATTGGAAACATAGTGCTAAACGAATTAGGATTGTTGACAGCATAACCTCAGGGGACGATTAAGAACGATCTTAAAAGCATATGTTAAGTAAGGTCTGAAGGGGCCGATTATTTGGGTACATTTCTTATCTCTGGCTGTTACTGGTTTGCTTGATCATCGTTTCCTTTGATATGCGTCAAGCCCTTTCCCGTAACGATGATCAGAAGGGGCTATGTAGCGTATGCTTGCAGATTAATGTTTAAATCTGCGCATGCTTATCAGTCTGTATCTTCTGTCCGTCGTTATGATAGGGTGTGTGGAAACGTGGAAGGAGGAGTTGATGTCCGATACCCGCGCGGTTCAGAATAGATTCGTACCCGGAACCGGTTTTTTCTAACATTGTTTTGCTATGTGCTAAAGAAATACTTTTAGTTAATTAAGTTTGTTTGATTATTTGTTTCCAAAGTAAGATTAATTTTCAATTGATTAAAGATTTCGTTGATTTCTTTAAATTTGTGTATTATTTATGTTGCTTGCCTTTACCCACTAATTTTTATTGTTACAATATTATTATATATATATATATATATATAATATATATATATTATATATATATATATATATATATATATATAACACTGTATACGTGCTAAATGGATCGATTATACATGGATGTCTTAAAACACCTGAAACGGATAATTCAGTAATCAGAATAATAAACTCATACTTTAAATCCTGATTCAGGTAAATTCTCAGTTTTGGAATTTTTTGCTAGCACAATACTTTTCCTATGTACCTAAAATAAATGAGGAAAAGGTAAAAAAACATTTTTTAACTCCCCTTCTGATAAAAAATTTCTAACAAAAAATAATTAAATGGTAAGAGAGCGGGGTTGTCGCTACCAACTCAAACAGGACGATTCCAGCATTATTTTTTATAAGGTAAACTAATTTCCTTATTGCATTTCTTTTTTCAAAGAGATTTTGAAATAAATTTAGTCTTTAAGCTGGAAATATTTTCTCTTCACTGTCTTATCTTTTACTTACTACTATTTTTAGCTTCCCAGGATCAATATTAAAGTAGGAGAATCAATATAGGATACTTGAGAATAAACTGTCATATTATACGGCATTATTATACTAAAATTCAATCTTGATACCCTACTTTTATCATTTCAAATAGATCATTTAAATACGTAAACTTTGTACATATACCAGAATAACAGATTTGATATCATACTTATTCATTTTATGATAATATAGAGGTTAGTTTTTATGCATTTTGAGATTAAAGTTAGTGTAACGATATCATTTGATACTTACCGAGCAAAAACGATGATAGTTGTCACAATAGGAAACTATTCAAACGTGAATAGTGTTTTCCCGCACATTATTATTGCGTTAACGATTAATATTAAAGAAATTATGAAAAAAAATAATGCGAATATATATCCTCCTAGGAATAAGTCATTGCAACGGTCCAATCAAGCTACCCTATAAAGAAAACGGCATTACTTCGGTTTCGATGCGCTCGTCTTCAGAATATCATGGTTATCCAAAGTATAAAATAGTATTACTATACGGTCTCGCTGCGCTATAAAAGGCGGTATCGCCTTTTATTCACTTAACACTCTTAAATACATTATATTTTATTTCGCATAGATACTTTTACCCAGTCATGCAGAGAACCTAAAATGACATTATATTTGTAACTACTGCGGTATTCATTTAAACAATTATATAATAATTATAACAATTATATAATAAATTACAATATATCATAATTATAACAATTATATTATAATAATAACCATTCGACTAAAACTTGACGGAGTAAGTTAAAATTGCACAGTTGAACTCTTTAGCCTTAACAATATTCAAACATTTTGGTTAACGGAGCAACTATGTTGCCACAAATATTGATAATAGGGCGGTGACCCTCGCCTATAAGGTATTAAACCCCTAAACTAAATTTCCTACAAAATCTCAATTTTTATGTTGATAGTCCAAGAAATGGATAATAAAAAATTAATTTTGAGGCGACGTTTTTCGGCCAAGCTGGCCATAATCATGCTTAAAAAGACATATATTTTAATTAACAAAATGCAATCAAAATAAAGAATAAGAACTACTAAGAAAGCAATTATATCTAAAAACACAATAGTTACCTAAAAAGAAAAGAGTAATCCACCCTATTGCAAAATATGGTTTTATCAAAAAATAATTAAAATTAAATAAGACATTTAATAAAGATACTTTTAATAATTTGTCATACTCCGTTTAGATGAGGTGGGATCTATCGGTATTCTTATATTTATAAATAATTAATCACGTTGGGCTATGGTTCTACAGTTCTTATTGTGAGATTTTTTTAATCTGTAGATTTTTCTTGGACTATCAACATTAACAATAAGTTAAAAGGGATACACCTCAACTTCTTAATCAAAATCTCGATTGCAGTGTGCGCAAACTCATTGTATGCACTGCTCAAAGATTCCACATTGCTAAGGAATAGGTGTTGAAAACTAAAAACTAAAATAACCACGGTCTTTATTTATACAGGTCTACATGTAGTAAAATGTTCTTCTCGTAATTTTCAAGCGGAAAAGGCCGGAGGATTTTTATTGTTGTGACTCGGAAAAACCTGGAACTAAGACAAGAGGAAGGAAAGAAGTAATTTATAATCAAACATTTGACGAGGCCCTTAAAAGCGTAGAATTCTCTTAGATTAGCATCATTATTTCGAAACGGTTATGATGCAGTGGAGGTTGCTTGATGTTGGTAAGAGGGGGGGGCGGCTTCCTCAAAGGTCTCTCAGACCTAGGGTCAGGGTGGAGGTAAAATCTTAACTCCTTTAATGCTATCTCAAGTCACTCTTAATTATCACTTTAGTTAAAAATCCCTTTATTATTTAATAAACAAATTGTTTTCTTTGTCTTAAAACTTAATATTTGAAAAGTTCCAACTACTTAAGATGACTGTAAGACACTATATTCTTATTGTAATCATGCTAATAAGAAAATAGATATCATAAAAAGGCAGGTTTTTTTATCTTTATTTGACACATTTTTTTTTATTTTACCTGCTTGGACTTCTGCTTGGAAATTCTAGTAATACATTAAGAAAAAAACATTTTACTGCCTATAAATAGTTGAGTTATGATTAATTTTCCTGTCTTAAGAAGATAAAAAATACAAAAATATTGAGATTAAAGTGTTTTTCGATATTGGTAATTTGTTATTGACTTAACAAATTGAGCGTGATTGATTATCTACAGCAATAAACAAAGTTCTTGAGCAATAAACAATGGTCTGTACCAAATAAATGTCACTATTTGACACAATATAATTTTTCGAGGAATCAACTATTTATGTTTTGCAAAACTCGGTAGTATCAAATAATAAATGTCACTATAATGCCAAGATAAATATTCTAGAATTATTTTAAAATCCTTATTTAATATATTGCTAACAAGGGGAATATCCTCAGTTGGCATGGAACTGTGACGCCCCATGTGTAATCTAAAGTTTGCGGGTTATTTGACAAAATGTTATGTAAATTGAAAGCATAACCTGGAATGCGAACCACACCCCTCCGTGGTATCATGTTTAGTTGGTGAACATACATATGGACAAAGTATCTTCTTATCTAATACTATATATAGCTATAACACTCTCTTATTAAATAATTTATTCAATAGTTGCAAAATTGATATAAACTAGAAATTAGATAATCACTGAAACTTTCAGGTTTGTTAATTCAAGCTCTAAGATTATATCAAAATTAATTAAGTTTATACAACTTACAATAATTCAGAGTGTTTAACTTTAGCAACGGCTTATCATCAGTTATAATTGATATTTGTGACTGTGTTTGATGCTTCCAAGTATAGATAAGTAATTACTTATCTATGGTTAGTTTAGAAATCTGAGAAGAGGACGCGTTTTAAGTGTCTTTAGTTACTTATAATATTTCAATAGATAAACAATATTATTAATAAACTGCATAAGACAAATTACGTTATAAAGTAAACAGTATAATGTGCGTACTCAAATCTAAGTACATTCTTGTCTTAATACATACTCATTGCAGTGAGATATTTACGTCAGTGGTTATCAAACTCTTTTTATCATTGTTGGGGTGAATTGGCCGTAACAGGATTCACCTCACAACCCTATGAGCTGGTTAAGCATAAATGAACATAGGACTGTATATAAGAACACACTATTATTTTATTTGGATTATTATTATATACTATAGGACTGTCATTATAATTATATATTATATATTATATAATATATTATATATATATATAATAATTTTAGCATTGCGAGCAATATGACCCCTATGAACACTATGAATAAAGTGCACTCCTTTTTCTTTTCTTTTTCTTCGTGATTAAGAGACACATCAATTTTATGTCTTGTTAATATGATTATATGGTTAAGTTAAAACCTGTTAGTTTAGTTGGTGGTAACTGATGTGTGTTAGATCCTTTGGTTTTGGATGGCAACTACTGAAGTAGTATGCCATTTTGATACACTGGTGGGCGATAGTTGTTGAGAGTGGCATATCCAAGAAATGGCGCTGTTTACACTCCACACCAACCATAAAACTACCAAAAAATGGTGTTAAGACCATAATAGTGCCAGAACGGCTTATAATCAGTTAATAGAAAATGTAAATTTGAGCATTTTATAATT
>JACMZG010001863.1:15677355-15702355 GCA_018340805.1 Microvelia longipes | reverse complement strand
TAAATATAACTATATTAATATAACTAAAGTTAGCGTTAGTACAAAAGAGTTACCCCAAGGTAGTATCGTTGGCCCTTCCTATTCTCCATGCTATAAATCTCCTAACCCTTAACAAAACCTATCTTTTTTACAAACTCATCCTCAACACTGAGCACGTTACATTTAAACCTTTTTTATAAAACAACTTCTCAGTCGAGCTTTTGAGGTATTTAGAAAACTGCTTTGTTTTTTTCGGAAAATAAAGTTAACTGGTTTAAAAAAAATTATTTGGCTCTTTTAGGGGAAAAAATTAAGCCTCTCCCCTTTTCATTTACCAACTCTTTCCAATAAAGTACAAAAAAGTAATTATTTCAGTAATAATACAAAAGAAAGAAGTCAGCGGAATATAAGGTCCTTTTAAGTTAAGATAAGTACCTTTGTTTTTTATCATTCCAATTGTTTATCATTTAAACATTTTCTAAATTCAAGGTCGATTTATTTCTCATTCGTCGTTTACTCAATTATACTTTAACAGGTTGCTGCGACAATTGTTGGTTTGGAAAGGCTTTTCAATAATTTAAATCTATCAACATTGACGACAGTGCCTTTAATATTTTCCTCTAAGACTCTTATCACTCCTTCTTTTATCTCAATGTTTTGGTTAAATTCGAATTATTTTGTGTATATTTTTGCTAAATAAAATATCCACCAAAAAATAAATAAATAAAAAATATTGTACTAATAATCTTTGATTTTATTAAGAAAAATTACAAATTTAACTAAGCAATAACCCTTGAAAAAATCGGCCGTAATAAAGTTTTTTTTTCTAAGATATGAAGGCTAATAATAAATATTTTATAACATAAGTACTGCAGGCAATACTAATAAATACACACTTATCCTCTTAATTTTTGTCGTTTCATCGTTGTGAAAATTATTTAATCTTATTATATGTTTATGATTTAATATTGCTGATCTGACTAATATTTTCGTAAAGAAAATTGTTATCAGGACCTGCAGTCTTAACTTTTTATTACTGATTATATCCTCGCTTAATACTTTAGCACCTTAAATAAATATATATCCCCTCGGTCGTTTTATAACTCATCCTAATTGGAATAATCTTTTAAAATATAAGCTGTTATTTATTTATGATATTAAATTAAATATTTCAGTACCATAACTACTGAATTATTGAAACTAAAGGGGCCCTATTTATATTTTGAAACATCGGAAAAGTAACCTGACTATAAACTACAAAATTATTGGAAAGCTTTTATAACAGAACGAATTAAAAAAAATAGAAATAAAATGTGCTAAAAGTCAGCAAACATTGATTTAAAATTACTTTAATACACTCATACTTTGAGTAGATTACAATGAGGGTACACATAGTACCTAAGAGCCCTAAAAAGATGTTTCAAACCTCTCAATGTATAGTCATAGGGTATCTATGACTGTAACAGTTATGGAAGAAGTTCTTTAATATAAAAGATTTCAGTTATAGTTTTAGTGTCAACTAAAACTATAACTATCAGGTCGCTATCAGGTATAACAAGTAATTTTTATATAAATGTAATGGAAAACCCAGTTTAAGGTTTGTCCAGCCCAAACTTCTTGGAAGTTAGATAGGTTGCTTATACCAATAGAATTTCTACGTAACTAATTTTAGTGGGCTCAATAAAAATCAATCGCAAAACAGTTTTGCTTGAATGAGAGAAGCAGCCCCAAATTTTACAAGAGTAAGCCATGATTAAATTTATGAACATTCGCGAAAACCATTTTGATTGGATTAGGATTCCTCTTGTCAATTTTTCAGGAGGTTTTTAATGACAGCATTTAGAGTTAGTTTTAGTGTATTAGTAGAAAAGCTTAGTTCCTTGATTAGCAGCGTGTTTATTTTTTTTAATATATTTTTATTTTGACTTAGTTTTAAAACGGAGTTTATTTTTGTTAAATTTATTGACACAAATTATCTGTTTTTAGACAGGAAATGCTAAATATTTTTAAATAAGGACTTTCATGACAATTTTATTTTAATATTTATTTTTTTTACATTAGTGACGAAGAAATGAGAACAGAAATACATAGATAAGTAAATACGATTATGTTAAAAAATAATAATTTTCTTGGCTAGATTCTTTTAAGACGTTAAATAAATATTAATATTTCTATAATATTATATAAGAAAAACTTGTCTTGAAAATTATTTCTCCATGATTTATTACTCTGCTTTTCGAAACTTTTAAAATGCTAAAAAAGTCTGAGCCAGCAAAGAAAAGAAAAATAAAAATAAAAAATCGGAGTAACCAAAAAAAAAAGTATCCACTTAAAAAATGTTTGTCAGTTTTATTTTTTGTGGGTCTTTATTATCATTAAAATGATGATGCCCTCAGAGTGGGGGGGGGGGGATACAGAGGGAAACCTTTAGAGCTCTGCTTTTGAGAGATATTTTCACACAAAAAATCTTAGCATGACCTATTTTTTAGTATTTTATAATATACTTTACAAAAGTTTGACTTCAGGATACAGATATCCCGTATAAATTTATGAAGTTGTTTTAGTCAACCAGATTTATTGAATTTGACAACGCTAAATCGCATGTCGAATTAGTTTTTTCATTTTTAATTTTTTACAATAATATTATTGTAAAATTTTCATCATAAATTATTTTCTATTCTCGTTTACACTCATTTTAAATTAAGTTAACAGGAAAAACAGGAAAATTACAGTCCGAAAACAGAAATTATTTCGGGGGCCTAAAATTAACCTTTTGAGTCTATTATTGTTTATTGTTTTGAAGAATTGTTTTTGACAAACGCTCTAAACGAAACATATTTATAGATAAAGGTAAGGATTAGACTATAAGAAATCAAAGAAACGTAACTTTATTCTGAATTTTTGTTACATATAAAATAAAATAAGTTTGGTAAAGATTGTAAGGCAATACAAGTCTTATAGTAATTAAGACTATATTGTAGGATAGGATATTGCAGGAGTATAGGATTGCTTTTTTCAAAAGAGTTTTACCATGTATATTTTATTAATTGACATATCTTGAGGACTTCTCATTTGAAGTGAATTCTTTTAATATTGATAGTCTTAAGTTTATTAACACTGATTATTCAGATCAAATGAATCAATAAGTTATGTTATGTATTTTTTTCTCTCTTTTGAAGACAAAATATTGTATGTACCTTGAGAATAAACTGTTATATTTTCGTCTTCATTTTTTTCTCGAATGAGCTTCGTGAGAAAAATGACTATATTTTCCTTGTCTGCGGCTCGGGAATAAATTATATTAATATCACATTTTCACCTCGGGATTAATTAACTCTGGTTCCTACGGCTTCAACTTTGCAAATTAGAGAAAAAAATGCTTATATATACCCTAGGTACATCAAGAATTATTTTATTTTTATTATTATTATTATCCTTGACTCATTTTACCTACTGTCTTCTTTATCTTAAGCATTCCTAGAAAACCAATTATGTCTTTGTCAAAACTAATAGATTTTAAAATAAATTGAATTCTTACAAAGTTAAAATAAAAAAAGTAAAACACTTTTTATTGGATCGTCAACATCAAAAGTGTCAATTAGAGTATTTCTCAAAGCAGTTTCTTCAATGCGATAGACGTGCTTTGCATCCTTTTAAAATTCAATATTATTATGAACAACTAATCAAATTCCTGAGCTCGAACACTTATCAATAAGCTCCGATTTACAATGTCTGTTTTCTTATTTAAATAATCAAAGAATGACGTACATTGTGGCCAAAGTTTGGGGGATTAAGTTATGTGACAGCACTAACTCACTAGGTAATCAAAATTTTGTAATTGCAAGATAAGACAATGAGCTTGATGCTTCAAGTCAATTCAGAAATCATTAATATCAAGTGCATTTAGAAACAAATAATTTAATAAAAATTTTAAGTAAAAGGAAGTAAACGCTTTCTTTTTCTTTAGTAAAAATAAATAATAAATATAATACATATAGAGTATTTACAACCCTATTATACACTACAGCATTTCATTACTGCAGTATACGCCGTTCCTATACAAGAGATACACAATACACATTTGATGTACTGGTTTAATCAATCAAACCAATATAAGGCGATTTTGACTTATCGAGTCATGGATGCAAAAATAGTTACGGTTAATAGGTATAGCGAGCTTATTTTATTACAAAGGAAACTTAAAACTTTAAGCGATTTTCTATATATTATATGTATATTTATATATATTAAAAAAAACAGGGTTACCATTTTCTCTAAATCTATAAGCAATGTGAGGTTAAAAATAGTATTTTTTCTCGAAGAAATGTTTTCTAATACCTATACTTAAGCTTCAATTTTTAATTAAAATGTTATATTTTTACACTTTGGGCATCTATTTTAGACTATAATATGCAAGGGGCAAAATGTCTTGTATTCATTCCAAAAACCAAAAAAGCACACTTTACAATTTACTTTTTTCTATTTTTTTTGCATGAGACATCCGAAGTTAAACACGCCAACAAAAAGAATTTCCCTTTACACAATTAAGTAAAAGTTTCATTTACTTCTGTGTTATTGTTAAAGATGTAAGAGGAGAGGAGGAGATTTTTTTGGTCCACCCTGTAAATTATATGGTAGTTCGGTTTAATATATACGCACCGTGTAGTTTTGCAGTTCAATCCGGTGCATAAATACCACAATACCTTATTATGCGTTTTGGCCAAGTTTCAAATTTATTTGATTATAATTAAGTTGTAAATGAAATGCGGAAGGCTTATAAGAATTGGCCTAGAATAAGATTTGAATTCGTTTTACGCTATAATTAACTGGTTTGCGCTTGTGTTTTTGGCTGGAATGTATCTAAACACAAATATTTATTAAAGATATCATTAAATCCATTAATTTGTTAATAATATATACAAAAGGGGGAACTCGTTTAAATGTTTATAAGCAAATAAATACATACTTGTAATTATGAACACTAATAGAATAGGAATCCTATACTCTATTAGGTAGAAGGCGACGAATGTATTTAGTATCAGAGGATAAGCAAAGCGAATTCGTAGACGTTTAACTGAATAAATTAGGTGGTATCTATATTCTGATATGTATGTGTATGTGTATGTGTGTGTGTGTGTTTTTTCCTAACCTAATAACATAAGTACAGGGACCCCATTCTGCATGCCCCCATTTATTTATTAACATGCATTAAACAAACTTACAATAAGTTTATAATAATATTCATGTAATTAAATTCAAAATTTATAATTAAAACAGTAAAATTTTATTAAAATAAAACAAAACATTTTTTATTATAAAAAATAGATCCATCTGCTACGCACAAGTCCTGCAGGGTATTATTATAAATCTGAGATGATTTGACTCTGCATTACTAATTTTCTCGAAAAACAAATCTTGCGTCCATTTGACCAAAAGCAAGCCAATTTAGCTTGCTTTTGGCTAAATTACACACACAAAGTGCGTGTGTGTGTGTATCTATATTCTGAGGTCGAGCGAGGCGAGTCAAAAGTGGTGAGGAAGATCAAAAGTTAAGGAAAAGTTACGAGGTACCCCGTACCCGATTTTTTATTTTTTCGTCAGCTTGTTTATTATCATTAATTTAGTTTGTTAATTGAATAAATATAAAACTACAAACTACTACTACTAGAAAATGCAAACTAGTTTTATATAAATAAACATACATTTATTCAACTTATTTGTAGTGTATAATTTGACTTGAACTTTTTACTGTTTATCTCTCTAAGCTACTTATAACTTGATATGTTCTTCTTATTACTTCTCTATATTACATAGGTAAATGGTACTATATTATACAGAAAAAACGCACAGTAGTACAGAAGTTGAGAAGAAATGTAGAATTGTTCATGTAGAAAAACTTCTTCAGTCCCCTCACTTAGCCCAACATTTTACATGTAAGAAAACAAGGAAATACCTTTTTTACTTATCTAGTTGAAGCAAGTTCTTTTGTCAGTAACATGCATATTTTGCTTTCCCCTCATATTATATATTTCCTTTTAACATTACACGGGGTAAAGTTTATTCAACTTCGTTTTACTTCTCGTCCCGTCCTACCGTAGAGGAAAGTATTGTGTATACTCTAAAAATTTAAAACCAATATTTCATCAAAATTGTTTGCTTTCAAAAAAACCTTTTTTATGTATTTTAACTTTTTAACTTGCCTTGTTTCGATTTTTTATATATCTATTTATTTGCTTATTTTAGGTTAGTTTTTAGTAGTTTATTAGTTAATATTCTTATTTTTCTTCGTATGTTGGGTTAGGCACTGATGATGATCGAGAGATCGATAGCCGGCTCTGTTTATAATAAACAACGATTTGTGGGAGAGACTTTGGTGTTTTATTCTATACAGAATAATGTTTATAATAATGTTAATATATGTTTTAGCTAAATATACTAACTCCACTGCTCAGTTTTATTGTCATTATGCTGTAATGCTTTAAAAATATATACAAATATATGTAAAGAGGCTCGTTTCGCTCACAAAATTGCTATAATATATAATTAGGTACATTAAAACGGGCTCGCTTTACACGCAAAATTACTAAGATATTTAATTGGTCAAATCAAATAAATTCAAAAATATGTAATATATATATATATATATATATATATATATATATATATATATATATATATATATATATATATATATATATATATATATATATATATATATATATATATATATATATATATATATATATATATATATATATATTATATATATATATATATTATATATATATATATATATATATATATATATATATATAATATATATATATATATATATATATATGATATATGTAAAGTGATCCACTTTGCTCGCAAAATTTCTGTACTTTAAAATTATTATTAAAAATTTTGTCGAAGTTTGTCCACCTTTCAGACAAATTTCCTATATTCATACGGCATAAATTAGGAAAGATAAAATCAATAAGTATAGAAAGAGGCAGTTTAATGTGAATTGTATAGAAATAATTCTAGTGCGGTGGTGCGCATGGCGGGTGAATTTCCTTTGGAATGCGTGTTTCCGCGCTTAAGAATCCATTTCTTGCTAAAGGTTTCGGTTTATGCTTTATAACTTGAGTAGTTACTCAACTCAATAATCAAACACCACTTGTGACTTTTTTTCTAAGGAAATACGCATAATTAATCTGTTGTTCAGATAAAACCATGCGCCAAAAATTTTGGGAGAAATCTTTTTCGTTTTCTTTAAAGAAGTGGCTAGCTCAGACTTGTTGAATTCTGAAACAGGATAATATTTTTGTTTTCATTTAACTTCCTTAACTGTGTAGATGTATCAGAAATCTAGTTGAACCAAAATTGAGATTACAATATTACAACAAAAACATAAAACTTAGTGAACCGGAAATCTAAATAAATTGGATTTCTTGAGTCCACCCTGTTGGTCATATTGGAAGACAAAATAAACAGTTTTCTAGGACAAAATAAAAAGGTAAAAAAGTACAAGAGGCAAGGTTTATCTAGGATAAAGGACTCCGGTCCTAAAGAGACAATGTTAGGTTGCAAAGACTGCTTTGTTCCTTTCTATATAGATAAAATTCTATAATAACTTCTATTTCTTTATTTCTGTCATGATGACATTTTGTAAACATTTTTACTGGCATTTCGTTAGTTTGCTATATTGCTGATGTTGTTGTTGCATGTATACAAAAACAAATCATAAAAGCAGAATACACGAAAAGAAAAAAATAACTAAAATATTGAATAAAAGCCTAGCTAAATATTATAAAAACTTTAGAAAATAACTTATAAAGGCCAAATTGCATTTGTTTTAAAGCTTGGTAGTCCCTCTTTATAAAGTAGCTGAGAAAAGTCTATTTTGCATTTTAGTTGGCTAAGCTTAGGCAATCGTGGACTGCCTAAAATTTTATAAAAATTTGAAATTTAACCTAAAATTTCAAGATGTTTCATGATCGCAACATTTTTGATCTGTGATCGAACCCTGGACTATTGATAAGCTTTTATGGTGTTATTAACCCTTTTGAAGTTTTTAACAGTAAAACAATTCTAGCTCGAGGCTCCGCTGGCCAAGATTTCTTTCCTAATAGTCCATTTCTTGCTTCGTCTTTAAGTCGTTGCGTCTTAGTCTGAGCGGTATTTTAGTCAAATCTTAAGTCAATTATTCTGTCAAGGTAAGAGCAATAAGAATAAAGGAGCATCTTAGTATATTCATGTTAAATATATGATTATGTATAATTATATTCTCTGTCTAATATGTGATTATGCCAAGGAGAATGACAACCTAATATTTTGTTGTCTCATAAAATTTGGCAAAGATGATTCATATTCTATGAATATTATAGAGTGCAGCACTGTAGAGGTTACGTATAAAACATATATATTATGTTTATAACAATTTAGGAAACCAATAAATAAAGCTATAAACGGTAAAGTAAATACAATTTTGACGGTCAACCTAAATTTGAATTGTTTCCCTAAAACAAAATGTTAATAATCCTCCAAATGTAATTAATTAATGAAATCCAATGAATATCAAAGCTATCCACCATATGTCGAGCCAGGGCCATCAATGATGACGAATGTCGAATGATGGGACAGTTCCCATATGTTGCATTGCATTTTGCTTGTTACATTTCCTAGGTGTCTCTCGCACAATTAAATTGTGTCAACTATTCATGTTTTGATATATGCCTCCAGGGGACCTCTGAAATTTTGGGACCACTTTCAGCATCAAATCCCGCCAGGCCAGCCAAGTCATTTGTGATTATTTTTTAAAGGGAATCCGCTTAAGATCATGCCGGACATAGATTGTTGAACAAAAAAATCAAGCATTCTAAAGAAAATTTAGGTACTTACGCACCTACTTTCCAAAATTCTTTGTCTAAACTTTTTATTGTTTTTTTAATTTATCTCTTAGATAACTATGTCGAGATGAATCGGGAATTTCCTCTTTCATAGAAGCGAACATCTTATTACTCGAAAATATTGAAATATCTACTGTTACCTAACGATGGTACCTGATATAGTAAGAGTAGATTGTAATATTATAAATTACAATTGTATTTGGTATTTTATATTTATACTGTTTACCTACATTTTTAAGAACGAAGCTGATATATTTTTTTTACCTATCTAAAATTAAGTTAAAGTTACGTATTCCAATTTATAATAAAAATTGATTGTATTATATTCATAAGGTAAAATCAACTTAAAGAATATCCGTGTGGTAAACCGCAGAGTTGAAGTACGTGTGCTGTAAATTTTAGGGTCACTTGCCTTATTCTTTGTACAAGGTTCAATTTTACCTTTTAGTAGCCCTTTAGTATGGGCTCCCTTCGACAAACGACTCTCCCTTTGACATTAGTAACACCCGGCACGTAGTTTCACCAAGCCCTTATCTCATATTCCCTTTCAAACTGAAACCTAAAACTTAGTTTAAGTAATATCTAAAGTTCCATCTTTACAATTATCACTAAGCTTTCTTATATCTTATTTGATTCAAGCATATAATTAATTTTAGCAAGACATATACGATACTGGAATATTGAATCATTATTAAAATATAAAATTTGGATTTTATTAAATAATATGAATTGAGATCGTATGGTAATAAAATTTAAGTAATCTGGAATAATTAATAAATAGAATATACATGACGAAGTAGCTTACATTAGATAGCTTTCACAACTTATATTTAAGTCGCTCAGCTTTCAAAAACTTTAGGGAGCAATACATTATTAATCCATCTCTACGGTTTAAAAAAAAAAAAAAAAAAAAAAAAAGAAGCTTTCGGGTACTTTGCCACATAGTTTTTGTACATTATCAGTTCGTCGTATTACTGGTTTATATAAGTGGCATAATGCCATGATACAAGCGAATTTTCAAATATATTAGAGAAAATACTTGATTTGTTTACATTATGACATATTGTTTTGTTTGACATTTATATGTCAAACAAAATCAATGAATCAATGAGTTAATCATCAATGAAGCCAGAATTAATACTCAGAACACAATTCAAAGTCGTATGTTTGTGAACCATACATAGCAATATATAAGTAAAAAAATGCAGCCCAATCTAAACACTATGGCCCGTATTCAAAGACATCTTCCTATCATTTTCCTAACATTCTCCTTAAGGAACAAGGAGAATGTTAGGGAAATGTTAGGAGAATGTTAGGAAGATGTCTTTGAATGCGGGCCTATATGAAGATTTGTGATTTTTTAAATCATATTCAATGATCCTACATTATTGTGGGTTAATGACGTCACACATATTTAATAAACAACAGGGTGCGGGACGTTAGCAAGGTTGATTTTTGTACTAAGTTTCATTTCCATCCGACAAATCGTTCGAAAGTTATTGTGTCCCATAAGAACGTCTAGGACCACAAAATGTCATACACACACACACACACACACACACACACACACACACACACAAACACACATTGTATTTTAATTTAAACGAAAATATCAGATTGGAATCATAAAAAAGGAAAAGACACTTTATGAATCTCAACATTTTAATTTGAATAAAAATATCGATTGAAAACATTCAAACACTTTTTTAACCAAAAGAAAGAAAAAAAAAATATAAGAAGAAAAAACCAGATTTATACATATTTGTTTTAAAAAGGCATGTAATACAGTTGTGGAACGTTGCTGAAATAAACGGCCTCTAGTAGTGATACTAGAGGAAACATAAAACACACACACACACACACACACACACACACACAATATATATATATATATATATATTATATATATATATATATATTATTATCCACACACACACATGATTATATATATATATATATATATATATATAAATATATATATATATATATATATATATATATGACATATTTTATTCATAAATGATGATAAGAAGAAGCATTTTATGTCGTATGTTACTCAATGCATGCAAAATTTTTAACCGAATCAAACTTTTTTCCGGACCAATGTCGCCATGAAATATATTTTCCGCGTAGATTGACTACTAACCTAAAGATTAATTTGTTTACCAAGGTTCAACTTTCTAGCATTGATTCACAAACAATACTTTTTCAAAAACACAATACTTTTCCCTTATACCCACGGTATAAATTAGGAAAAGTAAAAAGTTAATGACTGCCGAAGCAACCCCTATTCCCAAATAAAATTCACTAAAATTTAGATTAATTTATTATTCTTTTTGGATTTTGTAGAGTAAATAAATTAAAACTTGGTTTGAAATAAAGTATATCCTCGGTAAAATATTGAGACTAAAGTTTCAAAGTATGTCTTAATTTCAAAGACGACTACTTAATCTTTTAAATGAACTTAAAGGTTTGCTTTCAAGACTCCTTGATAATACTAAAAGAAAATTAATATTTGAGTAATCTGCAAATGATTATTCATTTAGTACACGAAATCAAATATAATTTTTTAAATTTAAATTAATTAAATATAATTTGTTTTGTTTATTTAAATAAATTAATCAAAAAAAATAAATAATCAGAAGTAAGTAAATTCAATAACTTAAAAGTAAAACTCTAAGCTGCAGTAGGGTACTAAATTAATATTCTATCGCGGAGATTTTCAAGCCTGACTAATTTCCTTTGAAAGCGTGCTTCTTTGCTTTTCAATTTATATCTTGCTTGAATGTTCTGTTCATGATTCATAACCTGGAGCAGCAGTATATCTACTTTTTACTCATTTTTTTCCCAATTTTGTCCAAGGAAATTAGTAACTAGTAGTAACGCCACTTCTCAACTTATAAAGATTAAACAGAAAATTTAAGCAAGCACGGAGGCAAGCATTTCAAAGGCAATTTGCTAGATTTTATAGGACGATATTTTTAGTCCCCCTGGGAATAAATTTATTTTATACCATGTGAAAAATGGTGAGGAAAATTTTAAAAAAACCTTGCATTCGTATTTTTTTTAATTAAGACAGACCATGCAACAGTAGTCTCTTTTGCAATAGTGTCTGCAATTGACCTGCTTCTATTCTACTATGGTGATATTAAATACTTGAATAGTATAAAAAAGGCATTAACAAATTACCAAAAAGAGCCTCGGGAGTAATTCAATTGATCTCTCAAGTCTTAATAATGATTGCTGTGTTTCACTAAGCAAGTACATATTTATATATGTACTATATTATAGAAGTAATTATAGTAGTAAAAAGTCTAAATATAAAAACACAAATAATTTTACCTTAGAAATTTAACATTAAATAAAGTTGAAATATTACGGAAACAAAAAATACATAACATTTTTACTTACGCAATTGAACATGAGGCAATTAAGAATTATTTCTTAATTGCTTCATGTTCAATTGTGTAAGTTAAAATGTTATGTATTTTTTGTTTCCGTAATATTTCAACTTTATTTAATGTTAAATTTCTAAGGTAAAATTATTTGTGTTTTTATAATTAGACTTTTTACTACTATAATTCTACCTACCGAGAGTAGAAATGATAGAAGAGCTACAAGAAACCAATTTTAGGATTGATAGATTCATGAAGAAAAAGATTTCTGCGATAAGAATAAGCTCACATTTCTGTTGAAAATTCACTCACGATAAATGGCAATATCCTAAAATTGTATGGCTTGTAAAACATTTATGAAAATAAAAGCTATTCTAGTTTTATCACTGGAAAAAATTTCAAGACACCAAGATACCAAAATTTATTACATAAAAAACAAATTATCAAAAAGTCTGTGAGGGCTCTTATAAAACAGCTTGATAATAATATCAGATGACCCTTTTCCTAATTATACTTTTTGTTCTTTTATAACAATAAAGAAAAGAAGGAAACTGGGGTGGGTGAAAAGCAATTTTTAGATTGTGTAGTAAATACCGCATTTTCTTTTTTGGTTATTTATTCGAGTTTGTAATTATGAGTTACAAACAGTTTATTAATCGATATGCCATTGTTATTCTTATCTCTTATCCATATATTTTTGTTTTATTTTATATTACGTATTTGATCTGCATATTGTATCTAAAAACGAGGCTTTCGGTCTCTTGGCAACTACGCGGCGTCGGGGGCTAATTTGCGGCCACATGATTGTTGTCCTATATCAGTATGTCATATTATAGTTTATATAAGTGGCATACTGCCATGATACAAGCGAATTTTTAAATGGTATCCAACAAGTTATGGTAAGAAAAACCTTTTTAAGGACCTCTTATTTAAGAGGGCCTTGCTCCAATTAGGGACTTTTTAAGTGTGGACCCTTGTTTTGAAAATAATTTATCTAAGAGATTTCTACCTTTTTATATTTAACAGAATTATTTGTCTTTTACCCTAGTTGTTTTCCTAACATTTTTCTGTAAGCAGTAATGCTTACAGGTATATAACTGTAATTTGTGTTTATAGACTATGTTAAACCTTGAAAAAGATAAAATTATATCAAAAACTAGGCAAAATCGATGTATTTATTATCTTGAACTATTCCTCCTCAAAACCACTAATAATTATATGTAACACAATTTTAACTAAAATGTTTTAATTAAAATTTAAGAGGTTATCCGCAATTAAAGATGCAATTGAAGAATCAAAATTAATCTTATATTTTAAATAAAACTTGATGACTTTGATAAACTAGTTATCAATTGATGAACTTTCAATTTGCAAATACTACGACACTGTTGTAGTTAAGCGCATTTGGTGAGAACAGTCAACTGCTAGATTCAGGTACATTTGCTGGAACGTGTAAAAGTTGACAACGGCAATAGAATCTCAAAAGCGTTGATAGTCACCAAATTTCTTTAGACTTCTAATTAGGTTTTTGAAAGGGATCAAACACAAGTCATTTATTGAATCATAGGAGTTAACCTCTAAGCCCTCCCAACATGTTATCTGAGAAGTAAGGCTGGTACTCTTAGACTTTTAATACGTACAGAAAAACATATTTTTAATCACTAAACCATATTTTTCAATATTACATGAAGAATAATAAAATGTAGATTTTTCAAAATGTTTCATCTTTAAAGAGAGAGACTAATTCACAAAGTGACTTAAAATTCTTTTTCTAATGTTGCGAGTTGAATTTCAGGCCACGTAGTTAAGTTTGTGATTAGACTTTTTCTTCTTTTTCTTTTATTTCGTTGTAAACTTTAATATGAAGTTTATAAAAGGAGAAAGGTAACATTGTAACTCTCAATGAGAAGCAAACTTTTTATTCTTTTGTAATTTCACGTTTCCTTTCTAAACCAAGTCTTTTTTTACCAAATATTATTTATTTTAAGTTGTATTACAAACTGTCAGTAAATAATAATATAAAAAAATAAAAAAATCCTTCATTCCACTAAACATTTTTACAAAAACATGATTAATACAAAAATCCTTTAGTGGATCTCCGCATGAGTTTAAACTCGTGTGCGGAAATGGCCGAAAGATATTAAAAATATTTTAAACGAAGATATACAAACTTCAAACCGCCTTTGAACTTATTTTATAAGTGCTTTATAAGTAAAAAAGTAATTATATTAATATTATTATATAATATAATAACAATTAAACAAATATTTTAAATTAATAATTTAAATATAATATATAATTATATTATAATAATTATGATTTTATAATAATTTAATATTAAATACAGCATTATATTGTATTTACTTTTTATGTTTAATAATATATACATGTATCATGTACAGTAAACAAAATGTATGCCATATTCAATATTATTCAGATGTTATGAAATATAATGAATACATTTTATGTAAAATAAAAAATTAAAATAATATGACAAGTAAGATAACATAGATATTGGATGAGATGAGTTTAACATATTTTAAACCGCCTAAAATATTAAAAGAGTGAAGTCTCCTACTCCAAGTTTGCTGAAAACTCTGAGGAGCCAGAAACCTCCCCTCTTTATTTATCTATTCAAGAGTTAAATCCAATTTTCAACTCACTCGAATGATTTTTCCACAGAGTTATTTGGAAAGGTTTACATTAAGAGGTTTTAAGGGTAAAGCTTGAAAATCTACACATGTGTTTTAATTCTCATCAATCTGATTATTAAACTAAGCTTTTTATATTTAATACTTGAAAATCTCCAGCTATAAGTAAAGTTATAATTTGCCTAAACTGAAATATCTCAAATTTTAGGCAAACTTGAAAACATTTATTACGGATCTCCTTTCTTTATTATTTTTTTAAGGTCGCTGGATTAGCGTAATGTCACAGGGTTGTTTATACTATGGTAGAAGTGGAACGTCAATTTCCTTCACTTTTAATGTATTTAATTTAATACACCATAAATTAAACAAGTAGCAACGATATTGTGGAAATAAGTGAATATTTATACCCTAAATGTGATATTTGTCAAACCTTTTCAAAGTGTGAACAATCCAAGAAAAAATTGGTATGTTTACAATTATTTTTCCGGAAAGCTACATGCTGCCGAACTGCAGGGACTATTGAAAAGCTCATTTCCACTACTACTTGGAAATCGCCGGCTTATCCTGCAGGAATTTCGTCCTTACTGAAATTGCGCTTCTGCTACTCTCGCTGGAAACGCGCATTATGTTACTGGACTATGTTATACCAGATGGTTGGGGCCGCTATATTGGTATCATAGATATTCATTTTCCAGAAATCGATCCTTTATAATTATTCTCAATTATATTATTTCTATACGAGTATATGTCTTCCCTATAATTGACTAAAAAGTTTACAATTACAAGTTGAATTAAAAATTAAAGTTAATTAACAGTTAACTTAATAACTGAACAAAAATCGGATTGTTAACATCTGCCTGGCTTGTTTACTCACACACATTTATGTTTCAGGAGCTCTCAAACCACCTAAAGCTAACAATAAAGGTGAAATCTCGGTTTCAAATTTTTAGTGGAAGCGCAATACTTGTTCTATATATCTATGGTAATAATGAGGAAAAGTAAAAATGTAGTCTTTGATACTTTATATTCTGTTTATACTGAAAATATTTCAGTAATTAAGTTTTACCCGTATTTTTAGCCGGAAAGGTTTAGGGCTCCTTTGTTAAACAAACACTAACTCCGGTAAAATCGAATTACTTCTAGTTATGATAAAAATAGCTTTAATTGATTAGATTAGGGGACTAAGTTTTGCTAATTCTTAAATTAAATTAACGCCAAATCTCGTAATCATAATAAAGGTTTTTATTTAGAAGTGTAACCATAAATAATGTGTATTATAAAAAGTCTAATCATATCATAAATAACGTGTAATATTAACAAAAATCATATCATAAATAACGTGTAATATTAAAAAGTCTAATTATATCATACTCGTAAATAATGTGTAATATTAATGGTCTAATCATATCATACTCGTAAATACATGTAATATTAAAAAGTCTAATCATATCATAAATAACGTGTAATATTAAAAAGTCTAACCATATCATAATAGCGTGTAATATTAAAAGTCTAATTATATCATACTCGTAATAATGTGTAATTTTAAAAAGTCTAATCATATCATACTCGTAAATAATGTGTAATATTAAAACGTCTAATCATATCATAAATAATCTTTTTTATAAAAATATCAAAACAACTGTGTATATAAACTGGAACAGTAGCTGTACGTTTTCATTATGTATGGTTTTAATACATAATCAAAATTATTATGTTTTTATGTTACACAACTCTCATAGTCCTCAAACATAACTTACAAATATTTTGTTTTTGTTATTAAGTAACAATATAACATTTGTTTTTTCTTGAAACAAATAGACAACAAATTGTTTTATAAAGAAGATTTAGTAAAACTTTTATTTCATCTTATAATTAAAATTTTGCCAATGATCTGAAAGTTAAAAGTAAATTGTAGAAAACAAAGAAATTATATGATTAAAAGTACTTAGTAAAAATTCAGAATGCAAAATGATATTTTTTTATTGGTTCAAGAACATTTTACAGGTAAGTAATGTATACTTTACCAGTATACTTTATGGTAATCTAGCAACTTTTGTAAGAATGTTTATTTTAATTTGAGCCGAATTTATAATTAATTTTTATAAAGCTATTATAAATATTCAAAAAGCTATTTATTACGAATAAATTTCTTTACGAACTTTTCAAATTTTCTAGCAAGCACTTATTTCATTTGTTTCGTATCATTCGAGTATGAAAACATGCTTGGAAAATATTGATTGTGAATAATTTTCAACGATGAAAGATAAATAGAGTGAAGTATCGGAGAAATAAACAGATTGAGATGAATGTAGCTCGAGATATAAGTCATTAATCAAGTGAGACCCGGCGCGAAGGACCAGTTTTGGGGTTGTAAGGGAGCCAACCAGTCTCAAGGTTTTCTCGAGATATGCAAGGGGTCTTCTCCATGCAGTGTGCCGTAAAAACCCCTCTTTTGTAGCAAACCTACAGTGATTATTTAGTTTAGTGCTGTCCTGTTTCAAAAAAAAAAAAAAAAACTAAGAAATTGAAAATTTTGAACCCTTTTTATGCTTCACCACCTACTTATTCAAAAACAAAAGAAACTTTTTAATATATACGAAATTATACCTTGATTTTATGTTCGCTATATCGTTTAAGCATTTATATTTTGAATAATACGCAGCAAAAAAATGGTTTGTAACAAAATGAATGCTGCTTTACTTATGTGTTTGTTCATTCTGATAGAAAGTTTATTTCAGATCTTGGAATAGTGGTAGATAATAGGGATATAAGTCTTTTAATGTAACTCTCAACTTCTTTTTAATAAATAAAAACTTTTTAATTACACAGAGGTCCTTTGTGTTTTAACATATTGCAAATAACTAAAATCTTGCTTTGACTAAAATCCCGCCGAATGAAATTCGGCTTAAATCCGGATTAGTATATAAAATTCCCGTTCTCAATGTCCCCAATATTATATCCCAAATCAATATCTAATCAATTTATTTTTTAGATATTGGTCCCCAATAATTTATAACGAAACAATATCTGAATAAAAGATTGGCCCAACATAAATATGACTGGACTTATGGACAACAAAAATAATAATGGACTTTCTAACCACAAACATATTACAGGACATGGTTTTGATTTTGACAGTAGCCGAATTTTACAAAAAGAAGCTAATTGGCAAAAAAAGAAATTTAAATAAATGATAAATATAGTGAAATTTGATGATAATGTTAATTTTAAAAAAAATGTAAAAAAATTAAGCTTCATTCAAATTTAATAAGGAACTCTGAAATTTTGGAAATTCTAAATTTAGTTTTAAATATTGTTTTACAATCAAAAAGATTGGCAACACTGATTTTTTTAAAATTCTTCAATGAAATAGTTTTTAACAGTATATGAAACATAGCTAACCAAACCATACCAAGGTGCGATATGAAATAGCTTGTAAATTGTGTTTTTTTATTTTATATTATATTCAACTGTGATGATGTCTAACTTTTAGTTGAAAGGCTAGTTATTTGTTATATACTAAAAAATAAAGGACTTCTGTGTAATTAATCTGTTTTTATTTATTATTTTATAAGTCCACAAAAAAAACTTTTAATATTTTTTTTATGTATTTATTATTATTCCCTGCATATTAAGCACTTTAGTTAATCAGGTTTTGTGTTTTATGAAATAAACTTAGAATTATTTTGAATATCTTTCATGTTATTGTTTAGTTTTATGAAACATTACTTAGGAATCTAATATTCGCTGTTATACTCAAAGAATATTATATGATTTTTATTACCTATAAATTTAAAACTAGTATTTAACATATGGTCTGGCAAAGTATTCTAATGTTTAATATAGGGCATTTAAGTTTATCAATTCATATCATTTGATACTACCGAGTTTTGCAAAACTCGCACAATTATTTGTTTCAACATTTTACATTATTAAGTTTAAACTTCATTGATTTTCAACCATTGTTCAAATTCTAACTCTAATTCAATTAATTGAGAAATCGAGATTCGATTTTACGCGTTTGACAAGAGATTACTATTGGATTATCTGTTTTCTTCTTCAATTTCACTTTCAATTCCCTTAGATGTTGTTTATCTTTGTAATGAATCGTGGATTAAAGTATATGGGAGAAGTGTAGGTAACTTAGTGAGAGAAATAAGGGAACACATGTTGTAAATACCATTGTTAGCTAACAGGTTTACTTTGTCTTCTTATTTAACTAGATTAATTACTTCTACTACCTCCTTCATTTAACGCATTTACTTTGAAAACAGTAGCCATGGAACTAGAATATTAAATCAAACTGGCTAATGTCCCGAACCCTATAGTTTATGAAATGTATGTGACGTCATTAACCCACAATAATGACCCACAAACATTTAAAAAAATCACAAATCTGCATATAAAGTGTTCAAATTTTTTACACATATACTACTTGCATGGTTCACAAAACTACGACGTTTCATTGTGTTATCAGTATTAGTTCTGGTTTTATTGATTGACAAATATAACAATATTGTCAAACAAACAATATGTCATTAATTGACACAATGTAAATAAATCAAGTTTTTTCTCTAATATATTTGAAAATTCGCTTATGTCATGGCATTATGCCACTTATATAAACCATTAATATGTCGAATTCATGAAGTACAAAAACCTTGTGGCCACGAAACTGCCACGGGGGCCGCGAAGTGGCCTTCAGGGCCGAGGCCTTCGGTTGTTTTTATTTAAATTTCAAACGCGTTTATAAAAATAACATCACAAAAATTTTTGAGACAGGTTTCAGCTAAATCACAATCTCATATATATTATATACAGTTCAACTTAGCTATACTCCGAATTGTTATTTGGATAATTTCATTATCCGTGGACTTCACTTATTGGGTTACTTATACGTGTAAATGAGAAAAAAATAATTTTCCTATAATTCGTCAAGAGAAAAGTAGATTTAATTTTGATAATTCGACAGTATGTTATGCTTTGTAAAAATTTTCTATTTGATTAGTAATTAAAAATGTTTAATAAAATTGCCATAATAAATTAATTTCCCCCTTACACCCTTAATACCAAGCTCTTATTTAAAATAATAGAATAATACTGTATTATATATTATATATAAATTATATATTAAATTTACTGAAAAAAGTGACTCTTTATTTGTTTTTATTTAACGTAAAGCTAAGATATTTCCTAAATTTAATTTAACAATTTGTATTCTGAAACTTATAAGTATCATTATTTAGATTAATAGCAAAAGTAAAGAAGAAAAAAATATTTTCCATAAAAATGCTATACTTTAATAAACGTATTTATTTTTTATATTAAAAAGAGGTTCGCAATAAAAATATTATAAATATAATTATTTTTTTAGCCCCCCTCCTAGCCATAACTCCGGTAATTTAGTCCTCAAGCAATAAAAAAATATAAAATGTTTTTTTCATTCAAATTAATAATTTATCGATACATTTTGTTACACAAAATATTATTCTATTATCGTTAAGTAGGGGTGCTAATTAATAATTTTTATTATTAGGAGTGTAGAAAATACCTATACACCGATCCACACGTCGGTAGCGCTCCGCTCACAACTGAATTAATCTCGGTCGCATCACTAACTCTCAATATGATCAACGCCTAACGCATGCACAAACGCCTGCAGTCCTGCAATCGATTTATATCGTCACCGTGCCATCCTAACGTTGACATAGACGGAACAGGCAAGTCTCCTATCATCCTCTCCGCATCCTTCATCTCACTACTCACTATCAGTGCTAAGTACCTTTTCTTCTCTATTTGCATACACCACCGTCATTCTCAACCATCACTCATAATAATATAACGCGGTAAGTATGTCAGAACGCATCATTATATCATGCACTCCCCCAACGATCTATAACAACTTAATAACTCATAACCTACTAATACAAATGCCTGGTGGCGCTGAATTATCAAATTCACACCTAGTTCTTTCTTGGCTCCAGCTTTATGGACTAAAGTGTAGTTTCTTTAGTACAAGTTTTAAATTGTAACAATTTTTGCCTGACAAGAAATGTCATTTTGAACAAGCAAAAAAATTTTATGAGAAGAAGTTCCCTTTGTCAATTTTTTCTCGATTTCTCCTTATAGTAAACTCGACATCCAAACACGGACATAACTCATCAGCTCCCCCATCAACATATTTAGTTGCAATTACGGTTTTTTTAAAATTAGATTTTATAACCGATACGTTACCTATTTCTTATCAATTAGCGCTAGGACCCTGAATAAATTTTCCTGATTTCGCCACAATAGATGCCACTGCGTGTAAGGGGCAGATTATCCTACAGACTCCCACCTACCATTGTATGGTTTTCTTGATAATTTATTAATTTTGAATTTCACAAGCCTATTGAAGATGTAAGAATTAAATTACCGGGTAGATTTTCAAAACTACTAATTGGAAACCTTAGACTAGATTGAACTTAAATTAAATATAATGGTAAATTATAATATTTAAAATATATAAATATAAATCCACAAAAGCTTCCTTGAATTATTGAACTAAAATTCACTGATTAAAATACAAATTATCAATTTAAATAAACCATAACAATTAATAGATATATTTATTCGGCCAGTACTGGGAAACTGAAGTTGCTCTAGGTTTTTCTTCTTGAGTTTTCCTCTAGGTTTTTAAAGTTATCGCTTTATTTTTTTTACAATATTCTTATCTTCTAGGATCGACAAGTGTTACTTTACGAATTGGAGTCTAATAAACATCTATGAGAGAAGTTTTTGAACTTTTACTTGAATTTACGGTAATTAGTTTGGAGGAAAACGCTTAAGGACTTACTAGTTACGTTACCCTTACAGTAAAAGTAAAATTTAGAAAACTAGCTTTGAAGAAAGTTTCTTCACAACTTACTAGTATACTAGTAAAGAGAAATTAAGATTATAAGTTTGGAAGAGAAATTTAACGTTCTATCACTTCTTAGACTCCTTATTTACTTATATTTGACTTGAATACAATAAGGGACAAATTACTCCTCTTTTACACAATAATAACAACTTAAGAAAACAAACTAAATTATCGTCTGATCGAGTACTCTAGTACAGACGAGGATCAGCTAATTCAAGAGAATCCTGGTTTGAGAAGAGTACAGTCAATCGTACTACGCGTTAGTAGTCACCAATGGAATTTATGAGATATTTAGTGTTGAAGTAGAAATCTTAAATCTCTACTTGTTGCAGCTATTACATAGTAAAGAGAAATTGCAGAGATTTGACTAGAGCGTTTGGAGAGAGAGTAGGTAACGCTTACCTCAGTTGAAGTACTATGTTCAAGAGACAATTAGACCGGACAGCAGTTGCAAGAGAGTCTTAACTCTGTACTTTCTGTGAGTAAGCATAGTAACACGCAGCAAAAATTAGACATACATAGTTTGAATAGAAGCTCTTAACTATCTCACTAGTTAAGTAGCTGAAAGAATAAATTTATGAGGATATTAGTTTGAGATGAAAGCTCTCGTACCAGTCTCACCCTACACCTACATTGTAGTACTAGTAAAAGAGAAATTAGACCGATACCTGAGTTTTGAAGAAAGCGTTATAATTGCTTCACCTAGCTTGAAGTACACTCAGTAATAGAGAGAAAAATGTAGAGCGATACTGGTTTGGCACAGACGAAGTCTTATAACTGTAGTTGAGTGAGTTACTAGTAAAGGAGACAATTAACGTAAGAATGAACTACGTTCAGACGACACGTGTTAAACTTTCACGTCTGTTAGTCACGTAGATAAAGAGAAAACCATAAAGAGAAGTCACACTGAGTATTTGGACATAAGATGAAGAGAGCATATCTAATTTACTTGTTGCAGTACTAGTAAAGAGAAATCGATAGACTGATCATCGTCACGATTGAACAGAGAAGTTCACTTATTTACTTGTGTAAGTTCTTAGAAATATTTGGAGACGAGATTAACGACGCGAGTGTTAGGAATAAGTTTAATTATAAGTAATTTATTAATTTACTTAATTAGATTACAGTAACAGTACAGAGAAATAGGTCAAATAATTACTGATATGTGAAATATCTTGTAAATAAACAGCATATTGTCTTTCCATAATGATATAATTTAAAATACATTCCCAGCATTCGACCTTAACGATTCATCATCAGTGTCGGTGAAATGAGTTGAATTCTTTTTGTCCATTTCTTAGGCCACGCCTTATAGCACATTCTTATATCAGGCTTAAAGCAGACTCTTATAATCGTTTTGCTATAAGCGTGGTCTAAAAATCAGCAAAGAAGAATTAGACTCATCTCACTAGCACTGATAATTGTCATTATGGTCGAAAGGTTTGTTTAAATATTAAATTATTTTATTGTGGAAGAATTCTATTTACTTATCGTCATTAATACCGTAAGAAAATATAATGGTAGCATAAACATCTGATACCGGGATGTCACCAGAATTATCCGTTCCAGCTGTTTTTAATGCATCCTGACTGGTTTTTCACAAAGTTGTCTATCTGTATGTGTGTGTTAGTCTGTTATCAGGATAGCTCCCAGTGTATTTGGCTAACGAGTTGAAACTTTGTGCAAGAATCAGTCTTCAACTTTAGTTTGTGCTGTACGGAAAATATTTTTTATGACGTCATTAATCCACAATAATGACTTCACAAGAATTTCCGGAAATCATATTGCAACGCGTTTAAAGTTGACACGCATGTAGCCGTGTATAAGACAAACATACGTGCCAAGTTTAATCTCATATCAGCATAAAATTAATTTTTATCAAATGACTTGTGTATGTTTTTATACGACAAGTATAATCTATGATTTTTGTAGGATCATAGAAATTAAGCAGTATTTGAGCGTGGTCAGTGCTGTGTAATGGTCCGCTTGAAAAAAAACAGATGCTAAATTTAAAGTAAAACATTTAAATTTTTATTTTTGTTTGTTTATAGATTATATAGTAGATATGTAAATGGATGAAAAATAAAGATGTATTATTATTATATATTATTTATTGTTTGTTATTTACTCTCAGTTGTTATTATTATTATTATTATTATTATTATTTTATTATTATTATATTATTATTAATTATTATTTGTTTAGGGGTGTTTTTCTCACTTAGAAAGTGGTTAATTGTAGAGCGGACACTGTGTGCCAAGTATTCTACAATTTTACTCTTTTTTTTTATTTTATAATTATCTGGACAGAAAACGGCGAACAATACTGCACGTGTCTAGAACTATTGATTTCTGCAGAGTTGTATAAATGTTATCTGGAAGATTTAAATGTTTGAATGAGTCGTGAATACTGTTAGGGACTATGGCAGTGGCTGACATTACTATTGGGATGATGTTTCATTAGTTGCCATTGAACTTCATTCTTCTGCTATTTTAGATAATTTATTAATTTTAGTTGAAATGTGTTGTCTACAATTCATGAACGTATTAGGTATGGCAACATCTTATATAAGTCAAAGTTTTCTCCAGTGTTTGTCTAATAGCTGAATATTTAGGATCTAGTTAGATCTATTTGTACCTCATCTCGTCTAATAATAGTTCAGTCACCAGAGTAATTTAGCCTGGATCTATTTTCCTCAATACTATGTTTGCGGATTATATTTGTAATACGGCGTCTGTGATTCTATGTCATTCCAGCAGGTTGTAGGCACTAAGCAATTTATGATGAATTATTTTTTCCCACGTTATCATGTCTGTTTTTTATTCAGTTTGAGCCAACATTTTACAGCCAGACACTATATGATCTATGTTTTCTGGAGCATCTCTACAAAATCTACACGAGTCATCCTGAAGACCATCCTTTTATAATGTACTCCTATAGTGTTCGACCAACTTATTACCTGATTGGATAGTAGGAAGAATCCCTCTGTCTCTGGAAAACAGCACTTTGATCAGCCATGCGTTCGACGCAGATTAATCGACATTAGGTTGATTCAAAGCGTTTGGTTGCCGTGTTACATGTAGTGCCTTTCCAGCCATTTAATGTAACACTCATCTCATATCGTCAGAAACTACAGGGAAGAGGGCAATTGTACCAGATGATAAGTTGAAGGGGTTG
>JACMZG010001863.1:15584584-15676355 GCA_018340805.1 Microvelia longipes | reverse complement strand
ATACATTTTTACTTACGCAATTGAACATGAGGCAATTAAGAATTATTTCTTAATTGCTTCATGTTCAATTGTGTAAGTTAAAATGTTATGTATTTTTTGTTTCCGTAATATTTCAACTTTATTTAATGTTAATTTCTAAGGTAAAATTATTTGTGTTTTTATATTAATTAGACTTTTTACTACTATAATTACTTCTACCGAGAGTAGAAATGATAGAAGAGCTTCAAGAAACCAATTTAGGATTGATAGATTCATGAAGAAAAAGATTACTGCGATAAGAATAAGCTCAAATTTCTGTTGAAAATTCACTCACCGATAAATGGCAATATCCTAAAATTGTATGGCTTGTAAAACATTATGAAAATAAAAGCTATTTCTAGTTTTATCACTGGAAAAAATTTCAAGACACCAAGATACCAAAATTTATTACATAAAAAACAAATTATCAAAAAGTCTGTGAGGGCTCTTATAAAACAGCTTGATAATAATATCAGATGACCCTTTTCCTAATTCTACTTTTTGTTCTTTTATAACAATAAAGAAAAGAAGGAAACTGGGGTGGGTGAAAAGCAATTTTTAGATTGTGTAGTAAATACACCATTTTCTTTTTTGGTTTATTTATTCGAGTTTGTAATTATGAGTTACAAACAGTTTATTAATCGATATGCCATTGTTATTCTTATCTCTTATCCATATATTTTTGTTTTATTTTATATTACGTATTTGATCTGCATATTGTATCTAAAAACGAGGCTTTCGGTCTCTTGGCAACTACGCGGCGTCGGGGGCTAATTTGCGGCCACATGATTGTTGTCCTATATCAGTATGTCATATTAATAGTTTATATAAGTGGCATACTGCCATGGTACAAGCGAATTTTTAAATGGTATCCAACAAGTTATGGTAAGAAAAACCTTTTTAAGGACCTCTTATTTAAGAGGGCCTTGCTCCAATTAGGGACTCTTTAAGTGTAGACCCTTGTTTTGAAAATAATTTAACTTAAGAGAATTACTACCTTTTTTATTTTAACAGAATTATTTGTCTTTTACCCTAGTTGTTTTCCTAACATTTTTCTGTAAGCAGTAATGCTTACAGGTATATAACTGTAATTTGTGTTTATAGACTATGTTAAACCTTGAAAAAGATAAAATTATATCAAAAACTAGGCAAAATCGATGTTATTTATTATCTTGAAACTATTCCTCCTCAAAACCATTAATAATTATATGTAACACAATTTTAACTAAAATGTTTTAATTAAAATTTAAGAGGTTATTCCGCAATTAAAGATGCAATTGAAGAATCAAAATTAATCTTATATTTTAAATAAAACTTGATTTGATGACTTTGATAAACTAGTTATCAATTGATGAACCTTTCAATTTGCAAATACTACGACACTGTTGTAGTTAAGCGCATTTGGTGAGAACAGTCAGCTGCTAGATTCTGGTACATTTGCTGGAACGTGTAAAAGTTGACAACGGCGTTCATCAACTGATGATAATCCTAGTCAATAGGTTCTCAAAAGCATTGATAGTCACCAAATTTCTTTAGACTTCTATAATTAGGTTTTTGAAAGGGATCAAACACAAGTCATTTATTGAATAATAGGAGTTAACCTCTAAGGCCTCCCAACATGTTATCTGAGAAGTAAGACTGGTACTCTTAGACTTTTTATTCGTACAGAAAAACATATTTTTCATCACTAAAACCATATTATTTCTATAGTACATGAAGAATAATAAAATGTAGATTTTTCAAAAATGTTTCATCTTTAAAGTAAGAGACTAATTCACAAAGTGACTTAAAATTCTTTTTCTAAATGTTGCGAGTTGAATTTCAGGCCACGTAGTTAAGTTTGTGATTAGACTTTTTCTTCTTTTTCTTTTATTTCGTTGTAAACTTTAATATGAAGTTTATAAAAGGAGAAAGGTAACATTGTAACTCTCAATGAGAAGCAAACTCTTTTATTCTTTTGTAATTTCACGTTTCCTTTATAAACCAAGTCTTTTTTTACCAAATAGCATTTATTTTAATAATATTTATTTTAAGTTGTATTACAAAGTGTCAGTAAATAATTATAGATATTAAAAATACTTTAAACCAGAGATATACAAACTTCAAACCGCCTTTGAACTTATTTTATAAGTGGTCGTGCTTTATAAGTAAAGAAGTAATTATATTCATGTTATTATATAATATCATAACAATTATACAAATATTATAATTTAATAAATTAAATATAATATAATAATTATATTATAATAATTTATAATTATATAATAATGTAATATTAAATACAATATTATATTGTATTTACTTTTTTATGTTTAATAATATATACATGTATCATGTACAGTAAACAAAATGTATGCCATATTCAATATTATTCAGATGTTATGAAATATAATGAATACATTTTATGTAAAATAAAAAATTAAAATAATATGACAAGTAAGATAACATAGATATTGGATGAGATGAGTTTAACATATTTTAAACCGCCTAAAATATTAAAAGAGTGAAGTCTGCTACTCCAAGTTTGCTGAAAACTCTGAGGAGCCAGAAACCTCCCCTCTTTATTTTATCTATTCAAGAGTTAAATCCAATTTTCAACTCACTCGAATGATTTTCCACAGAGTTATTTGGAAAGGTTTACATTAAGAGGTTTTAAGGTAAAGCTTGAAAATCTACACATGTGTTTTAATTCTCATCAATCTGATTATATAAACTAAGCTTTTTTTATATTTAATACTTGAAACTCTCCACTTTTAAGTAAAGTTATAATTTGCCTAAACTGAAATATCTCAAATTTTAGGCAAACTTGAAAACATTTATTACGGATATCCTTTCTTTGTTTTTTTTTTAAGGTCGCTGGAATAGGGTAATGTCACAGGGTTGTTTATACTATGGTAGAAGTGGAACGTCAATTTCCTTCACTTTAAGTATTTTAATTTAATACACCATAAATTAAACAAGTAGCAACGATATTGTGGAAATAAGTGAATATTTATACCCTAAATGTGATATTTGTCAAACCTTTTCAAAGTGTGAACAATCCAAGAAAAAATTGGTATGTATACAATTATTTCTCCGGAAAAGCTACATACTGCCGAATTGCAGGGACTATAGAACAAGCTCATTTCCACTACTACTTGGAAATCGCCGGCTTATCCTGCTGGAATTTCGTCCTTACTGAATTGCGCTTCTGCAACTCTCGCTGGAAACGCGTATTATGTTACTGGACTATGTTATACCAGATGGTTGGGGCTGTTAAATTGGTATCATAGATATTCATTTGCCAGAAATTGATCCTTTATAATTATCTCAATTATATTATTCTATACGAGTATATGTCTTCCCTATAATTGACTAAAAAGTTTACAATTACAAGTTGAATTAAAAATTAAAGTTAATTAACAGTTAACTTAATAACTGAACAAAAATCGGATTGTTAACATCTGCCTGGCTTGTTTACTCACACACATTTATGTTTCAGGAGCTCTCAAACCACCTAAAGCTAACAATAAAGGTGAAATCTCGGTTTCAAATTTTTAGTGGAAGCGCAATACTTGTTCTATATATCTATGGTAATAATGAGGAAAAGTAAAAATGTAGTCTTTGATACTTTATATTCTGTTTATACTGAAAATATTTCAGTAATTAAGTTTTACCCGTATTTTTAGCCGGAAAGGTTTAGGGCTCCTTTGTTAAACAAACACTAACTCCGGTAAAATCGAATTACTTCTAGTTATGATAAAAATAGCTTTAATTGATTAGATTAGGGGACTAAGTTTTGCTAATTCTTAAATTAAACTAACGCCAAATCTCCTAATTATAGTAAAGGTTTTTATTTAGAAGTGTAACCATAAATAATGTGTATTATAAAAAGTCTAATGATATCATAAATAACGTGTAATATTAAAAAGTCTAATGATATCATAAATAACGTGTAATATTAAAAAGTCTAATTATATCATACTCGTAAATAATGTGTAATATTAAAAGGTCTAATCATATCATACTCGTAAATAACATGTAATATTAAAAAGTCTAATCATATCATAAATAACGTGTAATATTAAAAAGTCTAACCATATCATAAATAGCGTGTAATATTAAAAAGTCTAATTATATCATACTCGTAAATAATGTGTAATATTAAAAAGTCTAATCATATCATACTCGTAAATAATGTGTAATATTAAAAAGTCTAATCATATCATAAATAATCTTTTTATACAAATATCCAACAGCTGTGTATATAAACTGGAACAGTAGCTGTTAATTTTCATTATGTATGGTTTAATACATAATCAAATTATTATGTTTTTATGTTACACAACTCATAGTACTCAAACATAACTTACAAATATTTTGTTTTTTGTTATTAAGTAACAATATAACATTTGTTTTTCTTGAAACAAATAGACAACAAATTGTTTTATAAAGAAGATTTAGTAAAACTTTTATTTCATCTTATAATTAAAATTTTGCCAATGATCTGAAAGTTAAAAGTAAATTGTAGAAAACAAAGGAATTATATGATTAAAAGTACTTAGTAAAAATTCAAATGCAAAATGATATTTTTTTGTTGGTTCAAAACATTTTACAGGTAAACCAGTATACTTTATAGTAATCTAGCAACTTTTGTAAGAATGTTTATTTTAATTTGAGCCGAATGTATAATTAATTTTTATAAAGCTATTATAAATATCCAAAAAGCTATTTATTACGAATAAATTTCTTTACGAACTTTTCAAATTTTCTAGCAAGCACTTATTTCATTTGTTTCGTATCATTCGAGTATGAAAACATGCTTGGAAAATATTGATTGTGAATAATTTTCAACGATGAAAGATAAATAGAGTGAAGTATCGGAGAAATAAACAGATTGAGATGAATGTAGCTCGAGATATAAGTCATTAATCAAGTGAGACCTGGCGCGAAGGACCAGTTTTGGGGTTGTAAGGGAGCCAACCAGTCTCAAGGTTTTCTCGAGATATGCAAGGGGTCTTCTCCATGCAGTGTGCCGTTAAAACCCCTCTTTTGTAGCAAACCTACAGTGATTATTTAGTTTAGTGCTGTCCTGTTAAAAAAAAAGAAAACTAAGAAATTAAAAATTTTGAACCCTTTTTATGCTTCACCACCTACTTATTCAAAAACAAAAGAAACTTTTTAATATATACGAAATTATACCTTGATTTTATGTTCGCTATATCGTTTAAGCATTTATATTTTGAATAATACGCAGCAAAAAAATGGTTTGTAACAAAATGAATGCTGCTTTACTTATGTGTTTGTTCATTCTGATAGAAAGTTTATTTCAGATCTTGGAATAGTGGTAGATAATAGGGATATAAGTCTTTTAATGTAACTCTCAACTTCTTTTTAATAAATAAAAACTTTTATTACACAGAGGTCCTTTGTAGTTTTAATACATAGCAAATAACTAAAATCCTGCTTGGACTAAAATCCCGCCGAATGAAATTCGGCTTAAATCCGGATTAGTATATAAAATTCCCGTTCTCAATGTCCCCAATATTATATCCCAAATCAATATCTAATCAATTTATTTTTTAGATATTGGTCCCCAATAATTTATAACGAAACAATATCTGAATAAAATATATTAAGATTGGCCCAACATAAATATGACTGGACTTATGGACAACAAAAATAATAATGGACTTTCTAACCACAAACATATTACAGGACATGGTTTTGATTTTGACAGTAGCCGAATTTTACAAAAAGAAGCTAATTGGCAAAAAAAGAAATTTAAATAAATGATAAATATAGTGAGATTTGATGATAATGTTAATTTTAAAAAAAGATGCAACAAAATTAAGCTTCATTGAAATTTAATAATGAACTCTGAAAAGTTTTAAATATTGTTTTACAATCAAAAGATTGGCAACACTGATTTTTTTTTTTAATTTTTTAACAGTATATAAACATAGCTAACCAAACCATACCAAGGTGCGATATGAAATAGCTTGTAAATTGTGTTTTTTTATTTTATATTATATTCAACTGTGATGATGTCTAACTTTTAGTTGAAAGGCTAGTTATTTGTTATATACTAAAAAATAAAGGACTTCTGTGTAATTAATCTGTTTTATTTATTTTATAAGTCCACAAAAAAAACTTAGAAATTCTTTTTAATATTTTTTTTATGTATTTATTATTATTCCCTGCATATTAAGCACTTTAGTTAATCAGGTTTTGTGTTTTATGAAATAAACTTAGAATTATTTTGAATATCTTTTCATTTAAAAATCAAGGACTAACGTTATTGTTTAGTTTTATGAAACATTACTTAGGAATCGAATATTCGCTGTTATACTCAAAGAATATTATATGATTTTTATTACCTATAAATTTTAAACTAGTATTTAACATATGGTCTGGCAAAGTATTCTAATGTTAAATATATAGGGCATTTAAGGTTTATCAATTCATATCATTTGATACTACCGAGTTTTGCAAAACTCGCACAATTATTTGTTTCAACATTTTACATTATTAAGTTTAAACTTCATTGATTTTCAACCATTGTTCAAATTCTAACTCTAATTCAATTAATTGAGAAATCGAGATTCGATTTTACGCGTTTGACAAGAGATTACTAATAGATTATCTATTTTCTTCTTCAATTTCACTTTCAATTCCCTTAGATGTTGTTTATCTTTGTAATGAATCATGGATTAAAGTATATGGGAGAAAGTGTAGGTAACTTAGTGAGAGAAATAAGGGAACACATGTTGTAAATACCATTGTTAGCTAACAGGTTTACTTTGTCTTCTTATTTAACTAGATTAATTACTTCTACTACCTCGTTCATTTAACGCATTTACTTTGAAAACAGTAGCCATGGAACTAGAATATTAAATCAAACTGGCTAATGTCCCGAACCCTATAGTTTATGAAATGTATGTGACGTCATTAACCCACAATAATGACCCACAAACATTTAAAAAAATCACAAATCTGCATATAAAGTGTTCAGATTTTTTACACATATACTACTTGCATGGTTCACAAAACTACGACGTTTCATTGTGTTATCAGTATTAGTTCTGGTTTTATTGATTGACATATATAAACATATATGTCAAACAAAACAATATGTCATTAATTGACACAATGTAAATAAATCAAGTTTTTTTCTCTTATATATTTGAAAAATTCTTATATCGTGCCATTATGCCACTTATATAAACCATTAATATGTCGAATTCATGAAGTACAAAAACCTTGTGGCCACGAAACTGCCACGGGGGCCGCGAAGTGGCCTTCAGGGCCGAGGCCTTCGGTTGTTTTTATTTAAACTTCAAACGTGTTTATAAAATAACATCAACAAAAAATGATTTGAGACAGGTTTCAGCTAAATCACAATCTCATATATATTATATACAGTTCACTTAGCTATATACTCCGAATTGTTATTCGGATAATTTCAATTATCCGTGGACTTCACTTATTGGGTTACTTATACGTGTAAATGAGAAAAAAATAATTTTCCTATAATTGGTCAAGAGAAAAGTAGATTTAATTTTGATAATTCGACAGTATGTTATGCTTTATAAAAATTTTCTATTTGATTAGTAATTAAAATGTTTAATAAAAATTGCCATAATAAATTACCCTTAATACCACCCTTACACCCTTAATACCAAGCTCTTATTTAAAATAATAGAATGATACTGTATTATATATTATAATATAATATTATTTATTCAATTTACTGAAAAAAGTGACTCTTTATTTGTTTTTATTTAACGTAAAGCTAAGATATTTCCTAAATTTAATTTAACAATTTGTATTCTGAAACTTATAAGTATCATTATTTAGATTAATAGCAAAAGTAAAGAAAGAAAAAAATATTTTCCAATAAAAATGCTATACTTTATAAACGTATTTATTTTTTATATTAAAACAAGGTTCGCAATAAAAAATATTATAAATATAATTATTTTTTTAGCCCCCCTCCTAGCCGTAACTCCGGTAATTTAGTCCTCAAGCAATAAAAAAAATATAAAATGTTTTTTCATTCAAAATTAATAAATTATCGATACATTTTGTTACACAAAATATTATTCTATTATGTTAAGTAGGGTGCTAATAATAATTTTATTATTATTAGGGGGAATAATAATAATTGTATTATTATTAGGGAAATAATTTTATATGGTACTTTTTATTACACATTTCAATCACTCATAAAAAGGGATTTTTATGAATAATAAAATTTTGTGGAATTATCAAATTCACACCTAGTTCTTTCTTGGCCACTTTATGAAAAAGTGTATTTTTTAGTACAAGTTTTTATTGTAAACAATTTTTGCTGCAAGAAATGTTTATTTTGAAACAAGCAAAAAAAATTTTATGAAGAGAAAGTTTTTGTCAATTTTTTTTCTCGTTTACTCCTTTAAGTAACTCGATCCAAGGACATACCATACATACATACATATTTAGTTGAATTCGGTTTTTTAAAATTAATTTATAACGTACTTTACTATTTCATTAATAATTAGGCAAGACCTGAATAAATTTTCCTATTCCCAATAGATGCCACTGCTGTAAGAGCAATTATCCTAAGACCCCACCTCCCATTGTGGTTTTCTTTAATTAAATTTTGAATCAAGCTTGAAGTAGTAGAATAAATTGGTAATTTTCCAAAACTAAATTGGAAACCTAGACTAGATTGACTAATTTATAATGTAATTTATTTTAAGTTTAAATTAACCCAGTTCATTGTTTTGATTAAATTCCTGTTAAATAAATTTAATTTAAATAGTACAATACAATTAAGTTATTTATTCGGCCATTGGTAATAAGTTTGTTAGGTTTTTTTTTAAGTTTTCCTTAGGTTTTTAAGTTCGTTTTTTTACAATAATTCCTATCTTACATAGGCTCGACAAGTTATTTACGATGACAAATAACTTTGAAGAGAAGTTTGAATTACTTGAATTTAGGTATTAGTTGGAGGAAACGTTTAACTTACTAGTTAGTACTAGTAAAGTAAATTTAGAGATACTAGCTTGAAGAGAAGTTTAACTTACTAGTTAGTACTAGTAAAGAGAAATTAGAGATACTAGTTTGGAGAGAAATTTATTTATTATTTATTAATACAATAACGGGCAAAATTACCCTTTTACAAAAATAACAATTAAGAAAAAAATTAACTTACTAGTTAGTACTAGTAAAGAGAAATTAGAGATACTAGTTTGAAGAGAAGTTTAACTTACTAGTTAGTAGTAAAGAGAATTTAGAGATATTAGTTTGAGGAAAATTAACCTACTTGTTAGTACTAGTAAAGAGAAATTAGAGATACTAGTTTGAAGAGAAGTTTAACTTACTAGTTAGTACTAGTAAAGAGAAATTAGAGATACTAGTTTGAAGAGAAGTTTAACTTACTTGTTAGTACTAGTAAAGAGAAATTAGAGATACTAGTTTGAAGAGAAGTTTAACTTACTAGTTAGTAGTAAAGATAATTTAGAGATATTAGTTTGAGGAGAAATTTAACCTACTTGTTAGTACTAGTAAAGAGAAATTAGAGATACTAGTTTGAAGAGAATTTAACTTACTAGTTAGTACTAGTAAAGAGAAATTAAGATACTAGTTTGAAGAGAAGTTTAACTTACTTGTTAGTACTAGTAAAAGAGAAATTAGAGATACTAGTTTGAAGAGAAGTTTCTTACTTGTTAGTACTATAAAGAGAAATTAGAGATACTTAAGAGAAGTTTAACTTACTTGTTAGTACTAGTAAAGAGAAATTAGAGATACTAGTTTGAAGAGAAGTTTAACTTACTTGTTAGTTCTAGAATATAGAGAGATTAACGACTGTTTGAGAGAATAAGTTTAACTTATAAGTAATTTTTAATTTACTTAATTAGTAACAGTACAGAGAAATAGGTCAAATAATTACTGATATGTGAAATATTCTTGTAAAGTAAACAGCATTTGTCTTTCCATAATGATATAATTTAAAATACATTCCCAGCATTCGACCTTAACGATCATCATCAGTGTCGGTGAAATGAGTTGAATTCTTTTTGTCCAGTTTCTTAGGCCACGCCTTATAGCACATTCTTATATCAGGCTTAAAGCAGACTCTTATAATCGTTTTTGCTATAAGCCGTGGTCTAAGAAATCAGCAAAGAAGAATTAGACTCATCTCACTAGCACTGATAATTGTCATTATGGTCGAAAGGTTTGTTATTAATATTAAATTATTTTATTGTGGAAGAAATTCTATTTACTTATCGTCATTAATACCGTAAGAAATATAATGGTTAGCATAAACATCTGATACCGGGATGTCACCAGAATTATCCGTTCCAGCTGTTTTTAATGCATCCTGACTGGTTTTCACGAAGTTGTCTATCTGTATGTGTGTGTTAGTCTGTTATCAGCATAGCTCCCAGTGTATTTAGGCTAACGAGTTGAAACTTTGTGCAAGAATCAGTCTTCAACTTTAGTTGTGCTGTACGGAAAATATTTTTTATGACGTCATTAATCCACAATAATGACTTCACAAGAATTTCGGAAAATCATATTGCAACGCGTTTAAAGTTGACACGCATGTAGCCGTGTATAAGACAAACATACGTGCCAAGTTTAATCTCATTATCAGCATAAATTTAATTTTTATCAAATGACTTGTGTATGTTTTTATACAAGTATAATCTATGATTTTTGTAGGATCATAGAAATTAAGCAGTATTGAGCGTGGTCAGTGCTGTGTAATGGTCCGCTGAAAAAAAACAGATGCTAAATTTAAAGTAAAACATTAAATTATTTTATTTTGTTTGTTTATAGATTATATAAGATATGTAAATGGATGAAATAAATTATTATTATTATTATTATTATTTTGTTTTGTTTTACTCTCAGTGTATTATTATTATTATTATTATTATTATTATTATTATTATTATTATTATTATTATTATTATTATTATGTTTAGGGGTGTTTTCTCACTTAGAAAGTGGTTAATTGTAGAGCGGACACTGTGTGCCAAGTTTCTACAATTTTACTCTTTTTTTTTATTTTATAATTATCTGGACAGAAAACGGCGAACAATACTGCACGTGTCTAGAACTATTGATTTCTGCAGAGTTGTATAAATGTTATCTGGAAGATTTAAATGTTTGAATGAGTCGTGAATACTGTTAGGGACTATGGCAGTGGCTGACATTACTATTGGGATGATGACGGTTTCATTTAGTTGCCATTGAACTTTCAATTCTTCTGCTAATTTTAGATATTTATTAATTTTAGTTTGAAATGTGTTTTCTAAATTATGAGTATTAGGTATGGCAACATCTATTAAGTAAAGTTTTCTCGCAGTTTTGTCTAATAGTGTAATATCAGGTCTGTTAGCATCTATTGTCCTATCTGTTAATAATGTTCGGTCCCAGAGTAATTTAGCCTGTCTATTTTCTAATACTATGTTTGGATTATATTTGTAATACGGCGTCTGTGATTCTATGTCATTCAGCAGGTTGTAGGCACTAGCAATTTTATGATGAATTATTTTCCCCACGTTATCATGTCTGTTTTTATATTCAGTTTGAGCCAACATTTTACAGCCAGACACTATATGATCTATGTTTTCTGGAGCATCTCTACAAAGTCTACACGAGTCATCCTGAAGACCATCCTTTATAATGTACTTCCTATAGTTTCGACAACTTATTACCTGATCTTGGATAGCTAGGAAGAATCCCTCTGTCTCTGGAAACAGCTCACCTTTGATCAGCCATGCGTTCGACGCAGATTTATCGACATTAGGTTGATTCAAAGCGTTTGCGTGTTTACCATGTAGTGCCTTTCCAAGCCATTTATTACACTTTTCTTCGTCAGAAACTACAGGGAGAGGGCATTGTCCAGATAAGTTAAGGGGTGTGTAATTATTATCAGCTCTGCAGATGGCGTCGTGTAACAATGATTCAGGTTTTTGTTATTAAAATAATCTAACAGTACTCTTTTTTGATTAGAGTGTAGGTTTGATATGTCAGCTATTCCTCTTCCTCCTAATCTTCTTGGCAGGGTCATTCTTTCCGAAGCGGCTCTAGGGTGGTGCATACAGGCACTGGTTAGAGATGTGTTGGTTTTCATTTGTAGGTTCTGTAAGTCAGTAACAGTCCAATTAATAATTCCAAACGAATATGTTAGTAATGGTATAGCAAACGTGTTGATGGCTTTTATTAAATTCTTACTTGTGAGTTTTGATTTGGTTATGAGTTTAACTCTTTCTAAATACTTCTTCTTTAAATCTTCTTTTACCTGCCTTTGTTCGATCATTCTAGCCTGGTTGAAGCCTAAGTACTTGTACACATCTCCTTCCTGCATTCCTTCTATAATCTGCAAATCTTCTGTTTCATATTCTAGAACTTCTCTTTTCCCTGCTCGAATACTTTGTGTCTTACACTTCTCTATCCCAAAGCTCATACATATATCTCTGCTAAACATTTCCGTGATTTGTAGTAGGCTTTTTAGACCCTGAGGAGTACCGCTGTATAACTTAATATCATCCATGTACATGAGATGGGTCAACCTTAATAAACTTCTTTTCCCAACTTTCACATCGTAACCTTTAGTCATGTCATTTAACAGATTAGACAATGGGTTTATGGCTAAACAAAACCAGATAGGACTTAAGGCATCTCCTTGAAACAAGCCACGCTTAATACTTATACTGTTAGTTGACAGTTTGACATCGCCACACTGGAGCTTCATGACAGTAATCCAGTTTTATTATTATTATTATTATTATCTTGGTATTCTCACCTCTCGGTGGTGTTTAAGGGTGACAGCGGGTCATTTTTTTACCAAGGTGGCACCCATTTTAATTTTTTCATCGTCTTTTAGTCGTTTGCAGTCGTACTTTCTATTGTTATTTGTCCTGATGTGCTATTATTATATATAATAATAATAATAATAATAATAATAATATAATAATAATAAATAATAATATAATTATTTATTATATTATTATTATTATTATTATTATTATTATTATTATTATTATTATTATTAGTGTATTTTCGGATTTTTTCGGTTATGGTCTTTGAAAGGTTGTGGGTATTAGGGACAGCTATATCTATTAAATAAGTGGTCTTTTCATTTTTATCTACTAGTACTATATCTGGTCTATTGTTATAAACGGTTCTATCGGTAAGTATAGTTGTATCAAAGTAAATTTTTGATTGATGGTTTTCTAAAAGAGGTAATGGCTTATACTTGTAGTAAGGGCTGACATCCTTTTTTCTATCAGGTTGTACTGTTTTGCTAGTTCTTGGTGTACAATGTTCGCTATCTGGTTGTGTCTATGCGTATAATCAGTAGGAGCTAGCACAGAACACCCTGAAGTGATGTGCTGTATAGTTTCACTAGCATTTTTACACATTCTGCACTTGTCATTGTCCAGTGACTGATCTTTGATGATGAATTTCCTATAGTTTTTAGTACTGATGACCTGATCTTGAATTGCAATCATGAAACCCTCTGTTTCTGGGAAAAGACTGCCTTGAATTAATCACTGGTTTGACGCCACAATGTCAACACTATCTTGGTTTAAATCATAGGGATGTCTTCCGTGCAGTTCCTTTTGTTTCCATGATTGCAATTTAGCATCGGTTTCGATAGGTTGCAGGAAATCTGAATCATTTTCGTTTGAAAGATTCACTGGAGTGTAGTTGTTATCTGCCTTACACACAGCTAAGTGAAGTGAGGAGGATTCTTGTTTTCTATAGAAAAATGATCTTATATCTCTAATATCTGTTTTGAGTGTAGAGCGGTAATATCTATTAAGCCTCTTCCTCCTTTATCTCGTGGTAAGGTGATTCGTTCAACAGCCGATTTTGGATGGTGCAGCCTATGTCGGGTGAGGGAAGTTCTTATTTTTGTCTGTATAGCATCTAATTCAGTTCTAGTCCATTAATTATGCCGAAAGAGTAAATTATAATGGGAATAGCGTAAGTATTTATGGCCTTAAATAAATTCTTGGAGGTTAATTTTGTAGAGAGAAGGCTGTTTAAGCGAGAGAATAATTTTTGTGTCAAACTATCTTTTATTTTGCTGTGCTCTATTGTTGATGATTGGTGGAGTCCTAGATATTTGTAAGTGTTGTTAGGGTTGATAGGTTCTATTACACTGTTGTTGTCAAGATTTATTGGCTGAGATATATTTTTTCCTTTTCTACTTCTATATTTTTGCATTTGTCTAGCCCAAAGCTCATGTGAATGTCAGATGAAAATCTTTCAACAATGTGTATTAACTGGGTTAAATGTTCCCGATTATTTGCAAATAATTTAAGATCGTCCATATAAAAGAGGTGACTTATCACTTCAGCTACGCAGCGATTTTGTTTAATGCTAAAACCAAATTTAGATGAATTGAGCAGACGTGAGAGAGGATTTAGCGCCAGACAGAACAGCAGTGGGCTCAAGGAATCCCCTTGAAATATTCCTCTTCTAATGTTGATCCATTTCGTGGATATTGTATGACTGTTTAAACTTAGGTTTAGAGTTGTTTTCCATCTAGTCATAGCATGTTCCAGAAAGCCTATTATTTTAGGATGAACTTTATATATTCGTAGGACATGGATCAACCATGAGTGAGGTATACTATCAAACGCCTTCTTGTAATCAATGTATGTAATACTTATGTTTCTGTTCTTGACTTGAGCTTGCTTTAGTACTACAGAGTCGATAATTAATTGCTCTTTACAACCTAAGTGGTTTCGGCGACATCCTTTCTGCTGTTCAGTTAAAATTTGGTTTTGCTCGACGAAGTTGTAAAGTTTATTAGTTAAGAAAGAGGTAAGCAGTTTGTATAGTGTAGGCAAGCACGTTATGGGTCTGTATTGAGAAGGATCTTGTGTTCTGTCACTTTTTGGGAGCATATATGTTACTCCACTAGTTAAGAAGTCTGGCATTTTTTGGGTTTTCAAGGAGTTTGTTGAAACAACAAGCAATGTTTTCATGGAGAGCCGTAAACTTTTTAATCCAAAATTATTATTATATTATTATTATTATTATTATTATTATTATTATTATTATTTACTAGGTAAAGACGAGCGAAGCGAGTCCGAGTACCTGCTGCAGTATATAATTTGGCGAATCATATATTTATGAGCATAGCGAATCCGATATAATGAGAAAAAATTTCCGAAGCACCCCGTGCCCGATTTTTTTAATATAGAACACAAGTAGTTTATTATGTCTGAATCCATCTTTAAAAAATAATGTGACGTATCTATTTTCTAACTTAATGCTTCATAAATAGCTATTTTATTATATAAATTGCTTATCTTGTTAAATATTAAAATTAAAACAACAGTAATTATGCTTTATTATTGATTTAATTTGCATAAAACTGTCAAAGAGTTGTAATGATAAAACTTTACTTGTTCGTAACTATTTCGTATACTTGGTGTTGAAGGATGGATATTTCATGGTTAAATATTCGCTTTGTGGGCGTCTCAGAATAGCAGCACTCATAACTACTTTTGGTCTCCCAAAGTTTAGTTAAAAGCATTATTTATATTAGAGACTAGACATATGGCGTGGGTGTTCAAACTTTACCTCTATACTTTATAATATTGTACCAAACTTAATTTTAATTAATTAATTGCAAAATTAAAATTGCATACATTTTTGAGATTTAATTTAAATTTTATCTCTTCGTTAGACATAATAGGATGAGAAAATTTTAATAAAAACAATAGCGGAGAAAAGTGATTAAAAAGTTGTCCGACTCGATGACAATAACAAATCACTGTTAGTGTTTAACTTTATTAATTTCTGTAGAAAATGTCTTTTCCCCCACATTATTTTGAATAATCCTTCCAGCAAATTTGTGTTTGTTTTACGTACAAGACTGACCATTTTATGACTTATGAATACCATTGTATTTTAGGGGATACTGGGAACTCAATCCACAAATGTGGTTTATTAATTACGAATTTAAATAAATGGATTGTTAGTTAACAAAAAAAAATCGCCGACCATCTTTTTTCACACACACAAAATTAATTTATTATCAAACTCATTGGCAGCTTTAAAAACCACCAAAAGAACCTTTAATTGACTTACTCAAAAAACTGAAGATTTTTCATTCATTGAATAGGAGACAGGACTAATTATAGCAAAACGTACCTTTAATTATTTTTTCGGTAGTCTAACTCATACAAAAAAGAAAACAGGATAATTATGATACAAGTACACGTGATTGTCAAAGATTTAGGAGTGCATCAGCGTTCCACCAGTCAGTTTGCTTCTCTATTTTCCTGGAATTTCAAAGGAAATACGCCTGTTCATCTAATAGGTTGTAAAAAGCTATGCTTGCATTTGCTTGGTCAGTTTGAGCATTATTTTTAGCATTCTTACAAAAATCAGTTTATGCTAACCTTTAACATGTCTAAGCGTATTGAAATTGAGAAACAATTATAAGTTATATTTTTTACCCACTATGAAACTTAAACTGATTACCTGGGGCTGGACTGAATTGGTGAACAAGAAAACAAGCATTCCAAAGGAAATTCGCCCGGCTTGCGGACATCTGTGCCAGAATTATGTGTACAAGTATGGCGATTAAAAAAATATCAGCTATTTTTATTTTTAATAAAAAATAAAAAAAAACTTTTTTAAAGCTATTTAAAAAAGTCTTATCTTATTTATCTATTTTCACCAGTATTCTCCAGTATTTCACCAGAGTTCTCCGTATTCTGTTACCATATTTTATTTGTATTTTTATTCTTCTATATGCTATTATCTTTTTTTATACATACGTTTTTTTATATTTTCCTCATCGAATTCTATTATTCAATAAAATGTAGTAAAGAATTTAACACAAAATACCTGGATTTTATTTTCCAAGAAACATCCTTGTCTGATATCAGCATGTTATAAAACATTTATCTTGAATTATAAAAACTTTTTCTACTGCGTATATATAAAATAAACCATATAAAGTGTTCTTAAGTCAAACGGCAACTAATATGACTATGACCCGAAGAGTAAGACTGGTTGTATTGCCTGTGCAGTCAGCCTAACACAACAAACAATCTCTTCTCATTATTTTTCCTTTTAGATCCCCTCAAAATAAAGACATGATACATGTTTTAATATGCTTGATATCTACTCATCTTAGTGATTAAAGCATTTGAGTTAGTGTTAAATATGATTGTGTTAAACTAAATTGTTTGAAAGAGGTTCTTATACGATTGTAACAAGAAATGTCTCAGATTTAATTTTAACATCGGGAGTTCCTCAAGGCTCTCTATTTGGACTCGTATTGTTTTTTTACATCTCTACATGTCATAACTTTAATTTTAACTGATGTTCCAGTTTTACTTTTGCTGATAATTTTATACATGAACTATACATGATAATTAAATCCATCTACAATACCACAGTAAGATCTATACTTAAGTTACTCACTCTGATATAATATAATTAACTCAATATAATAACTCTATAGTATAATTTCTATCAATTCCCAAAAAAGATATAAATTACAAATTTTTGAAGCTAGACTTAAATCACCTTTCACCTTGATGTTCAGTGGTATAAATTTGACACATTCGTCTGTTTTTAATGTCTACTGAACTGCTCTACTTTTTAATATTCACCAGTGTTAGTGTTGAACGTTACCAGCTAAAAGCCGGCTTTGTTATTCGTTAATTATAATGAGTGGGGGACTAAAACTAGTTTAGTTTAATTTTTTATACCAATCCAAAACTCAATCCATCATACCTCAGTTTAATTCATAGGTTGAGATTATTTACCTCTTGGGAAGAAGATGAGCAAGAGTTCTCTAATGTGGAGTTCATCAATAAAAAAATCATCAATATCATTAAACAATTAAATCTCTCGTCAAAAGACATTTCAAGGCATTGCAACTATTATAACGTACAAGTAGCCTAAACCGAAACAGTTGACAATTAAGAGAACTAGTTCTTCTCCGAATTAAGACCTCTCTAAGGGCTTAAGGGTTAGTTAAAAGTAAATTTAATCCTGGGACTAAAGACAGGACACTCTTTTATATCTGTTCGTTCTAAAGTTTTACGATATCCTTTCTAGGTCATATGCTGCTGTGCCATAGTATCTCTTTTAATTTACAAATCATTTCATAAGAAAACTCGAATATTTTCTAGACAAAATTCGCTGAAATGTAAAAGTTTGTTTGAAGTACTGTTGAAGTCAAGTTGACCAAAGTACAAGAAGTCTTATAAAGTTTTAAGTCCTAATTTTAAGAAAGTTGAAAAGTTAGGGTTAGTTACTGGTTAGACTTGTCCTTCCGAGTTAACTATATCCTTTGTTTCTAAAACTTCTTTAGTTTCACTCAAACTTTCTACATTGGTCTTCATAAAACAGCTTCTTCTTTAAGGTTGCAATCGGAGACTGTGGTTCTCAGATCATCGTTTCTAAAATGTAAATAATCTCTTCCATTTTTACAGTGAATTCTTATGATCATAATAGTCTATTTTTGTTTTTAAATTCTATTTGTTTTTATTCTAAAATATTAGCATTACTAAAATATTGGTTTGTTTGTCTTTAAATCATAGGAATACTTAGAAGTTTCTGTATCTAGCAGGATAATAATTTGACTCAATAAAAACCTTTCAATAAAAAGAGGGGATAAACATTTCTATAATGTGAATTTATTATATCCTTAGTAAAATATTATTAGTTTTATAACCCTCTTTCGTTTTAATTATTTATTTTATGTTTTGTTACGCCAAAAACTGTTTTAACTATTTGGTAGATATCCCCGTTTTAATTTTCACCCCCGTATTATTTTTTCACTCGTAAACTTAACATTTTCCATCCCACACAGTGTATTCATTTGCTTTTTCATGATTTGTCAATGAGAGATGTTAAGTAATGTACTTCGTTTAATTTTAGTTTATTGAGTTTTGAATTCCTGATCCTACAAAAGGTTATAAGAAGAGATCCTACTTCTATTAGATTATTAGATTATCCCTTTACCTCCCATCTTTCGAATTTGTATCTATCAATGTTTATTGAAATTAACTTTCTTTTATGGATTCTTTTCCTTAATTCTGGCTAACTGGCCTTTATAATCCTCGAGTTTGCAATGGCTGACTTCCTCACAGATGTCTACAACCACCCTCAAGCTTTCTTCGTTATGGATTAAACCCTTCTACTACTCCAAGATGTTGGAGTTCGTTCAAGTCTAACACCAGCCTTTGGGATTTAGCACACATGTAGCCATTGATAAGGCTAACATATGCTAAGTTACATCTCATTATCAGCATTAGTTCATTTTTTTTTCAAATGACGTGTACGTTTTTTTAAACATTGTAAAATACCGAAACAAATAATATTTTTCCTTTTAGCGAATTTCCTTTGGAAATTCGCCTAATGGGGTAGGCGTCATGGCGGAATTCGAACCTCGGACCACGACACAAATCCGTTTCAGAGGTCCCTAATGACGAAAAAAAAATTTTCGCGAGACTTATATATATATATATATATATATATATATATATATATATATATATATATATATATATATATATATATATATATATATATATATATATAATATATATATATATATATATATATATATATATATATACATATGTATTTCTAGACACTTTCTTGTAAACACTCTATCTTTCGAACGGATTAATATTTTTTAACCAAACTTGGTACAAAAATCAACCTTTGGGAGGACACGAACCCTATTGAAAACCAGGTTTTTGTGACGTCATTAACCCGGTTTGCTGAGTCAGCGAAATTTTCAAAAAATCGGCAAAATTCAGGGTTAATATTTTTTGCCGCGAAAAAGGTCAATATTTATGTTTTTTGAGACGCTTAATCGAATGAAACCGGTCCGAAGTCGATACGACCACTCTAAGTGACCAAAAAGTCGAAAAAACCACAAAAAGTATAGAAAACCAAAATTACGGTCGTTGAAAATTAAATTTCGAGTAGGGTGTCGTTTTCAATGTTTTTTGGGCCTCTGAGTTGAATGCCAGTGGTCCGGAGTCAATACGACCACTCAAACTCAAGGTACCTGGGTTCACATCCTGGAAGGGTCGATAATTTTTTATCGTTTTTTTTTACTTAATATAAGTTTACAACTAGAAAATAATTCTGGCGCGGTGATCCGCATGTCGGGCGAATTTCCTTTGGATGCGAGCACTCAAACCCAGAGTACCTGGGTTCAAATCCTAGTAGGGACAATAATTTTTTACTGTTTTTTTACCTAATATAATAATAATAATATCCAAAGGAAATGCGCTAAAACCTTTAAAGATAACTGACTAAGCTTAAAGATAAGTAACTACGCTTTAAACTAGTGCAAATAATAGTGCGTACTTTGCCTCTAATTTTAGAGGCAAAGTTTTGTACAACCAACTAGATAATTATGCGCATTTCCTTTGGAAAATACAGACAAAATGAGTTACGAGCAGTGCTTGACAGCATGAACCGGAACCACGCAATGGGCATGGTTCTTGCATAAGCAAGATATGGGTTGTTTAGCACGGAAACACGCATTCTAAATGAAATTCGCCCGACAGCGGACACCGCGCCGGAATTATTTATTTAGTAGTTGTAAACTTATATAATGTAAAAGGCACGGAAACACGCATCCAAAGGAATTCGCCCGATGCGGACCACCGCGCCAGAATTTTTTAGATTCCCTCAAAATGAAGTCATGATACGTGTTTTAATATGTTTCATATCTACTCATCTTAGTGAATCAAGCATTCGAATTACCTTGTTGAACCCAGTACTCGATTTTTCTTATACAAGCTTAAATATCTCAATTTTCTGTTTTGTCTCCCATATATTATCTTTAACTATTTAGTTCTCTTAAACGCTGAATTTTCTTTTTAAATTTCTGTTTCTAGGAAGGATTAAACATTGATTTTTCTTGTCTTTAGCTGGTGTGTGAAGTGAGATAAAGACTTTGAGAGTTAAGTATTAGGCACTAAACTTTGTAATCCTTTAAAACTTGGCGAAACTGTAAACATTCCCTAACTCTACTTTACTGATACTTTACTGACTCGACTTGGTACTTCTTATCTATACTTAAGCTTATATAAAGTTTAATTACCAAACATACTCAAGTTGAAGAAAAATATACATTGTTGTAAAAACATAGATAAGCATAACCTAACATAAAGGAGGTATTTTCAATTCTTAAGATACACCAATTAATCTTTGTTTTTCTCTAAAACTTTGACAAAATCCAAGAAGGTGCCTGAGTTGAGCATTTAAGTCACTTTAATAATTAGGCAAAAATTAATAGATGCATTTTTGATTTAGTAGAATATTAATATTCTGAAACAGTATTTAGACTTAAGCCCTTGCATCCCTGCTACATAATCTAATTTGGGAAATTACTCTATCAATTTAATCCTGAAATGTAAGTATCAAATTAGGTATTCACAAAATTTAAAATGTTTTCTAAATCATCGCTGTACTCAAGTATTTCACATCTAGGGTTAACCTAAAATTTCAAGTTATTGTATCGAAAATTTGATATGCAGAGCAACTCAAATGATAGGGGTATTTGGGGAGGGGGGGATGAAGGGTCAATTCGTAAAAATGATTCACGGACAGAGTGAATCATTTCAAGACTCAATGGACAGAGTAAGTCGATATAATCTACATTATGTTATAAGCTTAATGGCGTTTTACGTCTAAATACAAGTTTTATATCCCCTCTTCTCCTTAGAGAACACCTATATATACTAAGTACTACCAGTGATTGTCCTCCTGTGGAAAATTGAACTTAATTTTGACTAAATTTGAACTATATTTTGATTCGTTTTTATTAGTTTAATATCCCACTGTTATCCTATAAATCTTTAATAAACTTAACTTTATCTCCATTCTTAATACTTTTTTTAATGTTTAATTTTAAAAACTGGTATAAAATCGTGTTTTTTATTATCAGCAAAAAATTTAATATTAAAGTCGTAAAGGAGATAATTTTATTGTAATAATAAAGAAATAATAAAGTCAGGTTAGAATGTGAGAGAAATATGAGAGCCTTGTCTCGCCAGCTTTTCCCATGATTTATTACATTTCCTACCAAAACCTGTATTAAATATTCATATTACAATCTACTAGAGAATTTGACTGGGGAATACTTTTGAGTATAGAACTAACATAGAAGATGAAAAATGTGAATATTCTCAATAATACGTTTTGTGTGATATTATTTTGGTTATCTTCGATTTTATTACAATACAGTAAAGATAAAATGTACCTCTATGATTGTATCTCAATAGTTATCAGAGGAAATAATTACGAATGCATATTATTACTAGAGTGGCTCTATAGGTTAAATTTTGTAACATCGAAAAAGTAACCTGACCACCTTCCTTAATAAAAATAACCAAATTATCAGTACAAAATTACATTAACTAATATAGTAAAACGTGAAAAATACATATCAACACAAACAATGTGTGGAAAACCGACATAAATGTATTAATTATAACCGTAACTCACTCTTAGGAGGTTTTAATTAGGTTACACAGAGCCCCAAAAAGGTGTTTCAGGTCTCTCAATGTATTTAGATAGGCTATGCCCCCTCAAGTATATATTTCTATGACGTAGACCTTTTAAGCGAGTGAATTGTGTCATAAAAATCTATTTAAAAAAGCTTATACATTTTAAAAGTATTTTTATAAAATTATTTATATGATTGAATAAATGAAAAAAAATACGGTACGAGGCCCTTGGAACTTTACCTCATCACATCGGAGCTACGCTCATCCTCCCTACTTCGGAGTCGCTTTGCTCGTCCTCCGAATTTACAAGTCGCTCGCTCGTCATCATTCCCAGTGAACCCATCCAGGCTCTGAACACGCTCAATGGTGGTAGTTTTATCAATTAACAATTGATAAAACTTATCATAGATATAGTTGTCGCATTGAAACAAAACTTAGTGTACTTTTTTATTAGTTTATTGAGAAAAGGTATACACATGTACCGAATTTCATTCCAATTAAATTATTTTACGATTTTTTAGAAGTTTTTAAAAAGCGTACACATGTCATCTGATAAAATTTGAACTAATGCTGATAATGAAATTAAATTTGTCACATATGTTTGTCTTATACATGTCTACATGCGTCCCTAATCTCATATTGATCGAAATAATTTTCCGCATTTTATTATTTTTTGAAATTTTGCTGAGGCATTATTGCGGACTTGCTTAAAATTGACGTTTTGGGAACAGATACTTCTCCTATCGTCAGGACTCTATAGGAGATTCGTACTAACTCGGGAGCAGATATTTCTCCTATAGTCAGGATTCTATAGCAGATACGTATTAACTCGGGAGCTGATACTTATCACTCTGGACTCTGTTTGATAGTCTACAGAGTATAGAGCTGTAAAATCGTTATAGAACAAATAAAAGCTTTCATCTATTAGTTGGGAAGATATTCTCGGGTATGTCAATCATACCTAGAGACTCTTGGTTAATATGGAGTTGGCTAAGAAGCATAGGCTAAGATATTGAGGTGATCATATTTAATAGTACTTCTGCGGTATAATAGATATTCGAAAAGAGTCGAATACCCAAAACTTGTAGTATTTAATTAGTGGACATTCCACATAAATCTAGGAAGGAATCAGTAAAATTAGTTGGATGTTGTCCATTTCTATTATTATTTACAATTAACAACATATTAGGAGCACGTACTTCCCCCATCGTCAAGTTTGTTAGGCCATCGTTGAATATCATTATAAAATAAATAAAAGGAATGTTATTTTATGTCAATTTCTTCACATACAAAATGTGTACGAACATTTAGGACTTTCAACTTATCAAAACCCAAACGTTAATTGTGAAATAATTAATCTCAATGAAGTATATAATCTCCATAAACTGAAGTAAAGGCAAGGGAGTATTAAGGTACCCATGTGTTTGAATATTGAATATACTTCTTTTAGTAACCTCTATAATACTCAACACGGTTTAGTTAGGTTCCCGTAGATTTGAAAGAGAAACGGAGAAAGTGTAAAAAATTACATTATTTCATTCATTGAAGTGTTCCCATGTCATATCGGTTTATCATTCTCTCATAGTTTTCTATCTTAGACATTTATTAGTCTTTTCTTCTGGATTATTGAGTAATGTTTTTACTTTTCCTCATTTATACCATAGTTATATATAAATAGTTATTTACGTACAAAGGGAGGAAACAGAGTCATTACACCCCGGTTTTTTTGTTAGGTCCTTAGGCGTAAGCCGAGGGAATCATAATGTTTAAACCCAGAAGCGTTGCCGAGGAGTTTATAGGGATGGTTCCGAAGCCAAGGGAACCAGCAAGTTTACTCTCGAGGTGTAGCCAAGGAAGGTAATTTAAGAGGGGTGTAATTTAACTTAATAAGGTGTAAATTATTTATTTTTCCTCCCGTGGTACGTACAAGATTTTTTCTCTAAAAGGGTGAACATTTTCACAGATAAAACTTTTATTGTATTTATATATACAAATGTTAGCTTAATTTAAAATCTTTAACCAGTTACTCAATATAATAACAGTAAATACGCATAAAAATCACAAAATTGTTTCTAACCTAACAACAAATGAGTAAAAAGTAAAAAAAATAATCACGGATGAATGAAGCCAATACAGGGGTTGGTTTGCTTAGTAAATCAATTCATCAAATTAACAGTAATGTCATCTTAAATTTTACTTTTAAAGGCAAGACTGATTTTACTACGATGTATACCTAAACTACAATAAGAAAAGTAGTGATGCCAGTTTTATTCCTACCGTATTTAAGAAAAAATTATACGTTTTTTCTAGTTTATACGTTGCTACTTTATTAAAACACACAACAAAAATATCATAAAAATGCATGCATGTGTTATTAAAATTATTAGTAAACACCCCAATATATACTAAAACGATAAAAACAAAGGTTCCCGGACTAAATTCGAACAGTTAATCTATAGAGTTCTAGGCATGTATCTTAAGCTAAAAAAAGAGTCAAGTAGAGTAGAGTGCAGTTTGAAAGTATTAATGAGGTATATTGTACTCACCAACTATCGTAGTTATATAAGATACATATTGTATTTACCCTTAATATTTGACAGCGATGTTTTATCATCCGTTTCAATCATTTTTATAACGTTTTATTCTGAAGTTATAAAAGAGTTTAGATCAATATTGTCTTTCAAATATAGCAGGACCGAAGAAATACTTCCTTAAGCACTGGTAAATTATGACATTCTGAGGACGAACGTAGCGAATTCGAAGTTGTGAGGAAAGGTACCGAGGTAAATCGTACCCGATTCTTGTTTTTCTAGAAGGGATTTGAATACAGTTATTTTTATCAGTTTATATGGTGCAATTCGTTGTCAAGATAGACACCAAGCTTTTCAATATATCTCTAGTTTTTCTTCTCTCTTTCTGGCACGCTTCAGTAAACAGGAAAGCCCCTTTTACATAACGAAGAAAATTGTTTTTCTACAATTCTTAACTTCTTCAACTCCTAAAGTGTCAAATATTTAGCTGCACACTGAATGCTTTTACCAAAAAGATTGCATTAAACACTTTGTTAGATATATATTTGTCAAATATATGAATACATAATTAATATATACGGTACTGGCAGAAAGTACATCTGATTAAAATCTCCAAAATAAGCATATGTTTTAAGCACATGCTTTATTTCTTTACATACATGCTTTCCTTTATACGCTTAAGAATTATAAAAAAAATAAATATTGGTGGGTAAACTTCATTTTCCTTTAAAGTTTACAATTAAAAATGATTTTTGAATACAAATTAGTACAATCATATTACAGTTTGACCAGTATATATTTTTTTATTGCACATTCGTATTTTAATACTTTGTCAGACTGCACTTTAATTAATTTACGCTAACACCACTTACGTTTCTATGCATTGCTTAAACTTTTTTCATTGATTTTCATTCCACTAGTTAGCATGATATTTTGATGATATGAATATCCAGTTAGATTATTTAAACATTAAGACTATGATTTTGCGCCTGCACTATATTGGTCTCTCATGAAGTCAGTTCTTTTCTTTACATACTATTCGTTTAACTTTTAAACCCAATTAGAAATGAAAGAATGAAGTCTCTCCAGAAATGTAAAAATATCGTTTATCAACAGTCAATCTATCGAGGTCATCATGCAGCCTACGCCATACAGGAAAGCAAATGTGGGATATATTAATTTACAAATGATTTATAAAAAAAATCTTTTACTGGCTAATAACTTTGTGTTTACTAGATTGTTAAAAGGAGAAGAGTTAAAAACTTTTACTCCTGCAAAAAATAATACTATGTGTGCTCTTCCTATAACTTCTAAATCAATCACTAAATGTAAATTAAGGCTATATTGTACAAAATTTATAGGTAATTCTTAGTAGATGGTGATGCATGTACTATTCTCGTTGTCGTACGCATTCGCAAAGATACGTAGGAGGATCTTGGATCTATGTACGCAATCTATACAAACGCCACTAAGGTATATTATATTCCTGAGCCTCTCAGTATGATCATTTGCATGTTGGTCACATTCCTTGTTGTTAGAAGAAACTGAGCTTAAGGGCACTTACCTCCCTCAGAACTTTTACTCAGTGGAATGAACCACACCAGTAATCTTCCACCCCCTCCCTTAGCTGTCTTATACCACGAATTCATCAATACGCGTTGATCCTCATTCATCCTAAACTTAGTGGGTAGGTAACCACTGTTGGCGTATGATTTCTCCGGCTAAGCCATTACTACTATTATTCACCAGGGAGTGCCAAATACCTAATTTTCTAGGAGGCTACCATATTAGACGCATAGTGCCAAATGTTTCCTATTAATCCATCGGCAATAATACGTACGGAGTACTTAAAACTGAGAATAGCCTTAGGATCGGTCTCTTAGTGACTACCAGGGATCGCCCGATAGAGCAATCCTCCTTTTTAAGGCCAGTCCCCTGTTGTTTTAGTCTTCATCTCACATGCTTTAAAAGCAAACGGTTTTTATGTTATTTTTTAGTTCTTGACCACGTCTATGTCGATGATTAATCTGATTATTTACTTCCACTGTGAGAGGTATCTTCAGGGACGTTGGACGTCCTGGGTTTTCAAAATGCTCTACAAAATTAAATTGAAGATTAGAGACAGGTTTACCTTATTTATATCTGTATCTGACCTTGTATTTAAAAACGGAAATTGAAGGTCTAAAATAGGTTAGCAATGCTTCAAGGTTCAAGTATCTCGCGCGTGTACTCTAACGTCATCTAGTTGCAATTTGTAGAGGGGTGTGATAACGTGATGATCCTATTATTAGTTTGTATTATTTTGGTGGGATTACAATAACTTAGCTTTATTATAAAATATTTAATTTTTATTGTATCGAGCAGATTGGTTGAAATTAATAATGTTTTTCTCTCTTGATAAATTTCATTGTAAAGGTCAAAATTCAAAATATCAAGCTTTTATCAAATTTATTAAATGAGGTAAATATAAAAGCTCAGCGCAATTTCCATTGTGATTTCATAATTTTAAAGCTTAGTTAATCCTTTTTCGCTTCTACTTTGTTAGTGACAAAGCAGTGCTTATTCGGATATTATTTTTTTTTATTTCTATTTCACACTTCTTAAATACAGAAGTGTGAACATTTTTTTATGGCATTGGTATAGTTAGGACTATTTATCCATGTTATTTACTTCATTTATTACATTACATAGAGCTGAGGGTAGAGGTTATCAAATCTGAAAATTTTGCCCATACTTGAATTGATCAGGATCAAGTTTCAGGCTCGAGCCGAGACATTTTGATAATATTTTTTTTTACATTAAAACCTAAAACTATACTGCTCTGTTATTTATTGAATTGGGAGAACTGATATTACATACTACTTTATTATTTTTGCATACGAAACTTGCTATATATTTTGTTAAAATAACCCAGAGAGTTGCGCATGGGAACTTAAGAAGAATCGAACTTAAGCTTTGATTGTCTCTCTTTTTATGAATTATTGTGTCTATAAAAACAATGATGCCAATATTGATTTAATGTAAGATATATACCGAATAGTTTAAACTCTCAACTAGCAAATATTTACAAAATACCTTGATCCTTAGGGACGAATGAACGTATTGACAGTGATTAAAATTGGTGTGAACGGTCACCCATGCAGGTACCGATTACGCACGATCATCTTAACTCACGTGATCTAAGGCAAAGAATATATAGATTAAAAAGGATGGTCCTGGGATTTATTATTTCGGACGAAAAAGGTTATAATTGTGCGTGTGATTGGGGATGGAGTCGAGGAAAGACCCCATTTGCACTGTGACTGGAAGTCTATTGTACATTTCTCTCAATTGGTCCAAGTCATATTACTACTTTTTCACCGGGCTAGGATCTTTATGACCAGTAATTCATTGGTGAAGTCAAACTTAGTAAGAGTGCTGCTACCAAGGGACCTCTCGAGAACATTTGAAAGGTTAGGGCTTCACATCTCAGAAGTATGTGAGAGACAGTTTCACATACCAAACTTCAATACCAATGGTATTGAGGTATTTTCGGAGGTGACAGTGACCAGTCAGTAGTCTGGTTACTGTTCTAATGTCCCATTTGCCAGAGGATTTGTTCCAATAGTGCAGGTGATTGGTTAAGAGCCAATCTTTAACTACACAAAAAGAACGAGATGAAATCATAATACAAACTTAGAAAAGTTGGAAGAAAATTATGTTAAGGAAAGTTAGTTTCAGAGCTGCCGAGTTCATCTCCACCTTTTTCCTGACGATCTCGTATACCTTTTGACATTCTATAGCTATTATATTCTTTGATCTAAGATTATAGGTCTACTAGATGGATAAGGAGGAATAGAGGGATAAACCTGTCAATGATAGTAATTCTACAGTTTGATATATTAAATTAAAATAACTTATTTTGTTATACCAAAAAAGTTGTATAGGGTTCTTTGTTAGAGCCTAAAAAATATTTTTCGTGTAGTGAATTTTATCTCATTTTTCAGCAGAAGAGCCTTAACTTAACTATCTTCTCTCTATCCGTTTTCTTGAGACTTAGACTTTTCATTTAGGCTTTGCCCTAATTTTCTTCTTGTCCTGCTTCGTCTCCGTAATGGTCCTAACTTTCACAATTACAGAAGTATTTTTATTATTATCTCTTGTTTTTACGATTCTCTTATAAATATTAAAGTAATAAAAAAGTTGTTAACTCCAGATATTACAGACCTGACGAAGATTTTAATGGCCTTTATGTGTTTTGTTGTTTTTATTATTCAGTTTGTTGAGGTAATTTTTAAAACATTATTAATGATGAAATTAGAGAAGATTCTTTTTCTTCTTCTGTCTTAAAGAAATGTTTCTTTTTTCTTTACTCTCGCCTTCTACTAATTTTACCAAAAGTATTGTTATCACATTCGCTTATTTATTTTTACATACATTTCTTTATTATTTGATAAGAATAGGTACGTTAAAAAGCTAGTGATAAATCGAATTTCATGCATCTACTGTATCAAGTCAAAGATGTCTTTATTTTCCCTTTTCAGTTCAATTTATTTCGATTCAAGCTATAATTATAACGCATCTATTTATTTTGGATTTTAATGCACTGAGTGAGTTACACCCATGATAGTGTCTTTCTTTATTTAGGCCATCTTTATGATATTTTTATGGTATAAAATACCACAAGTAGAAAAACCAATATGTATTTATGATACGGTCTAATAAAAATTTATTTAATCATATTTTTTGAATTTAGTGCTAAATTATTCAGTATCAGTGTTTCTACACTATCTTACGTAAGCATTATAATGTAGCCAAGATCTAAATGTAGAGCGATATCAAATGTGCTGTATTAGTATAAAACTACAGTTTACATTCTGCTATTGATTTTATCATTTTAACGTGGTTTACAAAAGAGCCCCCCCCCCCTCTTAAAGAAACCCGAAAGACTAAATATTAGATGATAAGGAAAATTGTATACATGAAAGTTAATTAGTTATTGTGCTTATTAAATAAAGGAGTTTATTAAGTAGTAATTTAATGAGCAAACCTTATTATTTGGTTTAATTATTTATACTCGTAACTCCTAAAGATTGTTTTTGCAAATCTTCAATAGGCAATGACACTTCATGTAAACACACACACATATATACACATATATATATATATATATATATATATTATATATATAATATATATATATATATATATATATATATATATATATTATAATATATATATATATAATATATATATATATATATTATATAATATATATATATATATATATATATATATATATATATATATATATATATGTGTGTGTCCGACTAACATAATTGAGGTTTTTTATGGACTCCTTCGATCTTACAGGCAAATTTCAGGTTGATTAAAAACACTTTTTTTACAATCCTGCAAAAAAAATTAAACAAAATAAATATTATTTATTTTTGCCAAGAAAGAACTTGTTTAAAGAATAGTATATTATGCTACTAAGACTTTTATAAATTTTTTCCCAAGCTGAAGGTGAGTGCAGGCTAAAGAACTTTCCAGCCGAGGTGAAAGCTAAGGCAGGTAATTAATCCATTTGACTGCAGAGTCGGAGCTGATGCAGGTGATTGTTGACACGAGTTGGCAATGTTTTCTTTACTACATAGTAGCATATACTATTTTTCTACTTATGGCTGAAAAATATTCGTATGAATATTAGTCTTTAAAATATTATGTTAAATTTTTATTATAAACAATAATTCATTAATCAATCACTGATATTAACTCGATAACCTGCAACATAATAACCTCAATACATTCATATCTACTCCTAGGGGTTTTGATTTTTTTACCAGTATATTTAAATATACCATAACTCCCTAGCAGGTGAAGTATTATCAAGAAAATTTCCTGTACGGTTTTTAAAATATTTTGACGACAGAGTTGGTAAAATGATATAGGTAAATATCATTTGATACTACCGAGTTTTGCAAAATGAATAGTTAACACAATATAATTGTGTGAGATATAGGTAACTTAAAAATAGTTCAGTAATGACTATTTTTGCAGCCGTAAGTAGATAAAATATTTATATTTTTATTATGAAAATGGAAAACTTCTCCGTTAAAAACAAATACTAATAAAATGTAATTATGAGTCTGTAGGACAACATTAACAATATTAATATGTAAAAAAATCTACACAAATGACCGCTCTACCTCTTACTTTTCAACTTAATTATTTTACTACAAGTAAATTTTGTTTAATCTTTCTGAATTATATGCTCTCTCTCTTCGTTCCGAATTTTCTTTATGTTAATTTTCTTCTAAATAATTTTTAGGTTAGCATTTTTAATTATTCAACAGGAATATATTAATTTAAATTGAATAAAACTTTTTATTAATAAAAAACTTTAATTAAACATAAATTAAATTAATTTACAAAGTGAACATTTTAGTTTAATGAGGAATTAGTTTCAAAATTGAAATACAGAAAGAGTTAAAAAAGAATTTTTGACTTTTTCCTTACTTTTAATTAGTGGAGTGTTTTTCATTTTCAGTTATTTTATTCAATATGGCTTATTTCCGTTTGAACTTTTAGTCTACTTTAGAATAAGTATAATTTGAATGGAATAAAGTAAAAACAATAACAAAGGGAGATTTAATAAATAAAATCTTATAAAAAATGAAATTATATTTTCAAAATATATACCTATATTAAATAATAATATTAAGTTTGAAAATACTGCTAAAATATTTTGAATAGACATCCAAGAAAAATAAGATTTTTTGCTTATTGTAAAGGGTTTTTAAATACATTTCTATTATTATTTATTTGAAACATTTTATTATTTCATAAAAAGTACAAAAATGTTTCTGTATTTATAGAAACTGAAATAATTTATTGAAGTATACTCAAGATATGATTTTTATTGTATTTCTTTAGACATGCTTATTTTAATAATTTTCAAATTTGAAATAACTAAGAGTTCAATTACATAATTAAACTTTAATTATATTGTATTTTTTTAATACCTTTTATTTTTTAATAAATACATATTAAATTATTACAAATAATATAATTTATTTCTTAAATATATTTTAAGCTCGTTTTTTTTAAATATCGAGTACGAACTACCTTGGTACTCCTCACTACTTCGGACACGCTACGATAGTCCAAAAAATCTTATAATTACACAGAGCTGATAACTCTTGCTACACTGAAATTGTAAAAACTGAAATAATAATAATATAATAATAATAATAATAATAAAATAATTATTTTTATTTTTATTATTATTTATAAGTTAAAATATATAATCATAAGTTAAAAATAACATAAAAAAAAAAAAAAAAAAAAAAAGGAAGAGTGCTTGACTTAGTCCGTACCTTCCTTTAACCAGTGGGAACACTGAGAATAAAACAAAATAAAATAATAATAATAATAATAATAATAATTATTATTATTATTATTATTAGACTTAGTCCGTACCTTCCTTTAACCAGTGGGAACACTGAGAATAAAACAAACAAAATAATAATAATAATAATAATATAATAATAATAATAATAAAATTCCTAAAATTAATACATCGAAAAAGTTTATGAACACAATAGATACCCTCAATAATAAAGTTCTTCCTCAATTTAAATCATATGACATTAATATTCAAGAAGTCCACAACTTATTTTATATCAGTGCTATTACAGCTGCAGAGTATCAAGGGTTCAAAATCAAACCAACTTCCACTGATAGTAGTAAAACCAAGAGAAAAAAATGTAAAGATCCAGGATGGAAACATAGACTTCAAAATGATATAAATAACATTAGAAAAGAAATAGGATGGATTACCCGATACAACAAAAAATTTAGAGGGAAAAGGCTATTGAGAAATATGAAAACAATATTTGAAAAAATAAACACCTGTCAAGAACATAAAGATCACCCAAGACACATTACAGAATATCTGGATACGTTAAGACAAAAGCTCGCTGCAAAATCCTGTAGATTTAAAAGATTTGAAAAATCCCACAGAAGAAAAACAGAAAATAAACTATTTGAAAACAACGAAAAAGGTTTTTACAAATCACTTAATTCACCAAATGAGTTAGAAAATAATGGCCCTCCTGATAAAAATAAACTCGAAACATATTGGTCAAACCTTTGGTCAGAACCGGTACAACACAAAGAAAATGCAAAATGGATCCAAGAAGAGACCGAGCACTACAAAAACATACCTGAGATGACGTTTAACAAAATAACAAAAGAGGATGTAGCCGCTGTAGTAAAGACAAGTCAAAATTGGAAACATCCCGGACCTGACGGAATTCAAAATTTCTGGTATAAAAAGTTTACTTCACTTCACGAGCATTTAGCCACAGCGTTTACGAATTTAATCAATGATCCAACAGACATGCCTACATTTTTTACTGAAGGAATTACATTTTTAAAATCTAAAAGTAATGATACAAAAAATCCCCCCCAGTATCGACCAATAACATGCTTACCAACTATGTATATGATACTAACAGCTTGCATAACCAATATGATTTATTCTCACAGTGAGAACAACAATATCCTGAGTGAGGAACAGAAAGGGTGCCGCAGGTATCACATGGGCTGTAAAGAACAACTAACTATAGATAATATTATTTTAAAACAAGCCGGTAAGACCAAACGAAATTTACATGTGGATACATCGACTATAAGAAAGCGTTTGACAGTACACCTCATAGTTGGCTGATTCAAGTTTTAAAAATTTACAAAATTCACCCTACCATAATTAAATTTTTGGAAACTGCTATGACAAGTTGGACCACTCGTCTCTCCCTAAACCACTCACACACCTCTATCGTTAGTGACCCGATCCGAATCCGAAGAGGAATTTTTCAAGGTGACTCCCTTAGTCCTTTATGGTTTTGCCTGGCACTTAATCCGCTGTCAAGACTCTTGAATAAAACTGGTGGTGGCTATGAAATCAAGGGAAATAGAGATTGTTCCCACAAAATAACCCATCTCTTGTACATGGATGATCTCAAACTTTACGCCTCTACCGCTTATAAACTAAACAATCTGCTTGAAACCACAAAGCACTTCTCTGACGATATCGCAATGACATTTGGTCTTGATAAGTGTAAGACATTACATATAGAAAAAGGAAAAATCAAAGAAGGAGAATTTGAGCTAGAAAGTGGAAATGAAGTGATTGAAGCCATGAGAGATGGAGAGATGTATAAATATTTAGGGTTATTGCAGTCAAAACAAATAAACGAAAAAGATATAAAGGAGAACTTAAGGAAAGAATTTATTAACCGAGTCACAAACATTTTAAAATCAAACCTTTCATCCAAAAATTTAATTAAAGCTATTAACGCCTACGCTATACCAATATTAACTTATACTTTTGGAGTAATAAATTGGACAGCAACTGACCTAGATGATGTTGAGAGAAAAGTTAGAAAATTGCTTACAAAGTATAGAGCCCATCATCCAAGATCAGCGGTAGAAAGAGTTACCCTCCCAAGAATTGAAGGAGGACGAGGACTGATCAATTTGCGAAATATGATGGCAAAACAGTCAAACAATCTCAAGCAATTCTTTATCAAAAAATCTCACACATCTGAACTACATAGACATATTTCCATAGCAGATAACAACCTTTCTCCACTTGATCTTAAACATGAAGATACTATGGAAAATCATCATTCAGAACAAGGTAGGCTATCGACATGGGCTCAAAAAGAACTCCACGGAAGACATCATTTTGACCTAAACCAGGACTATGTGGATAAAGTTAAATCCAACAAATGGTTGTCAAATGGTGACCTCTTCCCAGAGACTGAGGGTTTCATGTTAGCAATTCAGGACCAAGTAATTAAAACAAAAAATTATGCTAAATACATCATTAAAGATCCTTCAGTTGACAACGATAAATGCCGGAGATGCCACTCTCAACCAGAAACAATTCAACATATAACTTCAGGCTGCTCTAGTCTAGCGCAAGTCCAATACCTCCGCCGTCACAATATAGCCGCAGGAATAATCCATCAGGAGTTAGCTTTAAAGCACAACCTAATATCAAAATTCACCCCTCATCACAAATATCAACCCGAAGCCGTCTTAGAAAATGAAAAAGTTAGATTATATTGGGATAGGTCAATAATAACTGATAAAACAGTCCCACATAATAAACCCGATATAGTTCTAATAAACAAGCACGAAAAAGAAACACTTATAATAGACATGGCTGTACCAAACTCCCATAACATATTGCACACCATTCAGCTAAAACAAACAAAATATCAAGAATTAGCAACAGAAATTCAAAACATCTGGCAAATGAAGAAGGTTACCATATTACCAATAGTTATATCCAGTACTGGTATTATACCAAAACAATTAAAAAATAGTATTGAAGCACTAGAATTGCCAGAAAACATATACATACCAATGCAAAAATCTATAATTTTACAAACCTGTTCCACTCCAACAGCATTCCTGGACAAATAATAATAACCCAAACAAACACCGAATAGAGTCACTCCCCCCCCCCCTAAAAAATGACACCTTTGGATGATGCCCCGCTGTCATTTAATGCCATTGCTATGCAATGAGAAAACAAAAACAACAACAATAATAATAATAATAATAATATCATTTTTATTATTAAAGGAACGAAAAAAATAGTCTCTCCATAAAACATATTATTCAGAGTACTTTCACGTACTGAACACTTAGTCGACAAACATTTTTGGAGAATTTAACACGCTCGATGCTGCTTAACTTTTATGATCCAACAAAAATCATGGATATACTTGCTGTATTGAAACAAAACTTAGTTTATTTATTTATCAAAAAAAGGTATAGTCACGTACCGAACATCAACTCACTTAAATTATTTTCCGATTTTTTACAAATTTAAAAAAAAAATTTACAAGTCATTTCATAAAAATCGAACTAATGCTGATTATGAGATAAAACATAGTACATATGTTAGTCATAAACATAGATACATGTGGGCTTAAACATGATAACCTAAAACTTAATGTAGTATTTCTTTGGTCTTAGAACGTTTGAACTCTGTGCTATAATTAATTATTAAAGTCCTTTAAAGCTTAGACAAGTAATAATGCAGATAACCATTTATGCAAATAATACGGTAAATACTTTTAGATTACGTTCAGAAATTCATTAAAAATAATTTTAGCAAGCAGGCTCACAAGACAGGGGAATTTCTTTTGGAATGCACGCTTCCTTGCTGAAAATTTAATGATTTTTCTCTGAGGACAAGCGAAGCGAGAACGAAACAGTGAGGATGAGCATAACGAATTCAATATAATAAGGAAAACTTCGGAAGTACCCCATACCCGATTTTTATACCATAATACCTAATAAGCATTGGAATTAAGTTTTTATTCACGAACTAGGTTAAAGTATATAAGTTGTTTTCAAAACAATTACACTTCTAACAAGAAATTGCTACGGCCATGAAAAAATGTAGGACTAATGTTTTTTTCACCAATCTCATTCTACTTTTCTTGTTAATGTTAGTATTGCGTTAGGCCCTTAAGAAAATATTTACTTCAATATATTCCTCCTATTACAGATAATAAAGGTATATTTATCACACAACTTGTTGGTATAGCCCTTCTACACGCAACATGCGTATAAAAATACTCGTCATGCCTCAATGAAATATTTGTTTTTCCTTTTCCAAAATACTTGTGTAAGTCTGTAAACTCTTTTGTTTTCCTAATTTTTACTTATTTCTAAAATGATATTATGATATTTCATAAGAAAATATTCAGGTTGTCTACTAAGCTCTGAACTAGTGTTATAGTGAAAACCTAATAAAATATGAAAAACAAAATCTCTTAATATCTCCTATATCTCTTCAGAGCACTATTAGATCACATGATCATGAGTGAGTTGTTACATAAAATTGTATGAACTCTAAATTTCCAAAGTAGAGCCACTCAGTGGTCCTAATCCATCACACGACTCTAATACAATGAAGTGTGAGCCAAAACTAGACTGTTATGATTTATACTACTGTGTTTTCTAAAATCTGTCATCTAGTAAATCTGCAGTTTTAACCCTTGTTGAATCACCGGTTAAATTATTGTTGAATTACCAGATGTTTAGTTGAATTCCTTTGTTTCGGATTTGTAGTGCACTCACAAGACATTTCCTATATACCTATAGAGAATTAATGATTAAAATTATGAAAAATAAAAATTATGAAAAAAGGAACCAATTATAAGGAAGGAACTAATAAAAATCAACCAAAAAGGAACAAGACGTAAAATTTAATGTTTATAGCACATTCTGGAAAACCACATCAATGACTTGGACAATCATTAGATTACTATACTAATCTATATAGTACAATCTACTGAGTAATGAAGCATAAATTCTTCATCAAAAATTTCCCATGTCTCATGGAACCCTAAAGATTGGTCCCTATTTATATCGATTAATTTAACTGAAAAGTGTAACTTGACAAACAAAAAATCTATATTTTTTTTGTTTATCAATCTACCTATGTAAATGTGTTGTTCAATCTACCTGTGTAGATTGAATAGAACAACAGGTAATGCGTTTTGGCTATTATATAGCTATTCGTTTCTCATTAAAATTTATAATCTATGATAAATATATTGGAGATTAGATTTGATTCCTTTGAAGTTATATTTAGTGCATTGATTACCAAAATACAACCTATACCGCCGAAAATATAACTCAAAAATCCTGAAATTGTTACCAACTTCTATTCCATATTTAAGTGCTACAGCTACTTTTCTTATCAGTCATAAGGATGACTGATAAGTCGGATAAATAATAATCCGACACTTTAATAGGATTCCCAAAATTCTGGGCATATGATATGCATCCTAGTTCAGGAATAAACAACGAAACGTGTTTTCAGGTATTTATTTGACTAATAAATAATTTGGTGTGTCCACAATGAAGGATACTCGATTAACCCTTTATTAAGTCTAAGGTACTGATCCGTTCGTGTCAATTCTCTGCGAAACGCTTGCATATCGTATCTCTGTCCTCTCCGTTCAAGAATATTGGTCTAACATGCTGTTTCTTAATTGAAGGTTTAGCTGATTTGTTTGTGCAGCCTGTTTTAATTTTTTAGATAATACACACAGAATCTTAAACCTGAGGTTGATTTCGCATGCGTTTATACGGATGAACTGCTATGCCCTTGACGGACATATATTTTTCATAGGATAGAAAAATTTGACAAGAACCCGAATTTTCTTCCAAAATAGAGTTTTACCGTAAAAAATTAAAATCAATAAAGAGGACGGGAAAACGCACATTAAACATTAAGACTTAAGTAAAATGTTTTACTTCTCCCAAGTAAAATGTTGTATATGATACTCCACTTTGCACAAAGTTTATAATTTATGTCTCCTTAAATAAATAACAACATCCTAACGCTAGACAATTTATTATTTACCTAGCAAAAACTGTTTTTAAAGGTAGCTATAATTAAAACTATTTCGTTTCTATCGAAATAGTGCAAGCGAAGTATTGGGCTTTAGAGGTGTATGGATTGGCAATCGTTTTTTTATAGTATGGTATTTGATTTACTTGATAACCCTTGGATAATTAAAACTGTGACACAATATATTTCCATTTGTAAGAATTATTTTTCCTCAAACTACGCCTCAGAATTGCACCAAATTTTGTACACGCATTTTTATTGTCTGAAGCGTTTCTAGTTAGTTTTGATTCTTTTTTTTGGAAAGTAGAGTAAAAGGTTATTCTCTAAGCATGACATCGACATTGAAAAACGCAGGACTCATCAGCATTATGTTTATCAGTTTCTGTGTAAAATGTTTCGGCTGAAAATCTTCCAAAAAACTTGTACATGTGTTGACATGTACTATCCGGAAGCATTTGTTGTTTTTTGTGTCAATCTTTCTTGGTATTCAATAATACCAAAATTGGTTGACACTAATAACGAAGATGGAAAAAAGGGATTAAATCCCACTTGTTAATCTTTAGATTGACTCTTTCAAATGAAACTAAAACGTAAATAGTTTGATCCTAACGCGTAGCACGTAGTTCCTTGCCAGTATTTCAAACAGGCCTGTAGCTAACCAAAACTTGTCGAGTGGGAGGGGGGAGCGAAAACAATCCCAAAGAGGGGCGATATTCACACATCTATAAGGGACTTAAACTGAAATCTACTTCGTCAGAGAAGCATCATTTTTTCCAGGGGGCTTAATTACTAAGCAGTGCGACTGTTAAATTATTTTTGGAGCCCCAATTTATAAATTAGCCTTTTTGATATATTCTCAGGATACTTTTCTTAGTTACTAGCGGTTTACTCATATTTAATTTATGAGACATAAACTGAGCTCCCTCTTGATGTTGTTAAAAAACTTATTAGTTGCTGAGCAGTCCCAAACAAGCTGGTATAAATTCCAAGCTAATAAAGATACGTTCTTAAGGGGTGGTACAAGAAAGGATATTTATAATATAAGTATAAGGTATTTAATATTATGAACCTTAATATTCAAGTCTCTATGATTCCATACCTTGCGTTTATTATAAGAATATTTAAGAAATGATCTCGAGTATCTTTAGATTGTATATAGTACAATAGACAAAAATAATGTCGACATAGCTTGGTTTAGCTTATAAGAATTGAATAAAACAGTATAAACATTAGTATGATTCGACGTGCATGTAAGGGTTATTTCGATGCATTAGTTTCTGATTTAACTAAAACGTTCTGGTATGTGAATTTGCACATTAAGCTCATTATTTTCAAATTCATCATCCATTGGTGCAAATTTTAAAAAATAATAAAATAAAAGTTTAACTGAATGGAAATAAACATCCTTTGTGTCTGCAAAATGATGAGACGTCTCGAACGGCAAAAGACAATAAAATCGTAACAAAGACGTTAAAGATATTCTTTTATACAGATAGGTCTTGGCAACAGACCTTTTAGCGAATTTCCTTTGAAGAAATTATTTTTTAAACGGATTAATAAACTTTTAAACTAAACTTTGTCAAAAAGTCAATCTTGGGGAGGACAAGAACCCTATCAAACCCCAGGTTGTTGTGAATTTATTAACCCGACTTCCTGAATCAGAAAAACAATTCTTAAAATTGCTTAAATTAAGGTTAAATATTTTTGGCAGGAAGCCTTTTATGTTCATGTTTTTTGAATCGGAATCATTGGGACTACTTTATAATAATAACCGGAATGTGTATTTTATACTTAAGTTTTGGGTATACTACGTGGTTACCAATACAAATTTCAAGATTTGTTGAGGGAAATGCGATAAAAATATAAACAACAATTAGCAGAATCTGAGCTTTAAATGTGTGCAAGTAATGCTAAGTAGTGCTGTTTATAACATTAAAATCGTCGATTTTAACAAATTACTGAATAAATATGCGCATTTTCTAAAAAATGTCCGGTAAAATTGAGTAATAATTATACTACTGCCCAGTTTATAGCGCAAGTTTCCTCCAATCTGGAAATTTGTTGAGGAATAAAGATCGTATTTCAAAGATAATTCGCTTGACTTGGTGATATCACGTTACAATTTTTCCACTTAAATTATTTCCCCTGTTTCAGTTTTAACATAGCTATTTACATCTCTTGGGAAATGAGTATTTTTCAAAAGAGATGCAACTTAATCTTGGAAAAAGGAATAGATGAGAGCGGCTTAGTTTAAAGTTTTCTTATTTATACTTGTTGTATTAATACTTAGCTCTTGATATAATATCTTTTAAAACTGCTATAAAGGTTTTTAGCTTGTTTGTCCAATAATATCAATATCAATATTACTTTTCTTTTAACTCCTCTCTATTCACTAGTGCTCTATGAGTATTAAACACAATTTTCACTCTATTTATACAGAATATTCAAACCCATCCGTGTAAAGGACCTTAGGATAACTCCTTTAGAGAGTCCTGCTCTTTATTTTATCCAACGTAATAATTGAAGATATTTATTGTTGTTTTTATTAGATAGTCAGGTTCAATGGTATATTTTCTTGTTTCTTGAAGAGCTATTCCGCAATCTCTTGGGCGAGGTCCAAAACCTAACTGTTATTCTGTGCAGTGCTTTTTATGTTCGCAGTCAACTCTTATGACTCTTTGTTATTATCTTTTTTCTTGTCAATGGTTGTTTTGAGAAAATGTGTAAAGCAAAAGTACCGTCTCATACTATAGCTACTATAAACGAAAAATCGGGTACGGGTACCTCAAAATGTTCTTAATACATTGAACTCCAAAGCTGAACCTCCCAACTACGGACCCTCTTTGCTCGTCCTCAGATAGTAATTACATTAGTTTTATTCCCAGTGGTCACTCATCCAGACACTGACCACCCTCGATGCTGCTTAAACCTGTACAATCCAAAAAAATCATTTATATTACTTACCACATTTTAAATAATACTTATTAATTTCGTAGAGGGATATACATTTTACATTATACATGTATACATATACATTTTTGGGATATACATATCACACTTTTTTTTACATAACGTATACAAGTCATTTGATAAAAATTAATTTAATAATGATAATGTAATGAAAATTGGCATATATGTTGGTCTTATATATAAATACATGCATGCCAAATGCCAAACTGGTTTACAAAATTTTTGCTAAGACATTATTGCGGAATAATGATGTCGTATTTTTTTTCAAATGTGCTATTTGGAAAAAAATACGACATAATATAATTAAACCCAAAGATTGATTTCTGTTCAAAGTTTCAACACTCTAGCATAAATATATTTTGAGATACGATGGTAACTGACACAACAGACATACAGAACACAACTTTGTGAAAACCACATCAGTCTTAAAAGCACTAAAACGGAAAATTCGGTTGACATCTCGTTTTCTGATTTTTTTGGAACACAATACTTTTCCTATATACCTACGGTGTAAATGAGAAAAAATAAAAGCAATAGTTTACAATTTAATTTATTCGTAAGGATTGACATACTTGCAATTATTTTAATAGAATCTTTCATTATGCATTTTTACCTTTCCTAATTTATACCGTAGAAATATGGGAAAGAATTATGTTTGCAAAAAAATCCGAAACCGGGATGTAACCGAAACTATTCCGTTTCAGGTGTTTTTAAGACCTCCTGAGTAGTTTTTAAAAACGTTGTCTGTCTGAGTATGTGTGTGTGTGTTGAGTATGTGTGTGTGTGTTTTTGTCTGTTATAATCGTAGCTCCCAGTGTATTCATGAGATTTGAAACTTTGTTCAAAAACTAGTCAATAGGTGCAGTTCTGTTATTCAGATATTTTTAGATATTTAATAGTTTTTAATAACGTCATCAACCCGCAAGATTGACTCAACAAAATTTTCAAAAAAAAAAAACACGAAAAAATGTTGTGATGAAGTTAAGATTTGGCAAGCATATAGCGATGTAAAATACTAACATGTGCCAAGTTTCATCTCATTATCACCATTATTTCATTAAATGACTTGTGAGCGTTATTAAAAAAATTCCCCAAAAATTGAGAAATAAATTCCAATTAAGTTGAAATTGTGGTACAAGAGTATCTACAGTAATGAATTAGTACACTAACTTTCGTTACAATACTTCAAGTATATCCATGATTTTGTTGAATCGTAAAAGTTAAGCAGTGTTAACCACGGTCAATGTCTGGAAGGGTTATCACTAGGAATGAAACGTATCTGAGGATGAGCAAAGCGAGTCTGAAGATGCAATGCAGTATAAATTTAACCACTTTTATATTTTGAGATTGAGCGAAGCGACTCCAAAATAGATGTGATGAGAAATTGCTCTGAGGTACCGCTTATACGTTTAATTAACGTGAAAATTTAAAAAAAAATAATTTTCACGTCAAGAAAGTTTGTACCTATGTATCGCACAAATTTGAAGTATTTTTTAAATTTTATTGATTATTGTCTTACAAAAACATTAATGACATAGTGCTCATGCTGGTTAAAGTGACTTGCAGTCTTGATAGGAGGAATCACCCAGTGGCGATACTCGGTGGTTAGGCGTGGTTAGGTAAATTAGACATATTATTAATATAAAAATTGCCTTGAACTGAATTAGTGGAATAGAATTTGAAGTTAATCTGTAGGTGTTAAATGACCAAAAAACTTTGGAATTCAGAAATGACCCAAAAATGATCAAACGTAATAAATATTTTAAAGTAATAACATTATAAAAATAAATTAAATTCATACAGAGTAATGTTATAATTAAAATGATAATTTAGTTTAAACTAATTTACAAAGTTTCTCTTGTTCTAAACTTTATGAGTTTAATTTAGTTTTGGCAAAAAGTATTTTCTACATTTTCAAGTTACGATCAAAGGGTTTTTTTTATTTTACAAGTTTGGCTAAAAAACATTTTTTTAGTTAATTGAGGGTGAATAAAATTTTAATTAATGAAATATATGTTTTTCAAAAGTTTAATGTAATAAATTGTTAAAGGAAAGGTATTTTTTTAATTAAAGAAATTTATTTTCATTACATGTTTAATTATAAGAATTTGCGCTGCAAAATATTTTTTTTTAAATTTTGCTTTGTTATAATATTTTAAACTTCTTATATAATTATTATATTATTATTAATTTTGCGAAACTATATACTTTTCTCACATAAAATAGGGATATAATGGAAAACTATATCGGGTCAGTTCAGATAAAAAGTTTTCATAATTTAAATAGAGCTTGAATATATAAATTTAAAAAATTAATAATTAAAAAATATAATTGCTCTAATGATTATTAAAAGCACTCCTTATGGATTTGATATTATTTTTAAAGCAGAAAAAAGAACACGACCTTTATTTAACAAAAAATAACATTTTAAGCGATGGTTCTTATGTTTTGAGGATGGTAACTTTGGTTAATTTTGAGCTTTAAATAGTATGAGTAAATGCATATGAATGGAACACATTTTCGTCTCCAATTTATGAATTGTTTAGAAAAAAAAGAACGGTTTTCAAGAGTATAATATTTTTTTTAATATATTGGAAAAGATAAAATGAAAGAGACAATGAGATATATTTGTGCCATATATTCCATGTTTTGCCAAAAACCTTTAAACGTATGTAGTATTAATGAGTTAAGACAAAGGATAAATAATAAGTGGGGGTATAGTATAATATATATTATATATTATATAGTATACTAAAAAGAAAGTATTATATATAGTATAATATAATAAATATATATATGAATAACATTAAAAGAGGGAGAAGAGGAGGAGGAAGGAGAAACAGTAGAGAGACATGGATGGTTAAGAGAAATTAAGGAAATACAGATAAAAGCAAATGTGTCTAATTACATATTTAATTACAATTGGATTGATAAAGCTAAGAATGTATAAACGCAGCAGTGTTAATGTACATGAGAGATAAATTTAATTGATAATTAGGTAAATAATAATACGAAGGAAAACAGGGATAATCAATGTTTTAAAAAGGATCACGTAAATGAGGGAAGTATGGGTGGAATTATCGAATAAAAACAGTGTAAATGTCTTCTGTTTATTTTTTTTTCATTTAAAAAAGTTATCTTAACGTAGAGGGCGAGTATGAAAAATAGTTGTTTTATTTCAGAGTTAATAGATGCAACGGGAAAGAAAAGAAGGAAAAGAAGGAGACAATATTCTTTTATTCGGAAGAAGAAGAGTGTCTCATTACGCATAGAAAAATCAAGGTTTCTTATGAAAGAATTTTTTTTAAAGATGAAGAACAATTTTCTGTAAAAAGATTTATACTCGGTGGTTGTTGCGACTGAAGTTGAATTGCATAATGGGTTACAAACTTTAAAGCAATTTAATCAGGAAAACTGACAGTTTAAATAATTAAGTTGAGGTTAAAGGAATGTATACAATGTGTAGTAGTGAAATTGTGTAGAGAGGAATGTATAAGTATAAAGTAAATACTATGTTAAAGCATAATGTGCGAGATAACAGTGGGTAAACCAATATGGGGTTAGTGTACTTGTATAGAAGGTGTAGTGTAAGTGGATGCCAGAGATGTCAAAAAGGGTGCTGGATGTTTTGAAAATATATTCACACAAAGAAAATGCAACCAGTTGGCTCTGTGGTTGATTAAAGAATAGAGAGGAAAAAGATAGTACTAAGCCATGTGGGTCATGCTAGTCTAATATTTATATTATCTGATCAAGGGAGACTCATCTATCACCAGGGATCTTTGGATGTAATTCAGAAGCATTAGATGAAATGGACGTCTGTGTCAGGTTGAAAGCGCTTGCGTGATAGAAGGAAATAGTATTTTTTGAGAGACTTCTGTCCTGTTTAAATTAAGAATGAGCATGTTAAAGGCGAGTACTGTTTGTGGTTAAGAGGGGCACTTTCAGTGTTGAGTGATGTTGGATATGAGTGTTTCCTAAGGCAACGAGGAGGTGATTGAAAATTAATTAAGTTGGGCAAGGATATTTGCAAGGGAAAGAATTAAGTCGCGGCAAGAAATTATTTCGAGAAGTGAGAAAATTACATCGGTGAATAGTAATCTAGGACACCACCAAGTTGAAAGTTTTAAGTGAGTTATAAGGAGAGATGAATGGAGAAGAATAGTGGAAACAACAAGCAAATGACAATTAGTTCCTTAGTTAGACTTTACCAATAGTATATGAAATGATTAGCCAGCTGAACATAAGCAGACACTTTAGTTCAATGCGCCAGATTAGGGACGGTTGAACTAGCAATGAATGCCGGGAGGGGGTTAAATCAGAGTTGAAGACCTGCATGCCGATGAAACCACGTGTGTTAGAGAGTGTATATTATAGCTAAAAAGCTAGAAGGTGGATAATATCAATAAAGAATTATTGTGAAAACCCGGAAGTATTCAAGTCGATACTTTTTTACCCATTTCCTTATAGTCCAAAAGTACGTCAGTTGTTGTACTACATATCAAAACAAGGGAAAAACCAGGGGGGGATTGTTATTTGAGTTAAAAATAATGGTATTCTTGAAAAAAATAAGTAGAAAAAATTTTTGCAGATGTCCAGAAGTGGAGCCTTTATATGATTACGCATGCTCAAACCTGGTTGGAGCGATGTAAGGATATCAANTAAAGAAATATATTTTTTTGGAGAGACTTCTTCTTTTATTAAGACTAGCCCTGTTAAAGGGCAGTACTTTTAGTGTGAAAGGGTTTCATTGATGATGCTTGATGATTTGCCTATAAGGCAACGAGGAGGTGATTGAAATTACTTACTTAAGTGCCAAATTTGCAGGGAAGAATTAAGCCCAGCAAAATAATTCCGAGAGGTGAAATTCATCGCGTGATGTAATTCTACACACCAGTGAGCTTTAAGTGAATCATAACACATGCCGAAAGAATTAGTAAACACAAAGGCAAATGACAATTAGTCCTCTAGTTACATTTCCAATAGTATATGAAATGATAAGCCCACTGAAACTAGAAAACCTAATTCTCCACAGTATGGGGTTGAACTAAATATGCCGGGGAGGGGGGTTAAACTCAGACTTGAACCTCTGCCTAACCCACGTGTGAACGAAGTAATTTATTCCTAAAAAGCTAAATATATTCACAAGATTATTTGAACCCTATTCAAAGTCAATTTTTACCATTTCCTTATAGTCCAAAATGTGACTCATTTTGTACTACTTCAAACAGACTTTTTTTGAAAATATACCTTATATCTGAAAAAACATAGTTTGCCTATCCAGAGTGGAGCACTTTATATGATTACGCATGCTCAAACTTTTACAGGATCGCAATAATTTTGCTCGTGTGCAAAACATAAAGAGAACAATTTTTTAAGGTGATAAAATGTTCTATAAAACGAGTTTAATCATCAAAATCAAACCACTATAACCAAAGTTATGACTCTTTCAAAAACATTTAAAAATTGGTTAATTTATGCAAAGTCAGCTACTTTTTTTGGAAAAAAAATATTAGCATTTTGTGATTTTTTTGACCATTTAACAAATGTCATAACTTTAGTTGTATAGTTATCAGATTATGACAAAAAATATCGTAGCAAATTTTATCAGCTTTAAAAAAAGTTCACTTCATGATTTGCACACGTCCTACAGGGGCCACTTATTGCAAGAAAACTGGAATTAGTGAGTTTATAATATTTTGAGCGAGCGCATTCATATGAAGGGCCTCAATTTAGAAAGGCAGACTATACTATTCTTTTATAATTTAAGGTATATTTTCAGAAAAAATGGTTTAATGTAGTACACAATGAGTCACATTTTTTAGGCCTGGCTCTTGGACTATTAAAATTCCTGAATATCTAAAACATTTGAATAAAACACCGCGTATGTAGATACTTATAAAGAAGTTTTCCTAACCCAGTCTCATCTTAAAGGAGACCTACAGCAACCTGAATGACTTCGTAAAACAAGCTAATATAGTCTCAACATTTTAGGCTCATATGTATTTATTTTTCCGAAAGAAAATTCTTCTTGAATGAGAGCCTAATTGTTTTCATAGAGATTGATTATAATTAAATGAATAATATTATTAATTATATAATTAAATATATTAATTATTATTAAATATTGATTTTTTGATACAAAAGTATAATATATTTGGTAATCATTATGTTAGCTTTAAATCTCTTTAATTGAATTTTTGTAATTCATTTCGCTTATTAAATTTAATCCTTCCACAAATGAAAACATAAAATGGTTCTTAAGTAATACATGTATTGTTAAAACATTGGCTTTTACTATTTTTTCTGTTAAGAAAATAAACAGTGAAGTTGTATAAAAATAGAGAAACATATAACAAGGAAAGAGTTTATAGTTGGTTTAGAGATGGGTTGTAGCACTTGTTGTCATGTTGTAAAAGTAAACATAAGCATTTTCATCTCTCTTATCTCTAACAGCTTTACTGTTTTCCTTCACCGAGAAAAATCTTACGACAAATCTATAAAAACCTGTTCTGTTCTTTAAGGCTCTCTGCCGATTTAGCTGTAAAATCTAAGAAATTGGCACCTTTAAATATACGAACCATGTTTTTAGAATTTCAATTTTATGCTTGCTTTGTACCTTGACTATATTAAAAGGACGCAACATAAAAAATGTTTTAAGAGTTGTGGAAACCTTTAAAATATTCAAGAGATTCTATTGTTTAATTTTGGTACGTAACAAACAAATGAGAAAATGAGAGTGGTTAATTTTAGTTTTAAGTTTGTTTTTAGCTTGTATAATTCAAGATGAATTATATGTAGAGGAGGAATCATTTAAATAGAAAAGTTAAAACTCAGTATCGAGGTTTATATATATATATATATATATATATATATATATTATATATATATATATATATATATATATATATAATATATATATATATTATATATATATATATACACCTGTTTACAATCTCGACAGTAGGGAGATAGTTACGTAGGATACCTGAAATCTCTACATTATAATACTTTAGTAAAGGTTTGTATGAAGTCCCAGAAGCATCAGGTCTCCATCAACGTCACGCCGTACTTCGAAGTGCTGATGGAGAAACACAAATCTTGAAAACCCCAAAAACCCCATTATGATCAATTTAATCTATCTTGGTTATAATCAACTTTTATTCTGCATACATGGTTTAATACATTGTATTTACTACATGTATGGGTGTTCTACTTGTAAGAAGAAGAGATATTATTTGTTAATTAATAGTTGTTGAAATAAGTTTTTTAGCTTTAGCGTCCAATTTAATTTTTCAAATTCAAATCTTAAACTTTCGTATACTTTTTTAACCGATACTATTTCCTAAATTCCTTCTCCATGTATATCTATTTGAATGTTTTAAGTATTGATAATATTCAATCTAAGTCAATATCTTTTAAACCAGTATTTTTTTATTTTATTATTTTTTGTTTAGTTCTGAATAAGAATCAGGGTCAAGTTATATTTACTACTGCCGCTTCTTCTCTAGACTCTCTTTGTATTAAAGTCCCACAGTTATCCTAAATTTATGTCGGTCTTATTACTCAAGAAAGTCTTAATTGTAATGTGGCCCTGAAAAGGACCGTTGTATAGTTAAAACACAAAGCTGGAAGGATCGCAAAGGACTGAGTGGATACGAGGGTGGTAGCCGGGCGACTCCCTACCCACAGCATCTTCCTTTAGCTGTGTAGTTAGTCCTGTTTCACCTCTCACACTGTGCGGGACTCTGTTACTTTCTCTTGTCCTTCTACCCGTTATCAAACTCTGATATAGTTCGCGATCTCTGTGTCATCTATCATCTATCTCACCCGACTTAATTATTCTAAAGGTATTTATAATTTTAGAGTTTTTTTTTATCAAAGGTTGATTAATTTTGTCCTATCATTACTCTATTTATCTCCTTCGTTGCTTTAACAAATGTAAAATTTGATACGCCTTTATTACTTCAACAAAAAAAATAAAATAAATAAAAGATAAATTTTGCTATTATTACCCAAGGGGATTTAATATGAATATATATTGTTTTTTTCTAAAAAAAAATATACAAAATTAATTGCGCTTATCTCCTTTATTCACTCTTACCAACCTGAATCACTTCAACGAAATAATGCCATCAAATGTCATCTAAATGTAATGTATGTATTATGTTTTACTAAATTACAGAGTGAGCACAATCAATTTCTTCCTATATTTAGTTCATTTAGTTTGAAGATTATTTTAATGGTCTTATATTTATTTTTCTTTTACCTCAGTTTCATTTGAGATAACTTTCATCTATCTTAGCTGACATTATTATTAATTAAATAATCATAGAATCTGATATTTTTTTATTATTATGATTTAATGACTTAATAATGATAAATAATAATACTGATTATTACTATAATTTTATTATCAATCCACTTGCAGGTTGTTTAAAAAAACTATTATTTTCTTTCGAGCATTTCTGTTTAAACGACATCATATTGACTGATATTCATTATATTCAGTTTTATTAATGATTATCTTATTCGCGATTTTTACCATAACTCTCATTTACCATAACTACTTTTTATTAATTTATAAGGTTTAACAATAATAATATATTATGACACTTTATCATCTTAAAGACCTTTGTATTGACCAGTGTTGGTTCGGTATTTTTTCAGCTGAATAAGCTGTATCCTGTAAATTAGTGATATTATTGATGTAAGTTTCATTTCTTGTTCTTATTGGAGATCTGTTTATGTCAGCTAATCTATTTTTTTTAAATCAAAATAATTCAGTCGACAGACATGTCGGTTCGATTTTTTTGGCCAACACAATATTATTTCTATGTACCTACGATATAAATTGAGAAGAGTAAAAAATTGCTGTTGGTACAAACATTTTTTTTCTGACACTATTTTTTTTTAATTATTTTAATGATAGATATTTTGTTTATACTTTTTATTTTTATGTATACATTACTTAAATTTTATATTCATACATACATAACACACACACACACACACCACACACACACACACACACACACACACACACACACATATATATATATATATATATATATAATATAATATATATATATATATATTATATATATATATATATATATATATATATATATTAAAAAAAACCCATTATCACACAAAAATCATGCACTATGATCAGGTACCAGTAGACACATAGTATGGCATATAATCTTAAATATAAACCTTTTATGAAAAGCATATAAAGTAACTTTTAAAATCAAATATAGCTTATGATAATCAGATGTGTATGAGGTGTTCAGGAAAGAACACATTTTATTTAAATATTATTTTAATATCATATATTTTATAATAATATAATACATATATTATTATAACACAACTCGTGTATTTATTAACTCTGTTTATATAAAATGTATATTTCTTGGTCTAAATGCAAGATCCATCACATGACATAGTCAACAAAATTGATATGATTTAGTAAATAGTAAGTAAATTTACTAATTTGTATTTTAAGACCTTTAGGCCTATAAATATATTCATCTTGAGGAAACAACATCAGGTGGGGCGGGTTACATCTACTGAGATCTAGGTACTAATAACAGTCGGCGAAATCTTAATTTTACAAATAGTACTCATTCATACTGAGAGCATAGCCCAGGCTGCGAACCTCAGACCTTCGGTGCAGGAATCAAGTACGTACGATCATAATCACAGAGTTAGACTCTATTGTACCTGCAATTTTTTTTTAAAACATTGGATAAAGCAAAAACTTTATTTTTTATATAGTATGTCTTCGCATGTAACTCATCCACGGACCATAAAAACAAGAAACAACTATATTTACTGGATATAAGATAACATGAAATACTAATTTGTTAGATCTATCTAATGAGCCTATTTTATCAAAACATCTTCTTTGATATCTCAAAGAAGTAACGGAACTGTTAGAGATGCTATCACATGGGACGGAACCAATAACCTACTTATGTGTAGGTACGAAACTGTACGGCTTCTATCTTTAGGATGACACGCAATAATCAAGTTAACCCAGTCAAGATTAGATTTTGGTTATTTAGGTACTTGTTCCTATAAGTAATTGTATATGCCGTTGTTTAATCTCAAAATTCAACGAAACAACAAAATAAAACCCCTCTTTCGCGGCCATTCTGCCGCGAAAAAAGTGTTTTAGCAGTCATCTGAAGTGAAAAAGACTTTAAGTAATGGTTGCTGTAAAGTATTATTTGTTAGGGTTTCGAAGATAATCTTCAAAACCCTTATACTTTCTGTCGAGCGTCTGTCTGTCCGATTTCTCATCTCAGGAACTACAATAGCTAGGAAGTTGAAATTTGGTATACATGTGTAACTATTTTTATTTTCTTGTTATTTCTTATTAAATTATATTTTGCGATTTTTCAAAATGTGGTTCACTTTGCGGCCTCCTCGCCCGATAGGCTTAGTTCGCGGGTTTTTTTCACGCTATAGGTTCTTCAAAGTCACATATTACACATATTCTAACAAGCTTTATTATCTGATATCATTAGATGTGTTAGGGGCCTTCAACATAAATGTTTATATACAAGCAAAATATATTTCTTTACATTCCATTTGCTTCAAGTAAGAAAGAAACCGATCTGTTTGGTTTTTATATACTAATGAATTTAATGTATTAAAAGCAACAAACAGGACACCTTCTTTACACGACATTTCAATTTTTACACTGTCAATCATGTAGAATGGCTGAGAAAATACATCAGGCCACTAACCTAAACATAATGACTTCATAAATAATCTATATATATATATATATATATATATATATATATATATATACATACAATTGATTACATTTCGCGAAATTACTAAAAAATTCGCAATAAAATAAAGTCATTTTTAGTTTTATAAATAAATATTTAAAAACCGCAATAACAAAGGATAACCATCTATAATTTTTAATTCCTTGTTTAATTAATTATTTATTAACACATTTTCTTTTTTACTTATTTAGTTATAAATATTACGGTTTACCGTAGGTATCGTGAGAATAGATATAAAAACATTTATTTAAAAAAATATCTTAGAAACAAACACTAATGAGAAAATAACTCAAATGTAATTTTAAAAAATAATTAAATAAAATTAATTAAAAGAGTTAATAGGAAAATATGATAACGCGAATTCATTTATTGCAGTGGACACTCCACTCTGTTATTTTCGAATACACCCAGCAATATTCCATTACAAGTTGGAAATTAAAATTAAATTTTAATACAAAGGAAGTACTTATATAGTAGGCAGTCCCTATGGTACAGCATACGGTTATGATCAGTTGACAGCGTGGAAAAATAGTGTTGATGAATTACTGAGTTTGGTCTGATCAATCATTGGAGAAATTGTGGGCATGGTTTAATATCTAGGACAACCTCGTTGTCTTCCTTGGAAATTTTTCCAACGCTGTCAACTGATTTACAACCATGCGTTATACTATGATCTATATTACAACATAATTTAAGAAGCCATTTAGGCTTAAATTTTAGGTTTAAATTATTAAATTTATTAAACGGTTAACTAGGTTTAAATTTATTAAACGGCGCAATCACGATTTAACACTGTAACTTTTTATCTGAGAAATTAGTAGCTTGTATCAGCTTCTCCTAATCATATCTTAGACACAGGGTGTACTTAAATTCTTCCTCCCCCGTCTCAATTTTTGAATCATATAAAAGATATTTTTTTAAAAGTTAGAAATCAGTGTTTGGTAAAGATTATTTTTAACTTACCATGAGAGCGCAGCGCCCCATTGGCGCCCTGCCACTCTTCACTTGGAAATTTCAAAGTTAAGCGATATTTAAAGTTTGAATGTTCAAATGAAGTTTCAATTTTAGTCAATTTATTTTGCCTAAATAACATAATACGCCAATGATATATTTATTTTTTATAACTTTTTATATATTTATAAAAAGTAAATAGTATACTATTTATATATATTATACATTTTATATATATACTATTGTAAATAGTATATGTCTTTAGTTTATACAAGATGTTGTGTACCTCACTACCTTAAGCTGCGTAATTTACTTACCCTCATTTATTTACAAGCATTATTTGCAACTCCAAAACGTGTTGCAGTATTTAAATTTGTTTTTGATACTCTGAAAACGAGCGAAGCGAGTATGAATCAGTGAGGATGAGTAGGAAATTCGAAGTGGTGAGGGACAGGTACCGAGGTACTGTGTACCTCATTTTTTTTATACTGAAGTGATTTAAAGTGTTAAAGCCTTTTACAGGTTTAGTTTAACATTTCCTCCTTTCATGTTACCTTTTATTGTAATTTTTCATGCATGACGTTGCATTTTTTAACTTTTACTTGCCCGTTAATTACCTTAAGGACTTGTAAAGCCATTAAATTATAATAAATACACTACTGTAGATAACTAAAAAAAAGATTTGAACTAAAATTAACATCAGAAATAAATATGCAATGATAATAATTAACAGTCGAATTGAAATTACACAGGAGTTTTTTTACCATTTCTTTGCGATAAATAGTTGTTCCTTTATTGTTTTTGAATTTAGAGTGCTATTATATCATTGCTTTGCAATAAAAAAATGAGGAATTAATGACAACAAAAGAGAACAAATAACACCTCCAACCACATCTCTCCACTAAAGATTATTTATTATATTGAAATCCTGATAATTAACGAATAATTATTTATAAATAGTATTAATAACGATGCTTTTAAAATCCAATAACACAGAAAATATTGAGCGTAACAGAATAAATTTTAATATAAATGGAAGACAGTTAAACAATCGTTTTCTCTGTACTGAGCTTTAAAGATATGAAGATGTTCACAAGCAAAGATTCTTACCTTGTGCAAGTGAAAATCATGACGTTATCGTTTTAAGTTACAAAAAAAAATTCAAAGAAAATATATTGTTAGAAAACGTTTTACAATTTATTTTTTTTAAATCGCTGAAGAAAACGCTATCTATTACTATATTATATTTATTACAAAACATTTTTTCACTGCAAATAATAATGATTCTGATGTTGTCAAAGATCATAATAATATATTTTTACAATTGTTTACTTTCTTTTTAAAGTATTATTATAAATATTTAGTTTTTGTTTCATTCCTTTTCAAGACATTTATGTTTATTTTATTCAACCTCTTTATATTTTCTACTTCCGCGTTTCCTCAGTATTTTGTCTTATTTAAATCCCTTTTTTCTTTACTTTTATTTTGTCTTTTTATTTTACTTATAATATAAAGCAAGATTATCTTCTCTGAAGTATTTTGTTTAAAATTACATTTTCACAAGATTATATCCCAAATTATATTTAACGTTACTTCCTTTTGTAGTTTATAACAATTAGAATTATCTAAGTATTACCTTAAATTTTACCTCTTTTTTAGCTGATTCAAAACGGTCTGTTTAAAACGCTCTGTTTAATTTTACATGCAGTTGATGTATATCATAAAGAAATCCTTAATATTTATATAATTTGATACTACCGAGTTTTGTAAAATATGTATTCTTGACACAGTAAAATTGAGGGAGGAGAAATCCTTAGTACTCTAAGGAAATTTAATTCTTAATTATGTACTTAAGTGATCCTTCTTTTAATGTGTATAGTGAAAACTTAAAACGGCTAACTATTGCTCCTCCGTAATATCTATCCATTATCATATGATATGATGTATACAATATTTAACATCTATATTTGGTCCTTTGAGTTGAATTAGAACCAGTGACCTAAGTATTTGCAAGGATTTGTCTCTTAGATTTATTATCAGTCAGTCCCATAAATTTGATCATTAATATTTCTTTATTATTAAAAGGTAGAGATATTATTAATGATTTTAACTGGTAAAAGGCCCAGAATAAAGTCTTTTTAGTAAAATAGAGATAATTATCACATAAAGTCCATTATTGATATATAACTCTCTCATTTAGGAGGTGAAATAAAAAATAAACTCACAGAAGGATATGATCGATGTTTAGTTTACAAGGAGTTCAACATTTTTATAGGTTAGAGAGGATATGCCGGCTTTAGTAAAAACATGGCCATGATTATTTTTGAGTAATTTATCATTATTCTAATTCTTAATTTAAGTAATTTATGTCCACCCAGCGCAAGAGTATACTCTTCTCTCCATTTTCAAGTTGTGGGCAAAATAACTATGTTTTTTAAAATGTTATTATTGTATTTAAATATCATAAATAAAGAATATATAAGAATAACAACTGAATTATATATTTTTTGTACAATCTTCATGAGATGTCACGATCTATGTAAACTACTCTACTCATGGTAAATTTTGATGTTTTATTTTGTTTTCTTTATGAGTACTTGCCTCATATTTTCGATCTTAAATAGTTTAAAGCAATATATATGTGTGTTTTATTATGTTGTCTATATGAATTCTTGACTCATATTATTGATCTTAAAAAAGTTTAAAGCGATATATATCAGTGTTTTATTTTTTTTCTTTATGAGTACTTGACTCATAATGGATGGAGTAATGTATTGTTTAGTAAATAATAATTAATAAATGGAATTCTTAGGTCCTCAATGATATTTTATATTTTACGTAATTTTATATTTTTAGTTTTTAATGTTTGTTCTAATAATATTGGTTTTTAATAATTTGTAATTAAGGATTTGGTATTTTAGTTTTATTATAGCCTCTAACAAAACGTTATCTCTTGTTGAAATAAGATAGTCTCGAAATAATAGTCGAAATAAATAGTCTCTTATCGTATCTCTTGTCGAAAGCTTATGTTTGTTTCAATGAAATCATTCGGCACTGACGCTTTCTATTAATAACTTATAATACGAATTACTTTATGACTTTGCCATTCAAGTCGAAGTCATTAGAGTCAAATTTTGTATCCAAGAGTTAAGTAACCATGTAAAGTTAAAAAAAACCTTCACTTCCTACACATCCTTATCCTTTACTTATATCAAGTATCAACTAACAAAATAAAAAATCTTATTTTATCTATAAAAAAAACCTTATCAAGAAAAACCTTATTTGAATCGATTTCGATCTCGCAAAATATCTCTCGTGTATAAACGTTCCTTCTTTGCATTTTATTCTTCTTTTTTTCTTTTGCATCTATACAAAATACAGGAATGTTTTTGTGTATTATGTTTTACCGTAGTCTCTTCTTCAGTATCCTTGTAGATAATGGGAGGTAAAAATAAGGATAAGAAGTCAAACGTTTTGCTTGTTACAGTGTCTGTATGTTTCTCTAACCTTCAATCTTTCTCTTTTATTTGGTTTATTTTCCCTTTAATCCGTATTTATTTTTCTTCAATACTATTTATATTAATATTGATTGATGAAAGTTTAATTGCTTTACCTAAACTTAATGTGAATGTATATATTTCTTTCTAAAGCAAAAAATATTTTATATTTTCTTTACTAAAAGTAAAGATGAACATATATATTCAATTTTCAACTTGAAGACTGACTGTATCACAGTGCATTCATGTGTATATAGAGTCTTCACTTAACCTACTTCTGACTTATTCTTTTTTAAAGTTTTTTTTGTAATACAAATAGAAACGTACATTTTTATGGTTTGACCTTTCCCGATTTTGTTTGTCCTATTTATTAAAACTACTGTTAGGGTTATGTTATGAAAATGTCAATTGTGCGACAAGTTAAAAATGTTAATGAGCTGTGTTTACGGACTACAGAGAGTTTTTGTTCTAATTTGTTACATATTTTACTTGTATGTATTTTTAAAGGAATGTATATCAGAAAATATCTTCAACTTTAATCGTTTTAAACTTCACTACCTCATTGCTATTAGACAAGGCAGCTGACACGTATTAACTCTGCAACTCCAAATTTAATTATTTGTATTGCCATGATAATAACTTATTTGTATAGCCATGGTAAATAAATTATTAGCATAGGCATAATGAATAATTGATTTTTTGGTTATTGTAAGTAAATTATAGTAAGTTATTAGTATTAGCCATAATAAATTAATTATTTGTATTGCCATAGTAAATAAATTATTTGTATAGCCATAGTAAATAAATTATTAGTATTAGCCATAATAAATAAATTATTTGTATTACCATAGTAAATAAATTATTTGTATTTCTATAGCAAATAAATTATTTGTATAGCTATAATAAACAAATTATTTGTATTGCCTTAGTAAATAAATTATTAGTATTAGCCATAGTAAATAAATTATTTGTATATTCAAAATTGATTTGTTCCCTATGGCTTTTCCTGTGATGTAGAGGTTACGACCTGCGACTTAACTGTGAACACAAAACCCTTGAGTATAAAGAAAGGGTGTAGGTTTAATCCTACCACGAGCCTTTCAGATTTGCATTAGAGGGATCAAAATCCTGCAACGTTTACCAATATGAAGCTGCTTCACAGAAAGATGACCAACGGAATCCTAACTTTGTGGTGAAAATTCTTGCGCTCAAACAAAACACGCTGCAAAATCAATTATATGGTCGTTATGCTTTGTCCATTCCGTTGCACAAGGTTAGGTATGTTCATCGCACTGTCAATTTTTATTTACTTCTTTTGGGGATTAAAGTTTTTTAACATTCTGCCGAACAAAGATAATACAATTTTAACGAATCACGAGGTTTGTATAAAAAAAATATAACCTCAAATAACAATAATCTCCATTCGAAAAAAGGAAAGCGAGATTCTTGCAGCGCTAGCAAGATACAGTGGTAACAAGGGAAGTGGCTTTTGGAAAGCTTGCTGTGCAACAAGTCCTTCGAAAGGGACGTAAAGCCAGTGGTCCTGTGAGTGTATGACGTCAGTAACCCGTTAAAGATCCCAATCCTAAATGAATATGGCTTTTAAAAAATTAAGGACTCTATACTTACAGTTTTGTGGACACCAGATGCTACAGAATCAGCTCACAACTATGATAAGGGCGATTTTGGTTATTACTAGATTTATAAGATGATGTAGGAAAAATAATGGCGGTATTAGAATAACCAGAAGACAGCAAGGAGTCATGATTCTAGACTAATGCAGCTGATGATTAAGGGTGATGCTGCAAATGATGCATCCGGATCACAGATGTCACTCTGTAGAGATCAGGATCCTAAACGATCCAGTACATTGACCATTTACGAGAAAGATTTTTGTTTCCAAATTCTATTGATATAATTGATTTTTCGTGTAATTTTCAAACATAATTTTCCATGATATATCTTAAATTGCTGACTAAAACTTTAAATAAAACTGTAAATTTATTTCCTCAATGCGATACTTGGTAGGTTTTACAAAAATTAATTTAAATAAGGAAATAACCACTTATTTATTTATCCAGATATTGAACCCGTAACAGTGCTTCGTAGGTATTATAAAAATTAATAAAGATGATTTGAGCACTAACTAATAGTAGGATGCTATAATGTAATGTACTTGTTTTTGTTTACTGAGAAAACAACATAAAAATTATTTTATTTTTATAATATCTTTAAATTATGAAAGGAGCACAATATTCAATAAAGCGTGTTTAGTAAAGAAGTTTATTGAAGATAATTATGTTACTTCACGTTTTTTTGTAAATAAAGAAGTAATTCTATTTAATGACGTATATATTTTAATCATTCTTCTTTCTTTTATTCCTTATTCCAGATCCTTACTGTTTCCTTCTTAGGAGGTAGTTTCAAGTTCACTAGAGCAAAGAAATTATTCAGTTAATAACCTAACTTTATAAAATGCTTCAAAAATATATATATTAACGAATAATTCCAATTCCATCTTGTAACAATAGATATAAAGAAAATTATTTATTGATAAACACTTGTAACACTTAAGAACTAAGAAATTTTAAACATTATTCTTAGATATAACATACTATCTTACTACCTATATAACATTCTAATATAATTCAAATTAGGTTATTAGAATAGTTTTAAATAGAACGACAGTAAAGGATACCTTTACTGATTAGATCTGGGGCAATTATTATTTTATTTTTCGAGTCAAAGTGATATCAGTTAAAGAAAATCTGACTTTTCACACTCCTTTGGTTCTTTAAGTGTCCTTTTTATTAGAACTTTTACATAAAAATAATTATTTTTATTCTGAACGCTTTTTATTCAACTTATTATCCCGATTTTTTTCTTTTCAATTTTAAACTCTTCTTTTGTATCCATTTTTTATACAATTTTTTCTATTGTAAATTTTATGAAAGGAAATGAGCAATAAAAATGTTTAACAGAAAATTAAAGATAAAAGAAGATTTAAAAAAAATAACTTCCACAAAAAACGGTATAATTTTCAGGACTTTTTTTTATCTGTTTACTATTGCCTTAGAAAATGAGGAAAAGGAGGGACATGATTTTGTTTTTCTCAGAGGGGGAACTATGTCCACTCTTTAATTGCCTTATTAACGTGCCCTTAAAACTTCAAAATATGAATTGTTTAAAGAATCTAATAAATACTTTTTATAATACATTTAGTTTTTAAAAAGAGTAAAATTTATTGTTTATCGAAATTTCGTTCTCATCGTGTGTAGTCGAATTTTGTTATTGATTTTTCTCAACAATTAAACATGGCTGGACAAAACTAAAAGTAGCGTTGTATTCAGAGGATTTTTGTTGTTGTTTTCGAATTATAGTTCTAACTTAATATGAGGACTAACTGACTTTAAATTGATTACTTAATTTGGTTTTTAATTTTAGTTTTAGTTTTAGTTGAAGTTTAATTTGTAAAGAGAGAGTTGATTTGCGATGAGAAATTACTTACTTAGCTTAAGCTTAGCGATTAAATTTGTTCAAATGGTAACAATTAGATTTTTCTAAAAATGATTAAAGTTATAAAAGTTGAGAAAAAAAATCATTATCTGATGATAATTTATATTGAAAAATGAAAAGAAGAAAAAATAAAGTTTAATTTAAAATTGAGATAATAATTTTAATGATTAGGGGTCTGTATCCCTGCATCTTGTGGCACTTAGTTCTTTTGGCTTGGACCACTTGGCTTGTGTCAGCTTTTACATTATTATATACATGGACTATATACTACTACTGTACATGTGCGATTATATACACTAGTCGTATATGTTAAGAAATTTTGTGAATAATAAATCATTGTGAATCATTGTATTCAGAGGGTAAAACTTAACTGGAAACGCGAAAAACCGCATCTCAAAATGTTAGTTCTATCTTTAGTATAAGATAGTGCAATTTTCGTCAAAAATGCATACGTAGTCTGTACATATCTATTTACTATTGTCTTAGAACAATAGTTAGTTAGAAGAAAAAAAGGGTCATGATTTTTTTTCTCAGAGGGGGAACTTATGTCCACTCTTTTAACTGCCTTATTACTTGCCATCCTCTTAAAACTTCAAAATATGAATTGCTTAAAGAATCCAAGAAATATTTTTTATAATACATTTCCTTGGAAATATCGCATAGCAATAATATAATAAGAATCCAAGGAATCTAAATTCTTATTTACACTACCCGGAATTTATGTCGAGAAAGATCTCGAATTATGTAGATGTATTTCTATTGTATTTGAGTGAGTTTTTAGTGTCATCCATTCTTTCTAGTGACTCTTTTATAGGTATATGTTTAAGTTGTAAACCATTATAATATAAACTCATGATTACTAATATTAAATCATGATATGTTTATTTCTTTCTGCTTTTTCTCATGTATTTCTTAATTTTTATTTAATATTTTTTCTTTTTTATTTTTTCTATTTATTCTTTCTTTAGTTGTTTACCATCTTCTTTAGTTCATAGGTTTTTGCTTCAAGTATCCTTGGATTGATCTCTGGTCTCTTGATGTTGGTCTCTGGAATCCTATTCTATGCTTCTTCTTAAATATTATAAAAAAATCATTAAACCCAATGACCATCACTTCAATCTGCAGTTAACATTCTTAAATTAATAATAGGTTAAATATTGCCATTTTATAATTGCAATATTATCAGTACAGAACCTTTTCTCTATAGCTCCTTCCTATCATTGATATACATGCATCAATTTTTTAAGCGCAGAGCCCATTAATGACAAAGCAAAGCAAGCGCTATTTTGTAAAAAATAAATACTGGAATTTTTTTTTAATGTTGATGCATTTCTAGGTGCATTAAATTGTAAAATTGTTGCACTTTGTATCAAGGTGGAAATTCTCTTTATATGACACTAGAATTTAGCCCTACATAACGACCTATATAATTACTTCTACTAAACCACACATATTTTCTTCTAGTTTAAAACTAACCACCGCTAAGCCTTTATTGTACAAATGGCTCCACATTACAGTACTTCCCAGATTCTTTTTAACCATTAATTTCAAACAAACTTCTTTATAGAACTCTTGAGAGCTGTTCTAAAGAAACATTAAAACTAAGTAGCTCGAAGCGTAACTTATATACGCCTCATTTAAATCTATTTATGACTGTTATTAATACTTTTTAAAATATAATACCATTTTCATATTCCTTTTTAAAACTAGAACAATTGTTTATGTTAAAGACACACTTTTGTTTAGTTTTATGCTTTAAAATAAAATAAATATTAAATTAGGTCATAAATTCTTTTGCGCAAGTGCGAGATGCTTCTGCGGAAATAATATGGGTTACTCTAACTAACTAGTTAGAGTTCTTTCAGTTAGTTAACTGAAAGAAAAATACCTTTTAACATATTTTCGTACACGAAACTATTTGCCATATTTGAGAGTTAAATATTGTGCCAGGCACGTTTGTATGCTTATTTCATTTACGCATTATGTGCCATATAAATTGTTATCAATATTAGTTTATAAACAAAAAAAAAATGTTTAATACACACGTAAATAACTTCTTTACCTTTATGACAATCCCTTTCGTGTTGCTTGATTAAAATTTATATTTATTTTTTACAAAATTAATATTTGTTAAGCAATATTCAAAATAAATAAATATAGGAGTGCTTGTTGTATTTTACTTTTAAATGTTTGAATAAATTTAAAATGGTGAAAAAGAGTCAATTTTTAAAATTGACTGTGTTAACATATGTTTAAAATTCTCAGAACGTAAAAATAATTTATATTTATTTATTTGCACTAAAATACGTGTTTTTTTTATTAAATGCTTTAAAAATTTAAATTGTAATGTGAAAATATCTCAAATTTTCAGTTATGTCACTAAATAATTTTACTAATTTATAATTTTATTAATAAAGTAAAGTAAGTTTGTTTATGACTAAGTTTAAGAAAAAGCATAAATACAAAAAACAGGGTACGGAGTACCTCAGAACTTTTCCACATCACATCGGATTCGCTAAGCACATTCTCCCTACTTCGGACTTGCTTCGCTTGTCCTCAGATAGTAAATACGTACGTTTTATTCTCAGTGGTTACCCATATAGTGACCACCCATAATGTTGCTTAACTTTTACGATCCAACAAATATCATGGATATACTTGTCCTATTAAAACTAAGCATACCGTACATGTTTATTACGAGATGGTATACACTTGTACTAAATTTCAACTCAATTGTATTATTTTCTGATTATTTGCAATAAAAAAAAGACGTATATATTATTTGATAGAAATTGAACTAATGCTGATAATGAGTTAAAACTTGAAACATACGTTAATATTATACATGACTACATGCGAGCTAAATCTCAAATTCATCTCCTTTTTTTTATTTTTATGATTTTTTGAATTTTGTGCAGTCATAATAGCGGGTAAATGACGTCGTAAAAAAACTATTTTCACCCGCACGAAAAGCGCGACTACACTTATAGATTGATTTGTTTCCTAAGTATGAACTCTGTAATAAAAAAATACCAGATGCTTCGATAATAACATACTCACACATATAAAGGCAGAAAAATCTGTAAAAACCACTCAGGAGGTCTTAAAAACACCTGAAAGGATAACTCCGGCGACCTCCCAGTTTCGGATTTTGTTGCAAACATAATACTTTTCTAGTAAATAGTAAACAAATATTAACAGATTTATCTAAAAAGGAAGTGTTTTTCGGTCAACATTAATAAGTATAAAAGCAGTGTTATTCTTGTTAATGATTGTTAAGATAAATGACGCCTATATTTAGCCCTTTCTTTCCCCCTTGATGTATCGATCTATTTTCCCCGCGAAAATCTTTTCCCACGCTTTTATTAAGACAGGGCTGCAGGGAAAGTTTCTGACAGATCTGCAAGTATCAAAACTATAAACGGACATTTTGATAAATGAAGTGTTATGTTGCTGTGACTCAATAATTCTTTCTGATTCCATACCATTCCAAGTTTTTTCTTAGCTTATACAAATATTGTTAACTAAGTTTTCCAGGTAAATTATTGTTAAGAAAATTATTTCATTCAATAATAAGAGTATTCTTAAGAAATAACTAACCCAGAAATAGCTTTTCTAAACGTATATATGTTTTTATTCAATTTTTCACTCTTTTTTTGTAACAACCATTAGTCTGGTCTGCAAGCTATTTTTGTGACAATTATTTGTCTGGACTGCATGCTATTTTTGTGAATTATTTGTCTGGACTGATGCATTTTGTAACAACCATTAGTCTGGATGCAAGCTTTTTTGTGACACACTGCATGCTATTTTTGTGACAATCATTTGTCTGGACTGCAAGCTATTATGTGACAATTATTGTCTAGACTGCAAGCTATTTTTGTGACAATCATTTCTGGACTTGCAAGCTATTTTTGTGACAAATTATTTGTCTGACTGCATGCTATTTTTTGTGACAATCATTTGTCTGGACTGCAAGCTATTTTTGTGACAATTATTTGTCTGGACTGCAAGCTATTTTTGTGACAATCATTTGTCTGGACTGCAAGCTATTTTTGTGACAATCATTTGTCTGGACCTTGCAAGCTATTTTGTGACAATCATTCTCTGGGCTGCAAGTTATTTTTGTGACAATCATTTGTCTGAACTGCCAGTTATTTTGTAACTGGTAAATCAGTTAAACGAAATTAAGTGAAACGTTCAATCCTATCATACCCTACAATCTATGCAAAAATGAACATAACGATCACACACGCAAATTAAAAAAATACATACATGCTTCGTTTGTTTTCTTTTACTGATATACCGTAGAAATATAGGAAAATTTTGTGTTTGCAAAAAAAAAATCCAAAACCGGAATATCATTAGAATTATCCTGTTTTTGACGCTGAAAAATGTTATGCTTGGAGTGAGATTTGGCTTAAATGTAGTTATACTCGTACATAAAAGAAATATATGTACTAATTTTATATCTTATCATCACCATTAGTTCAACTTGTTAAAATATGTCATATACAAGATTGACATATTATGACAAATATGCATTCATATATTTTTAGTTCATGTATTTTTTCATCAAAGCAAATTGCATAGTTCTGATTTAATGTTGCAATTGAATTTATAATACAAAGTTTTGTATTCAATTAGAATCTTTTAACTTAGAAAATATTTAAGTCTTTAGTAGTAGTAACAAGGTGTATATGAAAAGTCAAAACAACTTTCATCAAATATTATTTCTTATTTATTTTTATATCAAAACTTATTTTATTATTCTGATCATGATGAACTCCTCTAGCGCTCATACTTTGAATCCTCAGACTTTGGATTCTTTTCATCAAATGATTTGTATAAGTCGTATTAAAAATTAAAAAAAATCAACTGAGTTAAAATTTGGTACAAGATTGATTCTTTCTTTCTGAAGTAGGAAGGATGAGCGTATGTGAATCCATGTGAAGGTTAAGTTCCAAGTACCTCAGAATTTAAAAGATAAGTTTTTATCTTTTTTATGGCTTGTTGTTTAAACAAAATAGGTACATACGAGTATATGTCCCCATATTTCTATATTACACAGTTTCATTTCTAATATACTAATATTGTGGTAGAGTTTATTTCATATTATTTGTTGTTTTTCAAAGATAAAATTTAATATTTTGAGATAACGTATTTAAATTATGAAAATAAATAAAAAGTTCATAAAAGTCTAAATTAATGATGTGAAGAAAGTCTATTTGAGCAACTAAAAGAATAATTAATTACTTTAATCGCACTTAGTATGTATGAAGTAGAAAATCGTGTGTTCTCCTTTTAGAATTTTCTCCTGTTTTCTTCTTACAATCTTCCTTTTCAAGGCAGGAGTAAAATCTTGCCTTGTCAGACTCTCGCAACTCTGAATAAATTATTAACAAGGAAGTAAAAGTGTAAAACACAGACACGTTCTTAGGGGAAAACAATGTCTGGTGTTTATTACCGAGTGTCAAAACTGTTGTTACAGATGAGTCATTAGCGCATAAGTTAGACTTAAATATGATACTACATAGTTGCATTTGTGCTTCCAAATCCAGCAATCGTACCATTTACATGCTATACAAAAACTAAAAAGTTTATTGTAACCGAGATAACCATTGACATATATAGCTTTTATAATGCTAACGTGGTGTAAGCACATTGTTCTCTGGCAGTTTTAGTTAATTGAGCGTTTATAGAGGTAACCGCGAATACAAATTTTCTTTCCCTAACGTCAGTCTCCTTATGTTCAATAAGCACCCTAAACGTTATAAACTTTTTCACTTTATGTCAGACGTTTTGTTTTACTTTACAATTACTTTAATATAAAACTTTCTAATTCCATTTTGTTGTGCCTCTCGGGCTTACAGTTAAAATTGGCTGCAAGACAGTCCACCACTTGCTATTATTATAAATGGATCAAACTCCTAGAGTTATTTCCCCAAAGCATCCTATTCGTGGTAGTTCCTATAAAATATACATTCTAAAATGTAAAAGTACAAATTGAAACATATTTAAATACTTTATGTAAAATGTTTTAAAATACAAAACATTTTAAGGTCATTTCACCCCCAAATAAAAGGTAGATTTAGTTCAATTTGAGCCCCTTATGCCCAATTATATTCCGATGGTTGGAGATTTTACATTTTTTATTAATTTTCGGGTATAAAGATCAGTTTGAAACTATTTTTGTTTGATTACACTTATTAATAAATAGAAAATGATCTTCATCGGTTTCTCTAAAAGTTTATTGTATTGTTACTGAAGGGGATATAAGAGAGTAAGTAACGATATCGTTTGTCCTGCCGATGTCATAAATATTTTTAAAAGTTGAACTTGAAATGCAATCAACCTTGAAAATAGTAGGAATGTTTCTTCTTTTTTTAGACGACCACCATTTACATGATATGCAGTGGATACATTTATACTTGTATAGTGGTATAAGAATACCACTATACATTCAAACAATAAATTAATTATACACTCAAATGAATGTAAATGCACACTTAAATGTATATTGTAAATAAATACAAAAATGAAAGTTTTAATAAAAACAAATAAAATAAGGAGACAAAATAAATAAAAACAGCAAACAAATGCAAAATAAACTAATTAAAGGAGATGAAATAAAATCAACTACCAGCGAAGAGGGAATAGCAGAGTCAGGAGTCAACAGTAATTGTTTTTTCTTGAGGTTTTTTACTGACAGTAGGGACCCATGCTGCTCCCGATGGATGTCCAGCTTTTTATCAACGTTATCTCACCTTATTTGATTATATCTTTCTCACCATTCTCAAGTTCTTTAAAATCTCAACATTTACCATAAAATAAATGTCATATATGTACTATGCATATTTCTTTCATTCCTTTTTCCTATTTTTGGGGATACAGGGAGTGTCATTGCCGTGGATCTCCACCTGATTACCACAGGCTTTTAGAAAAATATTGTCATATTTTTTGAAAAAAATATGGAGATATTGGACTTAATAAGATTAACTTAATTGGACGTAATAGGGATCAGAATGGTGAGATAACGCTATACCAAGCGCTATAGAGGCAGCTCCTTGGGTACGACATTCAACTACAAACCTCGAATTTAGACATTAGTGTACCTGCTTGCTTGCTGCTCTAGACTCTACTTATCTTGGTCGTAACATTATTTGGTGTATTGGGAACAGGACTTTAGGGTATCATTTACATTCTTTTCTTTGTGTTTTTTAATTTCTTAATTAAGAAGTACTTTATGTTTCTTTATATTTTAATTACTCTTTTTTTATAAAGTATTCTTTTTATTTTTCTTTATATTAAACTGCTTTTATGGTTATTTCTTATAATTTATTCTTGTATTAACTAATAATGAAAGAGGTTCAGTTTTTATCTACTTTAAATACTTTTATACTATTGCACTCTGATAACTTTGAATGTAAGAATGATGTGATCACAATATGCAAACGAGATTCCTAGGCTTATTGTAATCAAGACAATTTGTCCGACATCTTTATTATGAAGATAATGAAGATAAAAAAATACCCCACCACCTGTACCTCTAGAAGGGAGCATTGAAAAATTGGCGCATTCCGCGAGTGACTACCAGCAGAGTAACATCGTCTCCTCCTCACTCCTGTCTACAATCCGTATAACCTTACTAGGAAGTACAGTCAGGCAATGAGAAGTGACGTCACAGAGGTAGCTACAGGTGTGCCAACTGAGATTACTGAGGTAACAACCTAATCAACTGTAACCTCCGTTATCAAGGTAACCTCTAGTATCAATTTCCGTTATCTCTTTCTTATCAACAGTCAGGATAACCCTCTTATCTATCTGTTATCACACTCATCAATCTGTCAACGAACTTCATATATATTTTCTAACTGTATATATATATTTATCAAACTGAACCTTAAACTTAATCTTTTTTTAATCTTTCATGTTAAGTAAACTTTTGGACTTTGTACTTTATAACTGTGTACTTTATTTATTTTCCCCTTTTATCTCAAAAAGGGTGGTCCTTCGAATAACTTGTGAACCCCTAAGTAGTAGCATCGTTAATTGGACGAATTTAAAGTCCCCTACGACTACATTGTTGGTCCTTCGAGCCGGATGTACAAAGTCCAAAAATACTTTAAAGTCCTGTAACTTCGGTTCTCTTTGGTTTTTGGATCTGGGGCCGGGTGTTTCTTTCCAAACTCAACATGGGCTTTCATATGAGCTATGTTTCAATGCTCTATGTTAATGTTTGCCATGATGGCATTTTTTTGTCATTTTGACGCCATCTTGAATTTTGCCTTAATGGTAGCAGAGCGTGGTTAACTGATCTTATAGCCAGACCAGTTAAGAAGTCGTCAATATATAATCCTTTTTCTTTAGATTTTATGAATCTTTTACATATAGTGCCTTCTTTGAACTTTAACCTAAATTTTAACCTTCCTATTACCTTCCTTATATCTAACCTTACTTCCTACCTGCTTTATTTACCTTCTTTTTTACCTGCAACTCTTATAAAACCTTCTGTAAAACTTAATTTTTTCACTTTTCAGGTGTTTATATATTTTTTTTTTTTCTGTTATGTGTGTACTCTTTAGTAACCTTATGTATTTAGCATTAGCTTTGTCAGGTTATGTCAGGTCAGGGTGAAGAGGTACCTGCTTTAGATATCGATTCACAGGATAGTAATAAGGATAATACTGGGAACGGGAAGGATTCTTCGGACTCGTCTTCTACAACTGTACCGTCTAACGTTACACCTAGTACAACTATAACTGCAGGTACTAGCGCAGGTAGTGCTACGACTACTACTGCAGCCACTGGAAGCAAACCCGCCACATCAACTAAACCAAAGGGCAGTATGGATTTCAATAAAACTGCTACGTTTTACAAACGTAAACTTGATGACATGGCTTCCAACATTAGATCTATACTAAGTCAAGGTCGACTAGTTAGACAGGATAAAGCTAACTTCTCTACCTTTAGAGGCATGTATGTAAAGCTGGATTCTTATTACGATAATTATCTAGAGGCTTGGTATCAATTGGTCGAACTCTACATTTTTAACGATAAAGCCGATGAGTTTCCAACAACTGAAGACACCGAGGAGCATAGCAAAACCAAGAGGTACTTTCAAGAATCTTGTATTATATTTGCTGATTTCAACGCAGAATGCAACACATCTAACTCATCAAATGTAACTCTAAATAGTTCCTCTAGGCAATCTCGATCTAATTTACCTGATCTTAAAATCCCTAAATTTGATGGGTCTAATTTAGAAGATTGGCCATATTATCGAGATTCATTTAAATCTATAATACATAATGATGACGGTTTGGATAATATAGTGAAGTTCCAACACTTAACTACATCTCTTAAAGGATCTGCATTGTCAATAATCAAAGGCATTCCCTTGTTGGAAGAAAACTACAATCAAGCTTGGAAAGCCTTAATTGATTATTATGACGACCCCAGGTTGCTGGCTAATAATTATCTGCAAAAGGTTTTGGACTTTAAACCTCATACTTCGAAACCATCCGCAGCGTCTCTGAGGAGTTATATAAGCGGTGTTTTAGAGAATATAGATTCACTTAATAATTTAAAAGTACCTGATTTATCTGAATTTATTCTCTTTACATTAGCTGTACGAGGTCTTGATAGTCAGACAAGAGAGATGTTTGAAGGTCAGAACGCGAAGGATTCTAGTGATAAATATCCAAAATTCACTGATTAAAGAATTTATAAAAAGGAGGTGCCGTGTTCTGGAGATATCAAACACTTACAGTAATACCCAGGCTTCAACTTCGGATAAAAATAAGAAGTCTGATCATCAGAAAGAAAACCGGATCAAATCACTACCGCATCCAGATTCGCAGTCTTTCGTTACAACTCGAACGGGTTTAAAGACTGAAGAGGATTCTAATTCAAATAAAGATTCTAATCCAGGTTTATTAAATAAGAATAAATATAAATATAAACCACGTAGTAAACAGGGGTCCTCTAGCTCATCCAATGCTAAATCAACTGGAACATCCAGCATATCCTGCTGCATTTGTAAAGGAAATCACACTCTATATATATGTCCTATATTTGTCTGTGCTTCCTCTGCAGAAAAACTTAAACTTATAAAAAACATAAACGTTTGCGTAAATTGCCTATTCTTTGGTCACACTTTGAACGACTGTAAGTCGCTTAAACGTGTAGGATATGCTAGAAACGGCACCATACGTCGTTGCATACAGAAAATTCTTCTTCTTCAACTACTCAAACATCTTCTCAAGATACTGCTTCTTCTGAAAAGAAATCTGTTTGCGCGTCTACTACTTCCAAGGGGACTGAAGTTTTACTAGGAACGGCAGTAGCTCTTATTAAAGATGCGAGAGGCAGTTATCAGCGTATTCGCCTCTTGGTTGATAGCGCTAGTCAAAACTCATATATTACCTCACAATGTGTAAATCAGCTAGGTTTAAAAACCCTTGGAGACTTCTCATGTAATCTCGGGTCTCAATCAAGCGGTTTTATTAAAGGCTGAAGGAAAAGTGACTTGTATTTTAAAACCTGTATCATCAATGGACAAGTCTACGGAACTGTATACAGAGGCTTTTGTAGTTCCTACTATCGCTATGGACTTACCTTCCTCTCCATTACCTGAAAGCTTAAGAGAAAAATGTTCGGACTTTCTCATGGCTGATCCTGATTACTGGAAATCAGGACCGATAGATTTTCTTCTTTCAGCTGATCTGTTTTGTGATATAATATCGGGGACTCCCATTAAACTAGGACGTAATGAGCCTAGCTTATTACCAAGTCTGTTTGGATATATATTGATGGGAAGCTATCTTTCTTCTAAACAAAGCTCTCAAATAACTTCTTGACATGTAGCCGTGAGAATTCTTCAAAAGATTCTATATCATCGGTGATGAATAAATTCTGGGAGCTGGAGGAACCAGTTGCTCCTATTTTTTCTCTATCGAAAGAAGAGCAGTATTGCGAAGACCATTTCTGCAGTACTCATGAACGAACTGATTCGGGTCGTTATGTAGTCTTGCTGCCATTTAAAAGATAACATAGACTTGGGAGAATCGAAGTATCGTGCTTTAACTAGGCTAACAAACTTGGAATCTAAGCTTAGTAAAGACCCAGAAGTCAAACAAACTTATGTTGATTTTATGCGTGAGTATCCTGATTTAGGACATATGATAAAGGCGAATCAAGAAGGTGCTTATTATATTCCCCATCATGCAGTAGTAAAGAGGCTAGATGAAGGTTTAAAATTACGTGTAGTTTTCGATGCTAGCGCCAAGGCTTCAAAAGGATCGCTTAATGATTTTCTTCTCCCAGGTCCCAAACTGCAATTAGATATCGGAGATATTATACTAAATTTTAGAACTTACAAGGTTGCCTTTTCAACGGATATCAAAAAGATGTTCAGGCAAATCCTTATTCATCCTTCGTGTCATAGATTCTTACATATTCTATGGCGAGTGATCCTTCAATAGAAGTTGAAGACTATGAACTTGTAACTCTTATATATGGTCTCAACTGTGCACCATATCTTGCACTTCGATGTGTTCATCAACTTGTGACAGATGAAGGGCAGGATTACCCTCATGCCTCGCAAGCTCTGAGGAAAGAAACATACGTCGACGATGTGGTGACTGGAGCAGATACTATTCAAGAAGCTTTGCTCCTGAAACAGGAATTAATAGAAATTTTAGCAAAAGGTGGATTTGAGCTCTCTAAATGGTCTAGTAATTCGGAAGAACTCTTATCTGACGAAGATTCTAATAAAGTCGTCAACCTTTCTTCGGATGAAAATGTGAAAATATTAGGCTTCCAGTGGGACCCTAAACAAGACACATTTTCTTACTCAATTCAGACTATACCTGATATTGTTACCAAGAGATCAATATTATCAACGGTCGCAAGGATATACGATCCACTTGGTTACTTGTCTCCGGTGATCTTCTTTGTTAAGTACATCTTACAATGCCTTTGGACCTCAGGATGCGATTGGGATGAACCCATTCCTGATGACATTCGCTCACGGTGGGCGGACTTCTCTCTTCAAATTAATGAGATTCAAGACATTCGAATCCCTCGGTACGTTTCAAGTATTCAGCAGCGTCAATTTCAAATCGTCGGATTCGCAGATGCTTCTAGCAAAGGATATTGCGGCGTTTTATACGTTCGTCTCATCACAGAGGATTCGATTAAAGTATTTCTAGTCAAGGCTAAAACGAAACTAGCTCCAATAAAGACCATTTCTATACCAAGGTTAGAACTTTGTGGAGCATTATTATTGTCACGATTAGTTCAGTCAATAAAAAATCTGATTTCACGATTATCTATATCAGACATAATATTATTTACTGATTCCACCGTTGTTTTGAGTTGGTTACGTATTGCGCCAAACTGTTTTGAACGTCTTTGTGGCCAATCGGGTATCCGAGATCATTCATCTGACCGATACTTCATCATGGCAACACGTGAAATCGGAGGATAACCCCGCGGATCTAGGTTCAAGAGGGCTTCTTCCAAGGGATCTAATTCATAACTCGCTGTGGTGGAATGGGCCAGGATGGCTCTCGCATACAGAATCTGAATGGCCTATTAACAGTTCAGCAGATCTAACACAAGATGTTCCAGAACTTAAAGATCCTAAACGTCTTACGGTTTTAGCAACTACATCACGTTCTACTGCTGATCAACATTCAGATCTTTCTTTAACGTGGTTAATCAGTTGGATGGAAACCATTTCAAATTACTCGCGTTTAATAAATGCCATAGTATATGTTTTACGTTTTCTTCGCCGAAAACCGCATACAACGATTTCAGCTAGAGAATTCTTCGAAGCTAATGTGAAATGTATTCAGATTGTTCAATCACATTATTATCATGAATATTCAAATCCTACTTCTTTAATTCACAAGCGCTTGTTGGCACTTTCGCCGTTTTATGATGGTAATGGAATTTTAAGAGTAGGTGGACGTCTAAGGAATGCCAATATTCCAGATGCGGCTAAACATCCTATACTTCTTCCAAATAATGCACATTTCACAAAGCTTTTGGTAAACTATTATCACCGTATACATTTACATCTAGGTCCATCAGCTTTACAGGCAGTAATTCAAACTCGTTATTGGATACCTTCAGCGAGAAGATTAATCCGTAAAATTACCTACGAGTGCTTGACTTGCTTCAAGTTTTCAGGATCTCCTCAACCACCTATTATGTCTGATCTTCCAAAATCTAGATTCAAAGAGGGTGGAGCTTTTATACAGGTGTCGATTTTTTCGGACCTCTTAACTGTAAGGAAACATTGCGAAGAAAGTCTCCTATTATAAAAATCTTATGTAAGTCTCTTTATTTGCTTATCAACCAAAGCAATACATCTGGAGGTTGTTCCTACTCTATCAACGCGGGATTTCTTAGATGCGCTCGACCGTTTCATTGCCAGAAGAGGAAAACCCTTAATCATGACCTCTGACTGCGGTACCAATTTCATGGGCGCTTCCAATTACATGAAAGAGGTAGCTGATTGGCTAAAGGAGAATGAGACCAGGTCATGCATCATTGATCATCTTTGTCATCAAGGAATTGAATGGAAGTTTAACCCTCCTCGCGCACCACATTTCGGTGGCTTATGGGAGGCAGGGGTTAAACAAGCAAAGATATTATTTAAGAAAGTTATAGGGACGTATAGCTTTACCAAAGATGAACTTATCACATTATTTACTAAAATAGAAGCCATCCTAAATTCGAGGCCAATAGGACCAGTCTCTTCCGACCCAAATGATCCAGAACCCCTAACTCCAGGGCATTTTCCTAATAGGTCGACCCCTTACAGCTATGCCGGAACCTGATCTTGCTGATGTACAACAAAATCGTCTTGTCAGGTGGCAAGTGGTACAACAACGCACCCAGGAATTTTGGAATAGGTGGAGACTCGAATACCTTCAAACTTTACAAACTAAGCAAAAGTGGAGGAGAGATTCTGTTAACCTAGCTGTGGGAGACACTGTTCTACTTATCGAGGAAAACACGCCACCTCTTCACTGGCCTACAGGTATCATTGCTAATGTCTTTCCAGGTCGAGATGGAGTCGTGAGAGTAGCAGATGTACGCACTCCAAAGGGTACTTATAAAAGACCCGTAGTTAAACTTATTTCTATTAACCATATTTTGAAACCTTCCTCAAAACCTAATTCACCCAATCCTACTACACTTCCTAATCCTATAGCCTAACGGTACTGATTCTAATCTTTGGCGCCCAACATGGGACCTTTTTTGAAAAAGGACTTGGGACCTTTTTGGTGGGCGGAATGTTGGGAACAGGACTTTAGGGTATAATTTACATTCTTTTTTGTTTGTGTTTAATTTCTTAAGTAAGAAGTACTTTATGTTTCTTTTTATTTTAATTTACTCTTTTTTTTATAAAGTATTCTTTTTATTTTTCTTTTATATTAAACTGCTTTTATGGTTTATTTCTTATAATTTATTCTTGTATTAACTAATAATGAAAGAGGTTCAGTTTTTATCTACTTTAAATACTTTTATACTATTGCACTCTGATAACTTTGAATGTAAGAATGATGTGATCACAATATGCAAACGAGATTCCTAGGCTTATTGTAATCAAGACAATTTTTCCGACATCTTTATTATGAAGATAATGAAGATAAAGAAAAATACCCCCACCACCTGTACCTCTAGAAGGGAGCATTGAAAATTGGCGCATTCCGCGAGTGACTACCAGCAGAGTAACATCGTCTCCTCCTCACTCCTGTCTACAATCCGTATAACCTTACTAGGAAGTAACAGTCAGGCAATAAGAAGTGACGTCGAGGTAGCTACAGGTGTGCCAACTGAGATTACTGAGGTAACACAACCTAATCAACTGTAACCACCGTTATCAAGGTAACCTCTAGTATCAATTTCCGTTATCACTTTCTTATCAACAGTCAGGATAACCCTCTTATCTATCTGTTATCACACTTATCAATCTGTCAACGAACTTCATATATATTTTCTAACTGTATATTATATATTATCAAACTGAACCTTAAACTTAATCTTTTTAATCTTTCATGTTAAGTAAACTTTTGGACTTTGTACTTTATAACTGTGTACTTTATTTATTTTCCCCTTTTATCTCAAAAAGGGTGGTCCTTCAAATAACTTGAACCCCTAAGTAGTAGCATCGTTAATTGACGAATTTAAAGTCCCCTTCGACTACATGGTGTATTTTACATTGATTTGGTATTTTTTTTTATTTTAATTCGATTCCCTATTTATTTTAATTTACTTCAGTATATATTTTTACTTTTTTGTTATAATTGTTTATGCAAATCAGCTTTTAAAATTAAAAGCTGACTATGTTACCTGTAGCTATTAATTAACTAGTGTAGAACATAATTAAAAGTTACTTATGGCCACTTTGCGCCCACCTTGTTTTTGTCCTATATCAGTTTGTTATATTACTAGTAATATAACGAACTGAGTATATCGTGGCAAATGCCAGGATATAAGATAATGTTTAATTGTATTTATTAAAATACGTGATTTATTTACATTATGTTTCATATGTCAATCAATAACTCCAAAATTAATACGAATTATAAAATCAGTATTAAAGTATGGTTTGTTAAGTATACTTAGTGGTACACTTATAACAATTTTCAAGTCAATCTTATCACTGTTTGTGGGGTCATTATTGTGAGTTATGACGTCACACATGACCCCAACTTCATAAGCTTATTCCTTCTTCGGAAATTCACTAAAACCTCATAAGCGTAATTTTTATGATGAAAATTCTCAAAAGTCAAATTGCAACCTATAAATTATGCCCAACTCAGATCGGCTGCACGGGCTGGGTGTTATCATCCAGTCCAGGTTCCTGAAAACCAAACCTGTGATACCTAAAAAGCCAGTACCCTTTGACTTGTTCCTTTCTGTCAAAATTACTAATATTAGGCGCCAGATTATTTTGTCCCTGAAGGGAGAGGGTAAGAATCAACCTCGGTTCTATGGTGCTGATAAGGTAAGTACTCAAGGATAGGATACTTAAACCAACAGAAGTCAGTAAAATACAGACTGTGCTGGTTAATACTTTTACTCCAGGTAAATTTAATATTACAATATTTAAACTTTATCTGGTCTTGCCCAGTACGTATAAAAAAGGTAAGTAATGGCTCTAAGGCCTAGAAAACCAACTACTATAACTGAGACCTCCAGTCTACCAAAGTAAGTATCTTGGGATTAAAAAATAAAATAATACCTATCCTGAACTTAGTTTTAAATAATAAGCTGATACATAAGTAACTTAATTTTAGATAAGTAGGATCCTTGGGGCCCCTTACATATGTCCTACACTGGCAGTCTTCTGTCAGGCCTAACTTGACTACTGGGCTTACAAGGATTAAAAATAATAAAAATAAAAAGAGAGATGATGATTTATGATCTACTCCGATCATAAATCATTGGTGACGTGATGAGTGATGGAGAAGAGAGGTAGGACCAATCTGGAGCCAACTTTGACCCAGGTTTACCCATAAACAGACTCTACAAAACTGACTACAATTGTTCCAACCTGTATTTTGGTTTAAACTTAAGTCTGACAGATTGACAGACGCGACGACAGACAGTACTGATCACTAACAGCACCGACGTCCTTCCAAATTCCAGACAGTGTAGTTTTAAGTGAAGACCTCAGGTAGCTCACAGTTTCGGCTTTTAGGGACGACCGGAAATCCGCTACAGCGTTAGCTGCCCAAATGATCCTTAGAAAGAAAGACCACTTCACTAAAAACTGACTAACTACAACGTGCTCTCAGCGACGCTTTCACATAACCTTCTCGACAGACTCTCAACCTTACTCTCTGAAACCTCTCCTTCAGCATTCAAGCCAACACGCAATCATACAAAAGAAAAATGAAACACTAACAAAACCTAAAGAACAAACCTAAAATATAGAATTAGATAAAAATAAAAGGAAATGGATATAAATAAATATTAAATAAAAATATAAATGATAAGGAAAATAAAAAGGCGGGAAACCTATTCGAGCTCACCTGGAGCCCCCCTTAAATTTAAATTGACAGCCTAAATCAAATTCGTGCCAAATTTCAAATTAAATATAACCAATTCAAACATAAATTAATAAACTAATTTATAAAGGTTGAATTCCCCAAATTAATTGTTACAAAATATATATCGTTGGATAAGAGACACTGCCTTATTCCAATAATATAAACTCAAGAAGTCATTTCCTTATGTAATACGTCTTGTTTAAGGAGTGGTCCTCTATTGCTTGCTATTTGAACCACCATTTCGTAACCGAGGGACAGTTTTACCTCTTTTAACGACCTCCATGAAATAAACATAAGAAGTTTACACTTTAGAACTTTTTATTAATGAAATTAAAACAAAATGTATTATTGTTCAACAATATTTAAAACAATCTTGATTCTAACGGAGGCACATTCCTAAGAAACAATCAGAATTATCTTCCAATGGAACAAGTCCTTGTGCTCCTCCTTCCAATGATTGTGGCCTGAAACATGAATACTAGTTAACAGATGTGGCATAGCATTTTGCTTGTTTCATTTCCTAGGTGTCTCTCGCACAATTATATTGTGTATATTTGATCATAGCGGTGTTCTATGTGCCCCAACAATAACTAATTAAAACTAATTTAATTACTGAGTTTTACTCATTACTTGTTGTCCACATAAATTTATCATTTGTAAATTGTCAAAGCATTGTCTGAAATTCTTAGCAAAGCAATATTATGAAGTTATTAGCAAAGCAGTATTATAAAGATATTAGCAAAGCGCAATATTATGATGATATTATCAAAGCCTTGTCTGAAGTTATTTGTAAAGCAATACTTTGAATTATTAGCAAACAATATTATGAAAATATATAATGCATATGAATTATTTGCAAAGCAATATTTGCAAAGATATTATCAATATATAATATAAAGCATTGTCGATAATATGTCGTCGCGCTCTGATGAGTTAGACGTAACAAAACAGAGTGGGACAAGACATTATGTCAAGCCATCAATGATTGACGAATTTCGAATGAAGGAACAGTTCTCAGAGTGATTGCATTTGGCTTGTACATTTCCTAGGTGTCTCTCGCTCAATTATATTGTAATAAGCGGTAACTTTCTCAGAGTAGATCAACAGCAGCTTACATTATAAAGCCATGTATACATTATTACCTCAGGTATAAAAAAATATTAGACTTAAAATTCAATTACATTTTTTTCTAAAAAAAGGGTCCTTCTCTCAAGCTTGAGTTGACCTTGAAAATAACTAAGGGGCCTAAAAATTGGAAACCTAATTTGGAAGCGTTATAAAGTAAAGGTATAGGATGCTAAAGAAAAGGCTTGAATCTTTTGCTGTTGCATCCTTGATGTTATGTATGTGTCATACTTACTCAAGAGAGTGATGCCTAAAGGCTACTTGAGCGGCTTGAGCTAGTCCAGCAACCAATGCCACCAACAGAAAAACCAAAAAAACAGCCTGCAAATCAAATGTTTAGACATAAAAGTTTGAAGCAAAGTAACAAGTCTTTATATTATATCCTTGATATGAAATTTCCAAAAAATATACTTAATTAAAGCCAATTACCCTTATATAGGTTAATCTATATTAAGACGAAGTATCGACCAAAAAGATGCTTAATTTATTATTTTCTTAATTATTTGTATAATTAAAATATTGATGGAAAATTATCAGACATATTTTTTTTTTTCTTTTCGTTTCACTCAAAATTAAAATGTATAGTTATTTTATTGGTTATTATGTAGGCTATTGTTTACGTAATAAATAAATATGTTTTTAGACAACAAGATATATATTATAATTCTGACTTGTCTCGCAGTCATCTTTTTATAAATTTAAGGCATATTAGACGGTACTTAAAATCGTTACTGAAATGTTTAGAGGTAATAGACCATTAATTATGAGTGCAATAATACAAATTCTTACTACACGAGTTTGAATAACAGCACTGTTAACAACTAGACTTCGTAGGTCTACTTCAAATAACGACTGAGGAAGTTGATAACACATTATCTCTAATATCTAGATGTCACTGGTTCAGTTCTAAGTAATTAAATTAATGTTTTACAAGAAATGTATATGTTAAATTAGTTCGATAAGATAAAATAATGTAGAGTAACTAAAAGTAACTTAGAGTAACCAAATTTGCAGATAGAGAGAAGTAGTGTACACTGCAAAGGAAATGTGCCCAACTTGCGGATTGAGAGAAGTAGTGTGCACTGCAAAGGAAATTTGCCCAACTTGCGGATAGAGAGAAGTATTGTACACTGCAAAGGAAATGTGCCCAACTTGCGGATAGAGAGAAGTAGTGTACACTGCAAAGAAATTTGCCCAACTTGCGGATAGAGAGAAGTGTGTACACGCAAAGAAAATTGCCTGGCATGAGAGGAGTGGCGCACACTGCAAAGGAAATTTACCATGGTTGACCTGTACACCAGATATTTAACGTACGTTCTTATCATAAAAAAAGCAACAGTAGAAGCCTTATTTTAAAATGTTTTTTTTTTACGCTTTAACCGTAGGGTCATTAGCGTTTTCCCCTCACTCAAATTTCACTCAACATTAACCCCTGAGTTTTAACACATCCAATTATCTAGAAGCACAACCTCCGTACATGGTGGCACATATGACCAGTTCGCAGTGTGTCCAGTTCATCCAGCCCAACCAGGCTCTATCCAAACTCACTGCTCTGGCTAGTGTCTGCGCCTAGTTCACAGTGTGCCTAGTTCATCTAGACCAGCTAGACTCTGGCTAGGCTCACCGCTCTGGCTAGCGCCGACACTAGTTCACTGTGTGCTGTTTCATCTAGTCTTACTAGCTCCTCTGATCACATAGTCTCACTTGACCTCGTCCTTCTAGTTTCACCAATCTCATCAGTTTCACTAGCATCACCAGACTCTTGCTAGGCTCACCGCTCTGGCCAGTCCGGCGCCACCCACAAAGAACTCTAGCACCCAGATCAGCGTGCACAAACTCGTTATTGAGCCCTGACTTGAAAGTCAAAGCTCCGCAGTGCTATTAGGAGACGTCTGTCTTCAAGAACCGAGCACTTTGTTCCTAGTCACTTACGTTACTTGTGTCGCCGCCATCACTTTCACTGACTAAGTTCTCGGACATACAAAGGCTCAGTATATCTTTCGCACCTTCATCTCCCCCAGCCCGCAGAACATTAACTTTTCATGAGCTGGAGACAACGAAAACGTGGATCCAGACTTGTCTCAGATGAAACTAGATCCAACCCCGCATTTGCGTATTAGTAGCCAAAGAAACCACGTAAAACCCTGGCTGAGTTGGCAGCCTGAATTCAAGACCTCCCGAGTGTACGGTACAAGGATAACCTCATATTGAGGTCCTCCCCCGGCCGGATTTGAACCCTCGACCTCCAGATCGAAAGGCGAGCGCTCTACCACTGAGGTACCGGACTCGATATTAAAATGATTATTATTAAAAATGTAATAAGTTCAGATAGCGATAGTAACGAATTTTGCTTCCATCGAATTTGTATTTTTTTACGTAAGTTTATAATTCATGTGATCTCTATATTTGTTAATTATATAATCTTGTAACTCTATATTAAAAGACATACAAGATTATTTCAAATAGAAATAATAACGTCTTAAATTTAAATTTTTATTTGAGAGGTTTAAAGTATTTACCTTCATATTGCTGAGAGATAGATGTAGACTGATGTTAAACCTGAATATATGTGTGTCATGTGAAAAAAGAGATCCATATTTATACATAAAACTAACCCAATTAAGCGGTAACCTTTCTAATTTCTGACATTAACTAACATTAAAACACAATTAGTTATGTCATCATTAAATTGTAATTTTACAGAAAGATAATAGAGTTTATAATTTAAAGATGTATATCAAACTCTAAAAGAAAAATAAATTTCTTCTTTTAAGGTCATAGAGCAAGGGCAGAGGAGGGCTTGGCTTTCTGAAAAGGGAGCTTAATAGTCATTCATACATTTTAAATGTATTTATAACAGAGGTAAATAATATATTTAATCATTGTGTTTGCAATAAAACCCTGTATAAATGGTTAACATATAGCCAAATTATGGGCAGGAGAAATATAACTAGATTTTACGGGAGCCAAATTATGGGCAGGAGAAATATAACTAGATTTTTCGGGGATCCTCCTGTTCCGTCACGAGAAAGAATTAAAGCAAAAAATATGGACGAGTTCCGTCGCGAGGTTTTATTTTCTATAGAGCAGTTCCGTCACGAGCTTTGCCCAAGTATAAAAACGCAAAAATATTTTCATCTAAATAAAATAAAAAGTTTTTATTAATAAATTTATGATATTCGTTTCAATACTTTTTCTTTTTTTATACACAATCCTGTTAATATTTTAAATGAAATACATTAAGTAAAAACAATCTTTGTACATTGCATTTTAAATTAGCTTAATTTCATATTGTGATCAACCAATTTCAGGATAAACAACTTTTGCCTAAGCTAAAGTAGAATGTCTTGTACACACGTGAAAGCATAACCTAATATTGCTTAGAACTAATAAGACAAAACACCCTTCTACGGTTCCAAGTCTGTAGATCTGTAGAAGTCTGTAGATAACCTACCAAGTAGACCACGTTTTTCTGCCCGTTTTGCTATTTTACTTAGAGAAAAGAAAGTTTTCAATCTTATGATATCTAGTGCCAGCATCTTCACACTATTGCACAGCGTCTTGACTCTGTTGTAAGTTAATATGCATTACCTGAATGATTTATTTATTATTGATAGTAGACTCATTCTCAGAGGAATCGCTGCTGCTATCTGTATTAGAGTCGTAGCTACTGATAGACACTTGAGTTTTCCTTGGAGCAGATAGTTTTCCTTTTTTGACTCTGTGGACCGTCATAGTGAAGAGACCAAGAAAGACCTGCCATCCACTTTTGTTGAGCGCTTCGATGGAACATCTCGGCACGTAAGCTACTGCTTTCCACTTGCCTTGCTCACCTAGGATTGATTCAAGTCGCCATTCCTTCATTCCCGGCATGTTATTTCTGTGATGGAGTTCGAAGCAGAAGCGGTTTAAGTCCGGCTTCTTCTCAACCCTAAAATTAATGCCTATCCTTACTGGTCAAGAAGCATTGATCGCACATGAGACGCTGAAGGTCACCTTCTCTGAAAGAGATGAAGGTTTCCAGTTCTCCAACGTCCATACTACTGGTTGCAAGATATGAGCAACCAGCCACTATCAACGATCAACGATGCCGGCCTTCTCATATCTTAGAGCAATACCTTTATTTTCGTAACTCATTCCTCCCATGGCTTCAAAGAATGAGTCACTACGGGTTTCCTTCAGTTGAGCGCCTTCCTCAGCAGAGACAATGCCTCCAGGGCGGTTGGACAGAACCACTACCTGCAACGCCCTCACCTTCACCGCGTTCCTGAGGGTCCTACTAGTAGGAGTCTTCTAATCAGCAGAAAGACCGGGTTCTACAGGGACTGGCTTTGTCTTCTTCGTTTTAGACCTTCTTTTCTTGAGTAAATGTTGGTTTCCTGTTTTTTTGCCTTCTCAGAGGTGATACACCTGCATCGATAGAGTCTCCCTCTTTGACTCTTTTAGGGATCTGATCCTCGGAAGAGGGAGTCTCTGGGGTCCCTCTGGGTCTATTAGAAGTCACATATTAGGGATAGAAGCAGAGCCCAATCCAGGCGCCTACCTGGAACAACATTCCACCCCTAGGATTTTACGCCTCATGACCTGAGGGGGCATGTAGGGGGCCTCAGCCCTCTACATCAGGCTACATGTCAATTTCCATTTAAGTGGTTCAACACAGCAAGTGTGAGACCCTACGCTTACATCTACTCCTCCTTCCTTTAATACAACTCTTCCAGACTTGTAGGCTGGAAGTGCATAAGAAAAATTAAAATTAAAGCAAGCAATACAAAACTATTTACAATAATAAAAGCAAAATAGGGGGCGTAACCTCTCCAGAGCTTAGGGGTATTTTATATGTACAATTTCCTACACATCCTGTTTACGTGTTCCATACAGCCCGGAATCCTCACCGACAACAGCAATTATAGCAGATCAAGATGGTAAGCTTAATTTCCGGCCAAGTAAATCTTCAAAACGATTTGATGGACCCGGTCGTCGCTGCTATCAAGGAGAACCAATTTTCTCCTGAGAATAGTGAATTTCACTGCGTTCTTAAACGAAAACACAATACTCGCATAACACTGTCCATCTGAGCTCAGTCGTTATACACATTAACAGATTAAATAATAAAAATTAAACTGCAAAAACCACTTGTTGCATCAACGAATTTTTTATCACTCCAAGACTGGGGAATTCTTCTCGTTCTTCTTGATATTCTGTTTCGCTATAACCGCTAACTTACGATATAGCAACACAGTGCGCTCTGTAGTTATCTTACAACATTAAAATGTACCCGCCAAATTACAAATCATTAATATACAAATGTACACAAATAAGTGAGCAAACAATAAGCTTGCTGTCTCAACATAAGGGTCAGCTTGCCCCGTCACTAAATCACAAAAACTACGCGTCTGATACCGTCGCAAAGACCGCTGACTAGGGTAGACCAGTCGGAAGCCGCTAGCTATGAATCTGGTGGATGTGAAGACTGAGCCGAATGTCTACCTCCAATACCTCTAAACCTGCTGCTTCAGTTAGAAAGTAGAAGCCGATGATCCGTCGATGCTAGTGGCTAAAGTTAATGGGGTTTGGTAGTAAAACGTTATAACTTTACTTAACGTTAAAAATACGTCTTTTGGGCATTAAATTTCATATAAACATGTCTTAAGATATTCAAAACTATAAAACTATTTTTTTAACATGTCAATAAATAACTGGTTTAGTATATGTTTAATACACACGTCAATAACTTCTTTACCTATATGACAATCTCTTACGTGTTGCTTGATTAAAATTTATATATATTTTTACTAAATGAATATTTGTTAAGCATTATTTAAAATAAATAAATACATTTAAACACTTTAAAATGTTTAAATAAATTTAAAAATTGTAAAAAGAGTAAATTTTTTAAATTATCTGTATTAATATATATTTTTGAAATTCTCAGAACATAAAAATAATTTATATTTATTTATTTGTACTGAAAAACGTTTTTTATTAAATGCGCTTTAAAATTTAAATAGTAATGTGAAAATATCTAAAATTTTATTATGATTAGGTTTAAATGAAATATTATAAATACCAAAATCGGGGACGGGGTAACTCGGAACTTTTCCTCATTACACTTGAATCGCTAACCTCATCCTCCCTACTTCGTTACTCATTTTTTTGCGTTTTATGATTTTTCGATTTTTGTGCTGAGTCATAATTGCGGCTAAATTACGTCATAAAAAACTTTTTTCCGAAAAGCACGACTACACCTATAGACTTAAATTCAGTTTACAAAAATTACAAACATTACAAGTCTTCAGTATAAAATAACTCCGTGAAACCACTTAGGAGGTCTTAAATACACCTGAAAGGATAAATCAGTTAACATTTTGATTTCGAATTTTTTCTAAACACAATACTTGTGTTAGTGAAAAGTAAAAATATAAAAACAGATTTATCTAAAAAAGATGTGTTTTTCGGTCAACATTGATAAGTATTAAAGCAGTGTTATTCTTGTTAATGATTGTTGAGATAAATGACGCCTATATTTAGCTCTTTGTTTCCCCCTTGCTGTATCGATCTATTTTCCTCGCTAAAAACTTTTCCCACGCTTTTATTAAGACAGGGCTGCATGAAAAGTTTCTGACAGATCTGCAAGAATCAAAACTATAAATGGACATTTTAATAAATGAAGTGTTATGTTGTCGTGACTCAATGACTCTTGTTTTGATTCCATACCATTCCAAGTTTCTTCTTGGCTTATACAAATATTGTTTTTTGCGAAAGAAAACAAAGTTTTCCAGGTAAATTATTGTTAAGAAAATTATGTCATTCAATAATAAGAATATTCTTGAGAAATGATTAACCCGGAAATAGCTTTTCTAAATTTGTATAACTTTTTATTTAATATTTCACAAGTGTTTTTAGTTAATATTTCATCTATTTGTACAAGAATGTATTTCTTAAACAAATAAATTATATTATTATTATTTTTAATATTTCACACTATTTGTTTGACAATCATTTGTCTGGACTGCAAGCTATTTTGTGACAATCATTTGTCTGGACAGCAAGCTATTTTAGTAACAATCATTAATCTCGACTGCAAGCTATTTTTGTGACAATCATTAATCTCGACTGCAATCTATTTTTGTGACAATCATTTGTCTGGACTGCAAGCTGTTTTTTGTCAATCATTTGTCTGAACTGCAAGTTATTTTTTTCTGACAATCATTTGTCTGGATGCAAGCCACTTTGGTGACAATCTTTTGTCTGGACTACAAGTTATTTTTCTGAGAATCATTTGTCTGGATGCAAGCCACTTTGGTGACAATCTTTTGTCTGGACTACAAGTTATTTTTCTGAGAATCATTTGTCTGGATGCAAGCCCTTTGGTGACAATCTTTTGTCTGGACTACAAGGTTATTTTTCTGACAATCATTTGTCTGGATGCAAGCCACTTTGGTGACAATCTTTTGTCTGGACTACAAGTTATTTTTCTGACAATCATTTGTCTGGATACAAGCCACTTTGATGACAATCTTTTGTCTGGACTGCAAGCTTTTTTTAACTGGTAAATCAGTTAAACGAAATTAAGTAAAAACGAATAAATCCTATCCCAGGAAACGTACAATCCTATCCTATCCTTCAATCTATGCAAAAATGAACATAACAAACACACACGTAAATTAAAAAAAATACATACAAGTCCTGTTTTTTTCAGTTCTTGATTCATATCGTAGGTATATAGAAAAAGAATTGTGTCAGCGAAAAAAAATCCTAAATCGGGATATCATCAGAATTAACCTGTTTTTTTTTTATCTTCTAAGTAGCTTCTACAATATTGTCTGTCTATTTGTGTTTTGTGTGTGTGTGTGTGTTTGTGGGTGTGTGTAAATGTGTTGGGTGTCTGTTATCATGGTAGAGAGATGAAACTTCATACAAAATCATTCTTTAGGTGTAGGTGTGCTACCTGGATAATCAATTTTTTATGACGTAATTAATCTACATTAATGACTCAGGAAGCATTTTGAAAATAATAATACGCTGAAAAATGTTATGATGAGGTTGAGATTTGACACGCATGTAGTCATACATTAGGGAAATATTGGTACTTAATATATAAGTTTATATCTTATTATAAGCATTAGTTCAACTTGTTAAAATAAGTCATATACATGATTGACATATGACAGAAATATCATTCATATATTTTTCGTTCATTGATTTTCTTCATCAAGGCATAGTTCTGATTTCATGTTGCAATTTTATTGATAATACAAATTTTTGTATTTAGTCAGAATTTTTTATTTAGAAATTATTCAAGTGTTTAGTAGTAGTAACAATGTGTATTTGATAATTTAAGATGTAAGGTATCATCAGTTGCACTATCAAGTACTGAGGCTGAGTATGAGGCAGATTGTGAGGCAACATGTGAAGCTATCTGGCTCAAGAAATAATGCGTGATTTTGGCAGTAATTTTAATTCACCAATAACTATATTTGAAGATAATCAAGGGTGCATCTTCCTATCAAATCAACCAAAGAACAAGAAGATTAATCATACTGATATTCGATTCCATTATTTAAAAAAGAAAACTAGGACTTTAGATGGACAAAAGAACAGCAAGCCGGTGTTATAACAATACTATTGGCGAGGATGCAGTTTACACAACTTCAAGATAAAATGGGAGTTGATAAATGCCAAATGTCTTTATTCAGGGCGGGTGTTAAATATGTCATATGTATGATTGACATATTAAGTGAAAAATATCATTCATATATTATTAGTTTATTGATTTTTTTAATTGTGCCTCTCGGGCTTACAATTAAAATTGGCTCCAAGGCAGTCCACCACTTGCTATTATTATAAATGGATCAAACTCCTAGAGGTATTTTCCAAAAGCATCCTATTGGTGGTGGTTCCTACAAAATGAGTACTTATATACATTCTAAAATGTAAAGAGTACAAATTGAAACATATTTAAATATTTTATTTAACATTTATTAAAGTACAAAACATTTTATGGTCATTACATCCCCCAATTTATTTTTCTTTTACCTGTTATTTATATATAAATAAAAGGTAGTTTTTGTTCAATTTGAGCCCACTTATGCCCAATTAAATTCCGATGGTTGGAGATTTTACATTTTTTGATAATTTTCGGGTATAAAGATCAGTTTGAAACTATTTTTGTTTGATTAGACTTATTGATAAATAGAAAATGACTCTTATCGGCTTCTCTCAAAATTTATCGTATTGTTACTGAAGGGGATATAAGAGAGTAAGTAACGATATCGTTTGTCCTGCCGATGTCATAAATATTTTTAAAAGTTGACTTTGAAATGCAAGCAACCTTGAAAATAGTAGGAATGTTTCTTCTTTTATACGACCGTCATTGACATGATATATAGTGGATACATTTATACATGTATAGTAGTATAAGAATACCACTTATACGTTCAAACAATAAATTAATTATACTCTCAAATGAATGCAAATACACACTTAAATGTATAAAAAAATATAATATAAAATGTGTTATGTAGAACTCCGACAACATAAATAAATAAATAAACGTTACCACACAATTAAATTATAATATAACGTATAGTATTAATAATATTAACATTAAAGAATATATATGAAGTGCACGGCTCGGCGGTAGGACACATACTGGTCATAAAAATGTTAATAAATTGATAATTAATATATAGGAGACTTCAGTCCAAAATATAAGACATCCTTCCCCTTGAGAAATTCTCATTTGAAGAAAACAAAAAAACTTTAAAATGAACAATTATTAAGTTACCCCCTAGGTAATATTAGTGTGTAATACCGTGGAGACGTTTACTAAAAATGCAAACAAATCGTAAAGTAATAATTTTTTTGAAGGTTTAATTATAACAAATTACAACTTATTAAGTTTTTTAACCACATCATATAAAACTGTCATTAAAGAAATATGGATAAAAGTAAAATAATAAATTTAATGTTCAATAAATATTAAAATTGATAAATATGATCATTATGAATCATATTTCAACTCTTCATCATAAAAATTAAATTATATTTATTCTTATCTAGATATGAAATTCTATGAAAATAAAACTAAATTCTTAATGAAGTAGTGTAAACCATCAAACTTTTAAAAAAAAATTAACTTATGAAAAAAAAAAAAAAAATAATTAAGTTTACCTTAAAAAAATAATAGCAAAATATTAAAAAATGAAAGTATATATATCTTTAGAGATAATAATAAAAATTTAATAGGACTATAACGTTGTGTGTTCTTTTAAGTTTAGAAATCTACGTCTATATAGTTTGTTTATAATTATTTTCATGAACCACTGGTGATTCCTTCATTTGAAGAAACTCATTTTTAGCCAGAGTTTGGTTACATTATTTTCATTATTTGGTAGTACAGATCTATTATATTTTAGGGTTAAGATTATTTTGAAATACACGAGTTTTCGGTTGAATGAAGAAATGAATTGATCTAAATGTCTCCGTAATATTACTTATCATCTCTAAAGTCTCTAACTTCATACATTAACTTTTTACAATTTTTTTAAAGAATAATTTAGCATCTGTCAAGGGATGACACCCAGACGATAAATCTCTTAACCAAACGCGATCGTTAATACTTAACTGATTAGTTCTCTTACCCTTAAAACTTGATATTTGTTTTTCCTTATTTTTATCCCGACAACTGTCTTTTGAGTAACATAGGTAAACAGATAAATTCAAAAATCTACACAAATTTAATACCTTATTACTCTTCTCAGCCGCAATCTAAGGTATGCAAGTGTGGAGGTATTGTGGTTAACAGCATCAGTGTAGGGGTCTCTCATAATTGGAAATAAGCATAATATAGATACACTTATCTCTAATTTATCAATATCTAATCTGTGAATTTTTCAGACCTTCGATATTTATTAGAATAAAATTTATCGAGCTGATTTTTTACTAGCTGACAGTCACACTAACCATAATATTAGGACTTTGAGATGGTGGTAGGGAGCATGACCCTTTCATAACCAACTGATTCATTGAGATATACATCTGAGTAAGTGTTGATGACTACCAAAGTTAACTTAGAAGCATATAAATCATTGCTCTCTACTAATTCGTATGGTAGAAAACCGCAACGAGCAACACATGTTTTATGTTAAGTTTATATTTTAATAGTAAGATCAGATATTTCGCATATATTGTTACGTAAGCAACTACTCACCATACCATACGTGATTGAACTAGGATCAAAAAGTCAGCGTAAAAATAACACCTTTCATTATGAGAATGATAGCCGCGGAGAAGTAAATCCCATTATGATAATGTAACCATTGTGGGCACTGAAGGGGAGTGCACGGATCCGTGCGACTATCGCTGTCTGGATGCTGCACTATGTTTTCTTTGACATAGTAATATGTTGCACTCACGAGTGATATTATTGAATATCCTCACCAAAACTAGACCACGACGAGAACAATCATACCTCGAATGACCATGGAATTACATTTTAATAGTGACCTATGACATATAGGCTATGAAATGTAATTTCTCACATATGTAAAGAATTACGTATTAAATTTTTTGAGACACTCATTAGCTCATGATGATCCACACATATATCGATAGCCTCGACATATTGTAACAACCCCTCCCTGAATAAAGATCATGACCATGATAGTCTGGTATTTTCTTTGCCCCAAACAATCACGTTCCTATTGTATTACAAGTGTGATAGTTGTCTACGTGTAACTGCAGAATACCTAGCCAAATCCACCGCTATTATAGTGATGTATATAGCGCTTCACTTTGACACAAATCTTGGGCATCATTAGAGCGTTTTCTCTTACTTTATTGTGCTTTCCATTTCCTCATACAATAATTTCTAATGAGGTTTGGGATAATGTAAGATAAATGGTATAATAATTATCGAATATTACACAGTAAGTACCTTGGTAGGAGGTTAATTATGTTCTTCTGAACCGGTGCTAATGAGAGTATAGGAGATCCCTTTGATTATTCTGAAAATAGTTTTGGGTGAATAAAATTGGACTGCAAAATCACGCATTATTTCTTGAGCCAGATGCTTCACATGTTGCCTCACAATCTGCCTCATACTCAGCTCAGTATTGATAGCCGCAAACTGATGATAGTTACTCTTAAATATCAAATAATACATTGTTACTACTACTAAACATTGATAATTTCTAAATAAAAAATTCTGACTAAATACAAAAATTTGTATTATCAATAAAATTGCAACATGAAATCACTATGCCTTTGATGAGAAAAATCAATGAACGAAAAAATATGAATGATATTCTGCGTCATATGTCATCATGTATATGACATTTTTACAAGTTAACTAATTGCTTATAATAAGATATAAACTTATTATTAAGTACCATATTTCTCTAATGTATGAACTACCTGCGTGTCAAATCTCAACCTCATCATAACATTTTCAGCGTATTATTATTTTCAAAAATGCTTCTGAGTCCATTAATGTAGACTTAATTACGTCATAAAACTGTTATCCAGGTAGCACCACCTACACCAAGAATGATTTTGTATGAAAGTTTCCTCTTCACATGATATAAGACACCACACATTACAACACCCACACACACACCACACAAAACCAAATAGACAGACAATTTGTAAGCTACTTAGAAGAATAAAAAAACAGGTTAATTCGATGATATCCGATTTAGGATTTTTTTTTTCGGCTGACCAATTTTTTTCTATATACGCTACGTAGAAATCAAGAACTGAAAAAAACAGGACTTGTTTGTATTTTTAATTTACGTTGTGGTGTTGTTATGTTCATTTTGCCTAGATGAAAGATAGGATAGGATGTACGTTTCCGGGATAGTATTATTCGTTTTTACTTAATGGTTTAACTGATTTACCAGTTAAAAAAGCTGCAGTCAGACCAAGATTGTCATGCAAAGTGGCTTGTATTCCAGACAAATGATTGTCAGAAAAATAACTTGTAGTCCAGACAAAAGATTGTCACAAAGTGGCTTCGCATCCAGACAAATGATTGTCAGAAAATAACTTGTAGTCCAGACAGATTGTCACCAAGCTGGCTTGCATCCAGACAAACTGTCTCAGAAAAATAACTTGTAGTCCAGACAAAAGATTGTCACGCAAAGTGGCTTGCATCAGACAGAAATGATTCTCAGAAAAATACCTTGTTAGTCCGAAAAAGATTGTCACCAAGTGGCTGCAATCCACACATGATTGTCTGAAAAATAACTTGCACGTCAGACAAATGATTGAACAAAAACAGCTTGCAGTGCAGCATGATGTCACGGCAAAAATAGATTGCAGTCGAGATTTAATAAATT
>JACMZG010001863.1:15537060-15581140 GCA_018340805.1 Microvelia longipes | reverse complement strand
AGTATCCAGTGCTAGATCAAAAATTTGTTTGAATATTTCAAAGAATCATTAAGAAATTATGCGAGTCTAAAATAGTTGTTGTCAAATTTAAATGGAATTAAAACGACGCTTAAATGGATCAATGCAATAAAAAAAATAAAGTTTGTTTCATTTATAAATATTTATTGCTTAAAAAAATGAATTGAAAGTTAGTTAGTTGTAAGTGTGAAAAAGATAAAAAATGTTAGCGTTTAATAACTATATAAAGTAAATGTATGAGTATTTGAGGCTACATAAATATCACGTATGCAAAGAAATAATATTTTACTATACAATATAAAAATTGAAAATGTGTCGTTTTGGTGCATAGTTCTAAAGTTGAACATAAAAGAGTGGGTAAATGTCTAATTTCTAATTAAATGTCGAGGAATAGATACAGACTGAGTAAGTTAAGTTAAAACAGAACAGATTTAACCCTCCAAATCCTTATAGGTGGGTCCATGAGGTTTTAATCCTGGCACTATGTGCCACTGCTCTAGCTGTTATACTTCGACTTGGGTATCGCAATGACTTCTATGCTGTTGTTGATACCCGGGTCCATTGTACTCTTTAAATGTAAAAAAATAATATTAAAAATGCCAAAAAAAATCTTATCGTTAAACATTTTACAGTGCAGATGGCGCCTTTTGTTAATTAAATTGATATCAGCAGGGGGATGCTTATTTAGGGTTCTTAACATTGTTTCCCATGATAAATATCGTGACAATCATAAGCAAGAATGAATTTTAATAAAAAATGAAATATCACTCGTATATGGTACGGGGTACCTCAGAACTCATATCGGACTATTTGCATCTGTTCAATCCTCATTACTTCGGAACTCCGCTTCAATACGATTAGTATATCTATGATTTTTTTGGATCATAAAAGTTAAGCAGCATTGAGTCTGGTCAGTACCTCGATGGGTGTCCGGTGGGCATTAAATGGATGTATTCACTATGTGAGAACAAGCAAAGAGTGTTTGAATATGTCTTAAGGTATACATTTAACGATTTGTATATTTTAAGAACGAGCTAAGCGAGTTCGATTTGGAGGATGAGCGTAGCGAATCGGAAATGTGAAGATTAGATTTATGAAGTAATGGTCAGATAAAATAAAAACACTAATTGAGCTCTCGGCCGCAAATTAGACCTTCTTCAGAAGTAGATTTTATTTCAAACTGTTAAAAACATTTATTCACAAGATTGAAAGCTCAAATTTGTGTTTTTATTTTATTTGACCGAAGTAATAGTTAGATAATCTTGTAGGTTATAACTAATCTTGTTTAAATAGTTTGGTCAATAATTGTATATTAGTTCTGCATAAACTGAAATAAAAATATTAAGATATAATGCAAATTATACATAAATGTAAAATTGTTTAACCCTGTAATATATAAATTAAATCAACTTATAAAGTTGAGATATTTATTTCTTTCAATACCTGCGGTAGAAATGAGGAAAATGGAAACAAAAAAATGAACGAATAAGAAAAATTTTGATGACCTTTTTGTTTTAAGGTCATTGCTTGAGTTAACAACCAACCAGGTTTGCTTTGAATTTCGAATTGGAAATTTACACTCGAGAAATAGAAAGAAAGAAAGTAATATTGTCAAAACTCTCTCATTATTTTATATAGCTTTTAAAATTATTTAGAATGTATTAAATAATCCCTCAATATAATTTTAATTAAAACTGTCCTTTATAGTCATTATTACTCGCATTTAAAAAGCTCAAACATTGTTCTAGGAAATTCTACTGCGAAAATTCATTAAATAAAACGTAATTTAATAAGTTGTTATAGATTATGTTGTTTCTCGTTACTTGCTATGTACGAAGTAGTTTATTAGGCTGCCATTATATTATTATTACTTTTCCTCATTTATACCCTAGGTACATAGGAAAAGTATTGTGTTAGTAAAAAAATCGAAAACCGGATTAATCCGGAATTATCCGTTCTATGGGTTTTAAAGTTCTTCTATGTGGTTTTTCTCAAAGTTGTCTGTCTGTATGTGTGTGTGTGTGTGTGTTATCATTGTAAATCCTAGTGTATTTATCCTAATGAGTTGAATCTTTGTACAAAAACCAGTCTACAGCTGTAGTTGTGCTATTCGAGAAACAATATAAATAATTATGACGTCATTAACCGGCAATAATCACTGCAAAAGTTTAAACAAAATCGTAATGCGCGGAAAAATGATGTGATCTGATTGAAATGTGAGAAGTCATATTTTACTTTATAGCTGACTGCTACTGATAAATTTAGAGCAAACAACTAGTTAATTTGCTGTTTGGATCGAAAGTTAACTTCAGTTTTACTAAACTCCAGAGAAAATATTATTGTTTGTCTAACGAGTTTATGAAAAGAAAAGCAATAAGACGAAGTAGGAGTTTTCACAGCTGCTACTGCTACAGATATTTTGCTCTTCCTCTCTGGCTGTTTCTCTATCATGTTACAAGTATTTGCTGTGACTGAGACTATAACTTTTTTTCTCTTCTGTTATTATGAAATAGTACAAACAAACAAAATATGTTGTACGAATAAAAAAAATATTGTAGTCATTGTTTTCTCTCTGTTTATTTACGTTTTACTCTGACAGTTTTGATAAATCTTTTAGCGATTTTCAAAGAGAAATGATCTAATGAGATTGGGGTCATAAAGGGGGGAATTGGGGAAGGTGATATTTTATGGGAGTGTTTTAATAAATAAATTTTGAACCTTTAGTCCCATACGAGAAAAGAGCCAAAATTGGCATATAACTAACTTAGTAAGGGCCCTAGAGATTGGTGTAATTTATTTATTTATTTAAATTAAATTGAGATAGATATAATTATTAATATTAGTATTAGTCTCCATTATTAATAATTAAGTAAACTAAGTATAATTATTAATACTTAGTTTACAATTTTTACAATAAAATAAATAAATAAATAAAAAGTAGATCCCTCTTTCTTGGGAAGCAATATGGGATTCCCCCTCAATAGGCCTTTGAGGTGTGGTTTGGGCCCTTTAAGGCCAACTTTCCTTGGGCTGTGTTGGTTCAGTCCGCTAATGTGAATGTGTCTTATTTACCTTTATATCCTTGTCTTTTCTACTTGAGAGTTGAAGTTTGGCTCATTAACCAACTTTCAGACCTTAAATTGCTCATAACGTAACACTTTAGAACCTAATCGACTTGCCTAATCCTTTGTTCGCTACCTCCGTTAAAATGTATGCTGCCGCTATATAATAGGCATTCTTATATACCAGTATGCTGTAGCCAAAGCTTAGTTTCCTAACTTTTTTATTAGAAATTAGATTTCTACTGATTCGCTTTCCCGAGGAAAAACGAGTCTTTGAAAAACATATTGGGTACAGATGATTGATTTCTTCTTGGTAACGTGACTTTTGCCTGATCGTAAACTAATAACAGGAGATTAACTAACTCCTGAAATTTTAGTCCTAATATCGAGAGTGGACTGAAACTTTTTCTCAATTAAATTTTAATACATTTGGCATTAGTTATGAACCTAGGGTAACAGTGTAATTGTACGTTTCATTTTGTTAACTTTTTCAAAACAATTAAGTATCAAATTATAAAAACGTCTTGTACAACTTACTTTGTACTTTAAGATATTTCATTTTTAGTGTTATGATGCGTAAATATATTTTCGATGTAATTATAATTCTTATATATTTAAAATTAAAAAGGTTATATTTACCGCAAGTTGAAGAAGCAATCGAAGAATCAGCTACCGTCGATACTTGCTGTTGGATATAAATATCTGAACCCTCTTCAGAGGGCTCGTCGTGCTCATTGAGACTAGAAGTTAATCACTGATTTAACTTTATTAGTTGAGAGCTCGAGTGTTGCCCCGCCTGCTGATGATGGCGTTATGCCGAAACCGGTCCAGGGATATTTATATCCAACAGCAAGTATCGACGGTAGCTGATTCTTCGATTGCTTATATATTTCACTGAACTAATATTTACTCTAAATTTAACAGTGATGTACTCAACAAGAGAATAAAACTAAGCTTTATTACAAATTTAACAAGCACTATAAACTTGAATAATTAAATTTATTTATTTAAATGTATTCAACATTTAAAACTAGACTTACCAACTTTTTGAGAATTCTCACAATTGAATAATAAGACAATCTTTCTTTAAAAGACAAAAAAAGAGGGGCATAAAATATACCCTAGTTAGAATAATTGTAATTAGTGCTTTCAAGAGTTTTACTAATTTATGTAAATGATTCTCTTAAAGTTAATCTTTGTAAGCCTCTGAATGAGCTTAAAGAAACTGCGAACGGAAAAAAGAAAAACTTTTTTACATTAAGTACATGCAAAATAATGGATGCTGGAAAGGATTTATTTCTTAAACATGAAACATGTTTTGAATTATTCTTATTTCCTTCTTTTGTGGAGAATGAATTACCAACATATTTAGACAATTGTTTTGAGGAAAATTTTTGAAAAATAGTTGTGAACAAACTTTTCGTTGTATAGAATTATTTATGTATTAACTATAAGGGAGGAAAGTCAGAAATCTATGAAGCTCTTGTCTCTTCCATATTCCTGTAATACTTAATCTTTCTTTATTTGTTTTTGCATTTTTAATAGTATTAAGTGAATCGTTACGTTTTTGAAAATTAATCGGCGTCTTCCCGCCTACACACCAACATGGAGAGTGTTATCGGGACTAAATATTTTATCTTCACTCTTCATCATCTCACCACAAAAAGTAAGAATTAATCATAATTAAGAATTTTAAAAGATCTGATCCTTTCTACTATTTAACCAAATGGCACAAACATAACATTATGAAAGAAGTATAAAAAAGCCACATTCAATTAACAATCAAAAAAGGATTAATATCTTGTTTAAAAAAAACTCTTGAAACAAAAAACATCATTTGAAGCTGTGCTGACAATACATTTCTTCATAAAAGAATAAGTTTCTTCACAGAAAATATGGATTTATAATAGCGAAACGCTTTTAAGCTAACAAGATGTAATCATCAGTGCTAGCAGTTAAATAAAGAAGAGATAGATGGACGAGTTTTACAGAGTTTTAAGATATGAGTCTGTCTTTGATATTTGATTTGTAAGACTTATGTATCACCCTTTTTTATATTTAACGGCCAATCACTGATGATGACTGTCTTATTTTAACTGGGGGAGTAGACCAGAACATTAGACATTAGTTGGGTCCTTAGTGCAAGCCCGGAAACGTAAAAGGCAGCCCTCCAGACCTTTTCCACTCTGAAAAAGTCTGCTGGCTCCCAAAAAGTTATTTTATTGTTCAAAGGAAGCTCTATGATATCCCCTAAATGAATACAGGCTAGACAAAAGGTCTGCCATCTGAGGTATGTCAAAGCAGGACAAGTATCTAGGATATGACTAGGAGTTGCATCCTATTCCGCCTTGCCTACTCATTACCCTCAACACCACTGTGTCCTGGAAGCCAAAGTGGTTGAGCCTCATTAATCTGTCCAAGTTTACTAAGTGAAACAACACATTCTTGCATTAGCTTTGCATTGAGCAGTCAAAGCTTGAAAGGCAGCTTGGCTGTCAAAACAGATAAACATCTGTGACCCAGAGCGAGAGTCTCACAGAGTTAAGAGAATCACAGAGATCTTCCAATTTTTAGTGACAAAGATAAGCAATTACTTCTCAGAACTTCTTGGTGTGTGGAGCAAACTTTAAAAGGCAATAATAATAAATGCCTGTGAAAGTGGACACTTGCCCTTTTGAAATGTATATATATATATATATATTTATATATATTATATATATATATATATATATATATATATATATATATATATATATATATATATATATATATATATATATATAATATATATATATATATATATATATATATATATATTTATATTATATCCTTCATCCTCAACCTGCACTTCCAGTAACGTTGTATATTGCCTTGAGTGTAGGCAGTGTGATTGTTTTTACGTAGGAGAAACATCAACTCCTTTCAACCTGCGTATTAACAACCACAGACAAATCATGCCGGGACCCAAGAAGTGATCTACCCGTTGCAGTGCACGCCCGATCCCACCAAAACACCTCCTTAATGACCTATATAAAGCCCAAATCCTTAAAAAACTCCCGAAGATACCACCACTCCTCTCCGTCGCAATTGGGAGGTAGCCCACCAACTTGTCCTGAAATCCCGTCAACCTCCTGGCATCAATAAAAAGTAATATACCCCTATACTTTTATTTAACATATTATGTCTCTCGTTATTTTTATTTATTTTCATTTCTTTATTTATTATTTTTGTATTTGTTCGTACTTTCTTTTCCTTATCTTAGTTATCTCTATTTTCTTATTGACTTTTGTATCCTGCGCACATTTTTTGAGTGATTTAATCTTACTTAATCGGCCACGTACTACTTTTTTCGTGATTTCTTCCGAGCGACTCTAGCGTACTTGATGACGTCATGCCGTTCTATCTATTATCCCCTCCTATTCCACTAACCCAGAACCCCCTGCCTTACGTTCTTTCCCTTCAGTCTCTCTCCGTCAGTCGAAGAACTCAGTGTTCGAAACGTTACAACTTTTTGTAAGTCTTTTTTAAGTGTGTTCTATTTTATCTCTTTAATTGTAGTATATATATATATATAATGTATATATATATATTATATATATATATATATATATATATATATATATATATATATATATATATAATATATATATAATAATATAATAATATTTATTATTATTTTAAAAGCATACATACAGTATAATATAAAATAAGCATAAAAACATTTATAAGTAATATAATAATAAAAGTCTATTTGACAATGGAATATGCAAATGAAACTAATGAAAATAATAAATTATTTAAAAGCCGCATAAGCTATAGCTTGTGCGCGGCTATATATTTCATCTATTATTTGTTTTTCCTTATAGATAGTATTTGTTATTTTATAATGTTAATCATTCATAATAATTTATTTACAAATATTTTGTTAATTTATAAATTTAATTACATTTCAAAGGTGAAAATTCCATGAATTTTGGTTAATTAAAAACAAACAAAACATTTTTTTTCCTTTTCATTTTTAAAATTAAAAAAAAAAAAAAAAATAAATAAATAAACACAAATAAAAAATAAAAATAAAATAAAAATAATAATAATAATACATATATACAAAAAATAAAAACTAAGTATTTTAAGAGTAGGTTAGTTAAGTATAAATATAAGTTTTAAGTTTTAGTAGGTGGCGGATTTAGCCACAGTATAACATCTTTTTTGTACTCTTTGAAGTAAAGATTAGATTTAATATGGTTAGGTAATTGATTAAAAATAATAGGACCTCTTGCTGCAGCGTGACGTTGCATGAGGGATGTTCTACATCTGTAAGTTCTCACAAGTCTATTTTGCTTATTTCTAGTGCTTAAATCGTAGTTTATATAGTTTTTTGTTTCGTTAAAATATTTTAATAATACTTGTTTTGTGAATAATTGCTTAACAGTAAGAACAGGGAAATCCAAAAAGAGTTGTTCAGTTGAATAGAGTCTAGGCTTTCTTAGGATTGTTTTAATAACAGCTTTCTGAGCTATTTCTAATGAAAGTAGATGAGTTGGGTGAGCAGAACCCCACCCCACTATACCATAACTGATAATTGATTCCACTAACGCGTGATAGATTGTTTTCATTAATTTTTCATCACAAAATTCTCTGAGACATCTAAAATAATATATAAATTTACGTATTTTGTTTGTTAAATTGTTAATTTGAGTTTTCCAAGTCATTGTTTGGTCAATCGTTATTCCTAAGTATTTTATTGAGCTCACTCTATTTATTGATATGCAATCACAAGGTTGATTTATGTTTATTTTTTGCATTTACAGTCATGAATTTTTAATTTGTCAACATCTTTCGGTTGTCCTTTTTTAGAAATAGAGAAAGTAATAAAGTTTGTTTTCTTGGTGTTTAGGTATAAGAGATTAGTGTGAAGCCAGTTACTGATAAGAGATAACTGTTGTTCAACGTTAGCCAACAATTGTTGCCAACTGTCGGTATCTGAGGAGAAGAGCAGACACGTATCATCAGCAAACCCTATTATTTCTCCTGTGAAGTTAGGGATAAAGTAAAGGTCATTTATATAGGCTAAAAATAATTTGGGTGACGTCACTGTGCCCTGTTGCGTGCCTGTGGTCAGAGTGGCTGCATCACTCAGCTGGTTTAACAGTCTAACTTGCTGTTGTCTGTTAGTAATGTACTGAGAAAATAAGTCTAATTCTTTCCCTCTAATTCCATAATGGCGTAATTTTTCAATTAGTTTGTTTTGGTCAAGGGTATCGAATGCTTTTTTTAAATCTAAGAAAACTGCAATAACTTTTTTTATTCTTATCTAAATTACTAGTGATGTACTTAGTTAACGTATAGATTGCATCATCAGTACTTTTTTGTTTTGGAAACCGAACTGAGTTTTAGGAAAAATGTTGTGTTTGTCAAAAAAAGATGATAGTCTACTCTCAATACATTTTTCTAGTAATTTGGCTCCAACAGGTAGAAGAGATATGGGTCTATAGTTCATAACATCCGACTTACTGCCTTCCTTGAACAGTGGCGTGATGACGGCGTTCTTAAAGATATCAGGAAAAACTCCGGCATCAAAGCATAAGTTAAAAAATGTGCACTAACGGTTTTACTAAATTTTCTTTGCAGGATTTATATAATTTAGCTGTCAACTGGTCTATGCCAGGTGCTTTATTATTCTTAAGTTCCCTGATATGATTAAGAATTTCAGTTTCAGTCACTGGTAAAAGTACAATAGAGTCAGGTATGTTAGGTATATTAGTAGCAGTCGATTTAGAGCTACAGTTACAATAGACTTTTTGTTCGTCAGCTAATTTTTCCCCTATGCTTGCAAAATGTCTGTTTAATTCATTTATTATATCTTTATTTTTCACTATTTTTTCACCTGAAGGTAGTTTTAATTCAGGAATTTCCGTCTGAGTTTTAGTTCGCCCTAACGTATTGTTTATTATTTGCCATGTTTTATAATTATTTTGCCCTGCTGATGTAATTTCTTCTCTTATATACTGATTTTTAGCTACTTTTATAACTTTATTCAGTTTATTCCTATATTGTTTGTATGCAGTTTTTAGTTCCTCATTTTCAGGTTCTTTGTCAATTTGACGAGCCATTTTATCTCTCGTTAAAATACTTTCAATAATACTACTTGAAATCCAAGGTTTTCTTTTTCTATGCTGTCTTTTTACCTTAAAACGTGTAGAATGTTTCGAATAACAGGAGTTTAATGTATTTATAAAAATAGAAGCTGCTTGATTTGGGTCTGAGTCACTATAAAGATGATCCCAGGATAAGTTATTTATTTCATTTACAAGGTTGGGAAAGTCAGTCTTAGTGGTGTAATTTAATTTATTAGAAGCTACTCTGTTTGTTGAAGTGATGTTATTTTTATAAATAATACCAACTGGAAAATGGTCTGTTATTTTGCTATTTAGTCTGTAAGAAACAGTATCTAGTATTTCTCTGTGCTTAGTCCAGATATGGTCTAAGCATGATTTGCTGTTATTATGTATTCTAGTATACGTATTTACATTTGAATAGTAACCAAAATGAGCCATCATGGTTTTAAAATCCTCAGTATGACTGTTATAGTTGTCCGATTTTATATTTATGTTGAAATCCCCTAAGATAACGTGGTTTTCGTTTCCTACAATTTGCAGATGGTCGTATAATGCATCATTGAACAACTCTAAGTTATAACCCCATAGTCTATAAATTAATGTGATGGTAAAAATTCTGTTTTGTTTGTCTTTAAACTTAAATAACAGACTAGTGCATTGGTCAATAGGATTTTCTTGTTTATGTAAAATTTGTAAATCAGATTTTACAAAAGCCACGATACCATCGGCTCTGTTAAATTGACCATCGACAGGGAGGGGTTTATAACCAGGAATTGTCAAATTTTCAGGGAACACTCTCAACCATGTTTCAGTCAGAACTATAACATGTACGTCTATGTCAATGGCTTCCAGTAGAACTAGTAACTCGTCATGGTGACTTTCAAGGCTTCTTATATTCATGTTCAAAATATTAATATAACATTTTGAATTTTTTAGTAAAGGCTTTAGATTAAAGTCGTCTAGTTCTACTGTTTGTATTTCATTATTCATTAACGGGTCCGAAATTATGTTAGTTGTTGAGGTCATGGTGGTAATGATTGGGATATTTCAGTTACTGTTTTACCTTTTTTGGTTTGCAATTTAAATAATTGTCTGTAAGTTTTTATTGTGCTTTCGGAGGTTTCACGAATTTTATTAACAAGGAAAGTAATTATATCTGGTTCTCCGGAAGTAATATACCTAAAACTATGTGTATGACGACTTAAAGCTACAATGATATGAGGCAGACTATTATAAATTTCTAAGTGTAACGTACTAACTCTGATCAAAATAACTCTTTTTGATGTGATTCCTTGGGCTTCATGTAGTGAGTACTGGTATAGGGATTGAACAAGTATTTACTAAGCATTCTTTTACCATTTTTTTTCAATTTGAGTAAACGTTAATATTACAGTTTCATCTTTTAATTGATAGAAACTGCCGTCTGAGATAGTAGGTCTTATAGATCTCACACACTGGTTTGTTGTTTTTATCTGGTTATAAAAATCTGATAAAATGCAACATACGTCCATAGGACATCTTCTTGACGTTGACAGTGTTTGGGTAGGCTTACAAAAAAGTTTTATATTGGACCAATTTGATTTCAAAGAGCTTCTTTCTATGTAAGGTATTTGATTGGAATCGCCAAGTAAGATAATTTCTTTAGCTCCAGTTAGTGATGCTATAAAACCCACGTATCCAGCGTGCATTAGAAGTGCTTCATCAATGAATACTTTATCATACATTTTGTCTGAGCCATTGATAATATAATATATATATATATATATATATATATATATATATATATATATATATATATATATATATTATATGTATATATAGTTCTTATTCATTAATACATTGTAGAACTGAAACCGTTCTTTACCTAATAAGTAGTATTCTACTTTTCAATAATTATTGTATTTGTTCGTTTATGCTTTAGAAATCAACTTCAACATGTTGAGCTTTTGAAAACCATTTTTCGTTTTTGACTTAGTCTTAAAAAGTAATTAAGTTTTTTCTTATGACACCAGATGTAATAAACATATTTTTGTGCCATGAAAAATTTAAAATTATTACTCTAATTCTTACATATAAAAGCAAATTTTCGAAAAGCAACTGTTCAAAAATAAATAAATTCCTTTATTGAGATTATTTATTTACTGGATACATATATTTTAGTTTAATTTTGTATTTCAAAAATACATCAAAATTTAAGATTAAGTAATAGAAGTAAAACTCTAAAGTCTTTTTGAAACTTAGTGTAAATAATGAAAAAATCCACTTTTATAAAGTTTATCTGTATATTTTAAAGGTATTATAGAGTCTGTTTTGCTTTAGTGGCTTTTACTCGCCGCTTTGATTCCTCTTTAGAAACTTTAAGGGAAACCAGTTTTTAAAATTAAAATAAAATGCTTTTGTTATAAAAGCTAGAAAGTGAGGATGAGCAGTTAAACTATGTTTACAGTTTAAACTAGAAATATTTCACAAGCAGTTTAGCCCTCATTTTAAATATTTATGATGCGAAGTTTAAACCTTTTTAACTTTTTGAAATAAAAAATAGCTATATTTACTAAAGAAAACTCACAATTGTAAACTTTTAGCTATAAATTTCAAAAAGTTTTTAGAAATCAAACCGGCAAATTTTGTTTTGCAATTTATAAAAGTTTTGTGAAGTACGATAGATAATACATTTTAAAGTTTTAATTTTCATATAATTTTTTAAGAAAATTTTGACTGAATTTTGTCAAATCAAATTCAATTTTTAGACTATTGTAAACTATAGTTTGTATAGTTCAACTTTACTGCCTAAAATTTGAAAACTGCGACTTATGATAAAATGTTATTTTATCTGCCTACCGTGGATCTAGTAGTTTTTGACGCCTAGTGCCACATTTAAAAAAATGATAGGAATGTCAACACTATTTCACAGGCAAATTGTTTTCAGTTCTAAACTCATTAACACTGTTTAGTTATTCCTTCGTCAAAATAAAAATAAATAAGTTAAAACAAATATTTCTTTAAAAAAAACATTTTTCTATAGAAGTTTGTTAAATCATTAGTTACCCAATTACAACTGTTAAAGGTAACGCCTTTTAAAGTTGATATATATAACGTCGCCTTAAATTAAATTTCAGAAAGTAGGCAGTAGTGCGTTCCCGCCATTAATCTCTTGATTAATCGCCAGATATCTCTTGTAATTTGTGCGTCGAAAATTAATAAATATACGATGACAAAAAACATACGCACACAAACACACACACAAATATAATATATATATATATATATATATATATATATATATATATATATATATATATATATATATATATATTATATATATATGTATATATTTATTTATTTAGTTATTTATTTATTAATTTATTAATTAATTAATTAATTATTTATTTATATTTATTTATTTATGCCAGCAAAAATTGAAGGGAACAGTCGTATTAAATTATTATGTGTACTGGTTTAAAAGTCTAAACTTTTGATATAGTTTCTATTTGTTCTATAGATTCTATTTCAACCACATTGCTAAACAGAAACAAAAACATACGTCTACTTTAACCACACGCTATAAATTTATATTTGGGCTTATTCGCCGAAACAAGTTTAGCTCAAAGAAAAGACGTGTATTGTATATTATGTCGAAACGATTTTACTCTTCATACACATCTGTTACAACTAAACCTTAGGGTTTATAATATTACATTATTTTATAATTTATGATATCATGTATCCATCAGAATATGTAATATCTCATTTAAACCCTTAGTTTATAACAACAACAAAACTTAATATGCAATAAATATTGATAAAGTAGATTTAAATTATTTTGATTCTACCTAATGGGTTTTGCGGATTCTACAAGATGTTGCTTTAATGTTTGTCTGTGTTGCGTTTGTTATATTTTAGACATATACGTACATACAGTTTAATTTATTGCCTTTATTTTAGAGTGCAGTAAGTAATACCTATATTTATAATGTAATTACATTGCATTATTATGTATGCCAAAATTAAGCTAACTAACTAACTATAACATTGATTAAGCTAACAAACTGTATGCTTATAATATTGATTACATTTTATAGATTAAATGAAGGTATTATTAATGATATTGAAGATGAATATTAACAGAATAATTTTATTTATTATTTTGGACCTATTCTTTCTCTAAATCACTGATAAATAAAAATAGATGCTCCAATAAAATTTCTTTTATTTAATGTATTTTGATTTTATTAATATGTAATTGGACGGTTTCATCCACACGTTATTTCTAAACCATTTAACCCTAAATCACTTGTTTATTATATTTTCACGACTCTACTAATTTTCTGTTTAATTTATAAACATCTGAAGTTTTATAATCTATCCCATTATACCTAAAGGGTGTATCAAATTCAATGTCAATATTTTAATATTGTATACAGGTATTTTACAGGACATTAAAAAATAAAATGACCTTGCAAACCATTTTAAGTCTTTTCCTAATAAATAAAATGACCTATTAAACCTATAAGGGAAAACCGAATATTAAAATGACATCTACAACATCTAAGAAAGCCTAAATCTTGACGCCCCGGCGCCCCCTTTCACGAAGATTGCTCTCGCGTAAATCTAAAATGATTACTCCTCGAATTATAAATTCAACCAAAACTAATTCGCTTCTATTGCTTATTTTAACTAAAGTGATAAATAAATAAATTAAATTGTTACACTTACATGACACTACATGACCCTATTATAGTCCGATTTTTAATCCTTTTGGAGTTATAAGATCAAATGCATGAAAAGTATGTTTTTAATGGTTTTGTGTTTGCCAATCCGTACTCAATTTAATATCACTGTATTGTTTTAGGTTTCCATTATTATATTCTACTTTAAATGTAATACTTAAATGACTGATTAAGGTTCAAATTTAATACAAATGTTTTGTTATTAATTTCTATCAAATTTTATAAAATAACCGCATTTACCAACATAAATCAAGTTCATATTGAATCGCCCTGAAAAATCATTAATCATGTTGTATTTTTCTGCTAAATTGATTTATTTAATTTGGTAAACCGACGCTGTTCGTGTAATTTATTGTTAATCTTTATGAACTATGAGTGTGAGGTAAAAATATTGTAAAATATGTAGCTACAGCTTCATAGGAACAGAAAGCTTTATAGTAGGCAGCTGCAAACTGATTCACTGCTTCAAAGTGGAGCTACAGGTAGCTAAAAAAATCATTAATCTTTCTTTTATGATTTAATACTCTTCATTAACTTCCTTATTCGATTTTTAATTGTACAAATTCTAATTTATTTGTAAAAAAAGACTCCGGTCTTTTTTGTAATAAAAGGACTGCCAATTATTAAATTAAGTTTATCAAACTTACCTTTAGAACATCATGATTATAACAGCTCAAAAACATCTTAAAAAATGTGGTCTGTCCTTTTATAAGGTTTGTGCAAGGTCTAAAGCAAACTTTGTTTAAGGTCCTGTTTGGGTTAGAGCCCTTCAATCTATTATTAAAAGCATTTTTAAAAAAGTCTCGAACATTTTTTAAACTTCTAAAATTACAAGATGGCCGCATTTTAGCGAATTTTAAAAAAATAGATGATCTTATTATTTAATCTCATAAAAATTAAATACTGCTGGAAATAATGGAATTTAGTATTTTTTTGAGTAAATGGTTCAGAATAAAAAATGTATGTTTGTATTCAGAGAACAAGAACATATTTTTAATTAAACGCATCAGAAGTAGATTCTTTAAGCAAATTTTGTCAAAACAATTTAAAATAAATTGTTCGAATAATAAACGATTAATTGTTTGGATGTTTAATTTACTTCTTATTCAAGTTTTATTTTCCATTTTTTAACTCATTAAAAATAAACTAATCTGAAGCACAATACTCAATCAAGTTGATGAAAGACACAAAAACCTAATTTTCCTTATTTGAACCGACGCAAATTTAATTACTTTTTGACTTATTCTTTTATCTCAGCCAAAAACATTTAATTTACTCTACAAATGTTGTTTCTGAAATGTGGTTTAGTGTGTATTATTCTTCGGTCTTTTCAAAAAAATTAAAACAAAAACTTTTCCTCCAAAGTTTTGAAAAATAATAATTGATGTTTAATTCATTTTTGTTGTAAAGCTAGGAGCGGCTGTTGTTTTTCGAAACAGCAGCTTTTTATTGGTAGATTTCTCGTTTTATTTCCACATTAATTAAATACACGATCCAAGGCATAACTTTATTTATTAAGATTCTTATGATTTTTTAATGAAAAAGTTATTGCTTTTATTCTGATAAAGTTTATTTTGTTATTTAAGTTTATTTATTTAAAGTCTTCTAAAATTTAAAAGTTACAATATAATAAAGTATAGTTATTTAAAATATAAATATTTTGATAACTTTATATCTTAAATATAGTAGAATGATTGCACAGGTGCGTTATTAATTGTGAGCATGGAAGAATCTTCCACTTGTAACTGGTGTTATACATTCGGTGATTTGTAGTCTAATAAGAGACCGCAGCAGGAAACAGGCAGTTGCTAAAATTTTGTTTTTTATATTACCTATCTTAACTTAAAATAGTCTGGTATGACGAAAGCCAAGAAGACATAGAATGAATGGAACTGGTCATAACTGGTAGTTATGACCAGTCTTGTCTAAACAGATACAACTACTAGTGAAGACACAGTGAAGGAATATTAAAATTTATATATTATAACCTTCCAATCTTTCTAATTCCATCAGGTTCCAATTCTATCAGGTTTGGTTACCGTCATTCTTAATCCACTGTATAGTGCGGTCGGTGGGCTGGGGCTGCGTTGGACTGTGTTTAGAGAGCGGGAAAGCTGGAATAATGTGAGGGATCCAGACTTTAGCGCATCGGCGAGCTGATCCAAGGCATTTCATCTGTCTTAGGTTCAATTGATCTTTTAAACAATAGGAGGCTCCCTCATAACATAATAAGGCTTCCTCATTCTGTCTAATACAGGAAGTGCGACGAAAGGCACGTATACTTGACAATGTTCTGCGTGCCGGTGGAGGTTCAGAAAAAATACTGTACAGAAATCATGGGTCCAACGATTAAGGTAAGTAATCAGGAATGCTGTGTTTTTTCTGGAAGGCGCCTCCCAGTAACCTGGAACCTCGGCTTACAGGACAGGGCTGCAGAATGGGTTATGCACTCTAACTTTTGGGTTACTAGCGACGGCTCAACCCGTCGGCTCGTAGCGGACTGTACATAGCAGTAACTCAAATAAGTATCCGATATGACACGAAGAGCCGGTGAGATTGGTAAAATTAGTTGTAGGTAAGCTAAGTAAATGGAGCAAATGACATCAGAATAGCTAGTAGGACTAATGAAAGAATACTCAAGGGCGTAAACACACACACACACACACACACACACACACAACATATATATATATATATATATATATTATATAACATCTTTCTCTTTTCCCTTTTTTAAGGATCCTGGGGGGATCCCCCCGTGGATCCGTGTCTGAGTATAATAGACAAATTTCGAACTGACTATAGGATTCGTAGAGCTACCGATGTCTTCCTAGTCTCATTCGGAAGAGTGGAAACACTAAAATGACACCCTTCAGATTCAAGCATAAAAAAAATTGCACGTGGGGTAAAGGTGGCCCCGAAGGGACCACCCCGAAGAGTGGGCAAGGGCCAGAAGGTCTTGTTTTTATTAGCTTTATTTATTTATATGTTATTCATTAAAGTAATAAAATATAATTAAAACATATTATTTAACCTTTCCAAATTAATAAGTTACTGCTTTACAAAAATAATAAAAACTCAAACATAAAAAAAATTAATTAGTGTATTGCATAGAGGTAGAAAAGCGGAGAAAGATAGTTGATATATAAAAGAAGAAAAATACATACACGCTTGAATGAGCTCTTTTTGCCAGCCAAATAAAAAATATCTCTGAGTTGTAAAGATATTGCAATTTGTTTTATGTTTTTATGTTCCATTTGCCACACATGTTTCCTAATATAAAGTCGATTCTTTATTAATTATCTTCTTGTTTTTATTTTCTTCTTGGTTCTAGTTTAATAATGCTTTGAAAATTAATTTCACTTAGTTGATTTTAAGTTAGTTTTTCATAATTAAAATTATAAAAATATGTTGAAAAATATATTGCTGATGTAAAAATACGATAGAAAATAATAAAATTTGACTTTATTAACTAAATCTTTTATTTTAAATTTATCGCGGTCAGTTGAAAAAAAAATATTGTTAATAAATAATATATATATATATATATATATATATATATATATATATATATATATATATATATATATATATATTGCCCCTGTGAAATATGCTTTTTATTCCTCAAGAAAGTAATCCATCATTTTAAGTGGCTCGCAATTTAAAAAAAAAATTGGTGTCATTATTGCGGGTTAATTGCGTCACACATATTTCATAAACAATAGGTTCGGGACTTTAACAAGATTGATTTTCGTACTAAGCTTTATTTCGATCCGAGAAAGCATTCAAAAGTTATCGTGGCCTATATAAACCTTTAGGAACAAAAATATCGTACATACATACTATCACCCATACACTTGATCAATTATCCTTCCCCCCTCATTTTTTCTTTAAAAATTCGCTAAAAATAAAAATATGTTTAAAAAGTGGATCAAGCTGAAACTGCATACACATAGAGAACTGTGTAAGGAAACAAAACTTCGGAAAAATATAAAATAACCTGTATTAACCAAATAACAGTTTTTACTAATATTTTTGGAAATTCGCTGATATCTTGGCAGTATGCTACTTACTAGTAATACGATGATAATGGCCTGATACTAGGCCACGTAGAATAATAATCAAAATAATAAATTTCATTAAAAATATTTACAATGCTCTCTATGATAATGTTATGATATAAACAAACACAGAACTTTTCTAATATACCTACGGCAGCATGTAAGGACCAATTATTTATGAAATATGTGCGACGTCATTAACCTATAATATTGACTTGCGAAAATTTTAAAACTGTTTGGGTCAGGCCGAAGTTTTTAACACGTATATTACTTTGTATGGTTAACAGTTATCCGAAGTTAAAATTTATTATCAGCAATATTTCTGGTCAATAATAATTTATCGGTTGAAATGTAGACCATAATGTAAATAAATCACGTTTTTTTACTAATATATTTGAAAAATCGCTTATAAAGTGGCAGTATGCCAGGTATATAATCTAGTAATATGACGAACTGATATAGGACAACTAACATGTGGTCGCGAAGCGGCCCCTTTCGCCGAAGCCACGTAGAGACAAGAGGCTGAAGAACTATTTTTATGCATTTCAACAAAACTGGGTTATATTAACATAATTTTCTAGTTTTCACTTAGGACATTTGACATTAACTGTTACAATGTTAGCTTTTCAAAAAACTCCGTATTAAACTTTCGTTAAAAGAAAAAGAAGAAAGAGTCCAATCACAAACTAAACTACGTGGTCTGAAAGTCAACTCAGAAAATTGAGAAAAAGAAAATAAATTATCTCAAGTTTTTCTCCAAGTGGAATTCTTACCATTTATTGGTTTATTTTAATTTTATTAAAATATACCGGGTGTACGAGCTAAGTTGGAACAAAACTAGAGCTATAAACTGATATATAAACTATGAGATATAAACTTCAGTGGCTGTTAAGATCGACGCACATGACGTAATTTTTTTAAAAAAATTTGATCAAGTTGCCTGGACAGAGAGAACTGAAAAGTACATGGGAATATATACTTTTAAGACTGCATGGATATTTTAGATCTGAACTTTGGTCTCAACAAAATAGTGGAACTAAAAAATGGGTATAATTGAACCATAAATAACTAAAATAATAAAATATTCGAAATAAAATAGAATAAAATTTAACTATATTCTTTCTAAATTCTTTACAATTCTTTCCAAATTTCGACTTCTGAAGAATACTGGACAGATAAGGTTAAATGATGCCTATTTTCCAATTCAGTGTTTGCTAGAGACCAAACTAATTGTCGGATCGAAATTATTTTTAGAGTAAAAAGTTATTATTTTTAGCTAAAGAACCGAAATCGAGTCTTACATTTTTACTTTTCTTGGTTTTTCTCGTAGTGCAACTCAAGCAAATTTATTAAAATCGCGTCATACGAGTCGGTGCATTAATAGCCTCTGACGTATTGCTTCATACGAGTCGGCGCATTAATAGCCTCTGACGTATTGCTTCATACGAGTCGGCGCATTAATAGCCTCTGACGTATTGCTTCATACGAGTCGGCGCATTAATAGCCTCTGACGCATTGCGTCATACGAGTTGGCGCATTAATAGCCTCTAACGGCCAAGAGAATGTCCAAAGTTTCTATCTACACTAGTTTTGACTAATTTCCTGTTACTGCTTCTTTAGATTAGATGAAACTTTGCCTGTCCGACTGCTTCTTCTTTAGATTAGATGAAGTTTTGACTAATTGCCTGTCCCGACTGCTTCTTCTTTAGATTAGATGAAGTTTTTGACTAATTGCCTGTCCCGACTGCTTCTTCTTTAGATTAGATGAAGTTTTTGACTAATTGCCTGTCCCGACTGCTTCTTCTTTAGATTAGATGACTCCTTTGTTTTATATTGTGTTTATTATTAAACAAAAATATCTTAAGGGTCCCTAAGATTGCCTCTCAAAAAAAGAAGTGCCTCCCGACTTAGCTGGTACACCCTATATACAAACACCAAAATTAAAATGAAAGTATCAATCTATTTATGTCAATTAAAATCCCTTAACTGTAATCAATAGAGTAAGTTATTCCTGTATTGTGTTCTCCATTCTCTATAAAAACACATCTTTATAATATTTTGTTATTTTTCGTTCTATGTAGCTTATCTTGTATTTAATCTAAGTCAGACTATTGTCGTATGTATTTAATATTTTCTCTATTATCTAATGAGACTAATAGCCACCGTATATAGGCAATTTTTTAACACAGATCAGAACACTAGGATGATCTAAATTAAATTATACTTATACATGAGATATATTTCTAGAGGAGGCATATCCTATCTGAACACATTAACAGGCTCGAATAATCTTTTAAGGGTTCTCTGGGGCTCAATTTAACCATATTGTTACCTTTTATAGAAGTCAAGGTTATTATAAATAAGTCGCTGGTTTTTCGCACACTGCTCGTGTTGTGTTTTGTGTTATAAACATTCTAACATATGTTGTTAACTGAAAGAGCACAGGTTAATTTTCGATGTACCAAATTTCAACAGAAAGAGCCTCTTTAGTAACAACATCTCAACACTTCTATTAATAAAATAACTATTTAAATGTTTTAAAAATGCATCACGTTATTGCTTCAAATAGAGGCCTTTTTCAAATTTTAAAAATAAATCAACACATTTTTGAAATAGAGTTGTTGCATTTTTGATAATTATTTTCTAAAATAGATGTCTAACGATATATTAAAGCGTTTTAAGCTAAGTCAAAACCTACACCACAACTGTGGCAAACACACTTTTTTTAAAATATTTAACTCCGATATGACGGTATTAATATTTTTTTCTGAAATAAGATTATTTAATTAATAAGATTATTTTTTCTGAAGAGTAGCTTAGTCTCATATTTTTAGTAGCTTATTATTTTTTTAGTTTTATTAAAATAATTAAAAAAATATATTTTTCCAGACTATGTATAAGCACTGAGTATCGTTGAAACAAAAGCTAAGCTAAAAAATCAATAGCTTGTACAATTTTTTTTATTATAAAATTTTAGTAAATAATTCTTTCAAGCATCAAAAAGGTCTCAAAACTCTTTTTAAGGCTTCTTGTATATTTAACTTTATAGAATGAATTAATTATTTCTGTAGGGTAAAAATATTCTTAGAATTAGAAATACTCATCACTTTTTACAATATTAAATTATAGTACAAAAAATTATCTAAATTATAAATTATTAATGAATAAACCTTAATTTTAACTATTTATCGATGAAAATTAAACAAGAAGTCTTATAAAATGTTCATCGTTATTTTGATACTTATTAATTAGTGATAATAAAGGTATTACATTTTCAAATTAATTTACTCTTTAGCTAATCCTTACAGAGAAAATGCGATAAATTTAGATACATTTTTTCATAAAAAGTTTTCAGATCTCGATTTAAATGTATTAATGATTTCCCATGTTTTTACTTTTTTTAAATAAGTTGCATGTTGCCACAATATAAGCGAATTTCCAACTTTATTAGCCAACAAAACTGATTTGTTTGCACGAAGTTTTATATGTCATTCGTTAAATAAAAAATAGAAAACGTATCTAAATTTACCTTCATTATTATTTTTATATATAATTTTACCCAGATGAGGTAAATTTTAATGAATGTGTTATAATTTGTTCGTAATTTCGTAAGTCATTTTTGTAGGGAAATGACGTCATACAAATTTCAAAAACAATAGATTTCTGGAAGTTCATGAGGTTGATTTATGTACACAGATTCAATCATCGTACGCCATCCGAGACGTTCCAAGACGTCTAAAATATAAATCTTGTACACATATATATATATATATAATATATATATATATATATATATATATATATAATATATATATATATATATATAGAAGAATAGAATAGAATAGAATTTATTGTCAAAAGCTAACATAATTAAATACGCAACATATTAGATATCTTGTATAGATAATTACAATGAAGACTGCAGTCCTATAGAAAATATATTATATATATATATATATATATATATATATATATATATATATATATATATTTATTTTATTAGCTATTATAAATTAACAAATAAATATTCAATTTTTGCCAATTTGAATTGATTTAGTGAATTTAATACAATAACCTGAAAATGCTGAGCTTCGCATAACGTTGTAATTATTAAATAAATTAGTATTTACTATAGGACTGTAGCCTAATCGTAATTTATATATATATAATATATATATATATATATATATATATATATATATATAATATATATATATATATATATATATATATATATATATATATATATATATATATATATATATATATATATATATATATATATATATATATATATATATATATATATATATATATATATATTCTCTTTAATTAATATAAACACAGTCTTCGCTCTTAAGGTTCCCCAACCGCATAAGCTCATTTTTGTTAAGAAATTCGCTAAGAAATGTGACAACGAAGTTAATGCGTCACTTGTATTTGGGACGCAATCATTTCTCGTTTAAATAATTAGATTAAGTTAGAGATGGGTATTATTTTAAGTCTGTAATAAGGAGATAACCTGATTTTCTTGACTAATAATGCCATCTTAGTGTCTTATCTAGCTAATATTATTAATCTTTACCCTGCCAGAGTATCTCTGTCTATTTGTCATGGTCCCTCTTACCTCCGTTTGCTTGTGACATTGATTTTCCTTCAAGGTTTTGTAATTAATCTTCTATTCAATGTCAGGTTGTTTTATTAGAGAATATAATAAATTTAATTAAAGTTGCTTAAGATGATATTTCCTTAATTAGAGTTATTAATGAAGTAAGCAAATAGTGTCACCGGAACTACATTATTAATTTTATTTTGTTTGTTATTTGAGTGGTACTGATAGTATTGTACTATTTTGAACGTTCTTCTATAACTAAGAGGTCTGGGTTTAATACTCTAACAACACTCCGAGATATTGAGAGGGGGCAGAATGTGTCATCTAAATGTGTCGTCCTTTAAATACTATAAACCCTTGGATATTGGGCTAAGTAGACAGGGAGGGTAATAGGAAATCGTTGAAATTGAAAAATTATTACTTTCTTCATAAAATGGTCCAGAATTAAAAAAAAATATCAAGATACCAAGCATAAGAAGAATTTTATATCCTTAGATTATTATATTAAATCATAATCATGTAACATAATTATAAAATAGATAAAAACACACAGTAATATAACTAAATGCATAAATGCAATCAAACAAGGTCTAACTTACAAAAGTTATAGGTAAGTTAGTACCTTAATAAATGTCATAAGTTTAATAATTTTATTCATACATCTTCTCGCCTACTACTACTAGCTATAAGGTAAAGTATTATGTTCAATGTTCACCCTTAGGATTTTGAATAAAAGGGATGACGCACTAAGCCGATTTGCCATAGAATAAAGTGACCCCATCGAAAACTAAAAAATAGAGAGAATTCAACATGAAACACACGTCAAAAACCAACTGCACATGCTTGGTACAAACCGCGCATGCTTACAATCTTATAACAGTGCAGATCATAAATTTTAAAGGTAAACTTACCTTTCGATGGTTTCCCTTTGTTTATTGCTTGAAAATGTTATAACGAAACACGCTTAAATTATCACTCACTAAAGTGAAAAAGTATAGTCTAAAATTTAAAATTAAATAAGCACAAATAAGCACTGAAGAAATTTGAGTAGCAAATTCGACAACCTTGCTACATAACCTGCGTTTGGCTCCTTTTTTCGTTATAACCATAGAAAGGTAAGTTTGCTTCTATTTCTCTTTGTAATACAACTTCCATGGGGTCAGAAAAGTTTCGTTTCAGGCATTTTAATGACGTTCTGAGTGGTTTTTATCATGTTTTCTCTTTGTGTGTTTGTTTGTTTGTGGGTCTGTCTGTCTGTGTCACGAAAATCTCCTGCTGTGTTTATAATAGAGAGTTGAAACGTGGCTCAAAAATCTGACTTAAGATCACCGTCACTGGTGAAGTTCCTCAAATAACAACTAGGTGGGCGCTAGTAGTCTACTACAAGATATTACCTAAGTTATTACCTTCCTTATTCTTCTTAGTGTTTTTTGTTTATCAAATAAATAATCGAACAAAGTTTTGTTAATTTCGTATAAGTTATTAATTATTTATTATCAAGTGTTTAATAACATGACAGTAATTCAGAAATTGAAAATACGCCGCCAGAATTGAAAATTATGGCCAACGAGGCGATTGGAGAATTGTATCGTCAAATTTTTATACTTCATATTCTTTTTCTTCTAAATAGTTGTTTAATATTGTTACGGCCCAAAAAAATAGCATATGACTGGGCTTTATCTCGGGTCCTTTTACTGTCTCGCTTCTATCTGCAGTAAAAATAGTTGTATAGGTAAATAAAGACCTTCTTCACAGACTTATAAAATAATATACTATTCTTACTTTCCCTTATTAATCATTATAAAAAATTAAAAAAATAACTATAATTACTAATACTCTCTATTCTCGCCACTGCGAAAGACATAATACAAAAAACACTGAGCCTACTAATAAAAATCTACTTTTTTACTCAATCGTTCTTTTTAACCTCGCCTCTGTTTTAATCAATTAGTTCCAGAATCGGTTCCCTGATATTAATTGGTCCTGCGATGAATTAATTTAATCCTTATCTTTGCTACCTTGACACAATGATGGACATAACGGTGTCTTAGATTGTCTTTTTTTATTGTAATAATAAATTTATTAAATGTAACTGTATTTTAAATTGTGCTTCGATTTAAATCTCCGCAGCTAAACAGCTAAGCCTGGTGCGGCTAGGGTTCGCGTCCCAGTTAGGACGTTGGATTTTGAACTATCATTTGCGGCAAACAGTATGCTAATAGTGTTTTAAAGCTCAGGGATTCAGTTGGGCCATAAGTTGGCGGGAGATTACCTGGGTAGACTGGTAAAGTAGTTAATATTCCTCTACAGCCTAATACAAATAAAAAAACTTCTTTTATCAATCAAAATTGTATGTATTTTTTGTATTGATAATTATTAAATAAATAAAATAAAATAGATACACTTTTTTTATTGAAAATTCACTGAAGTGCTGTACAGTGAAGAATTAATGTATACATTCGCAATCACGAATAGTTATAAAAATGTCCCGTAGATATTTAGATAAATATCTGTAGTCATTTTTCGGCCGAGTTGATAAATTTATTGTGTCATTATTTTTATTAATTAATGACAAGAGGCCAACCAAAAACTAATTAAGGAGTCCACTGATGTCTTTCAGTAAAGTTATTAAGTTTTAATGGGAATGGTATCCTGTCATGTTTATTAAGATTTTTTAACGATGGATTCATTAATATCATAATTAAAAAATCTCACCCTGTCGAATTCAAATTCGCTGCAGTTGCCCTCTTAACTTCGGACTCGCTTTGGTTGTCCTGCGAATATTTAGATTATCGTATTTATTTTATGTAGTACAAAGTATGTTATTGGATTTGCTTCGTTTGTCCTCACTCATAAAAAATCTGTTTTATTCCATGCGGCATTCCACCCACGTACTCACCTCGATAGATGATTCTTAACACTAGTAATCAAACAAAAACCTTTGTTATTTATTACAAACTGATACGACCATTTTTCCGCGTCCGAGTTATTATTGACTCTTAATGACACAATAAAAATATTTCCCGATTAGAAAAATTCCATCTAAAGAATCTTTTTGTTCCAAGTGTCTGTCAAAAACACACTGGAAGCCACAATAACAACAGTTACATAATACGCACACATATGTACAAAACACAAATTCAGACAGACAATTTGGTAAAAATCATCATTAGGTTTTAGACTGTAATGAATTTTATTTTAGTTACGCCAACGATTTAAATTCCAGGGGTATTTATAATTTGACGGAAATTGAATTTGCAGTAGTTCTATTTTTAGTTCTCGAGGGTAGGTTTGCAGACTAGCAACACTGGAGTCACCAACTGCACGATTTTTATGTTACTAAAATTGGAAGGTTAAACTATAATTGAAAATAAGCATAGAGATATCATAACTAGAGAGGCCCTATATGTTAAATTTTGAAACATCGAAAAAGTAACCTGACCACATTCGCTTATAAATGAAATAATGAGTACAAAATTACAGTAACTTACATAGCAGAACGTTAAAAAACAAATCAAAACACAAACAATGTGAGGGAAGCCGAAAGCAATCGATTTATTTAAACCTTAACTCACTTTTGAAGGTGGTTTCAATGAGGTTACACAGAGCTCCTGAGACCCCCAAAAAGATGTTTCAGGCCTCTTAATGTATTCAGATAGGCTATGCCCACTCTAGTTTATACTGTATCTATATGGAAATAGTATAAACAGTGTTAACATTTTCCATTGATTATTTAACTTATTCTTTGGAATTCACGCTTTATCATTGTTGAAATGTATTACAAACATAACTTGGAGGAAAGAATTTACTAATACAGATAAATTTATGCATACATAAATAAACAACAAAAAATAAATATATTATAATAATAATCTTGTTATGCTTATTTTGATCTTTTTATTCCGTTAAAGGAAAACTGTTTATTTTATCTTTCAATATGACCGACAGAGTCGGTTCCAGAAATCCAATTTATTCAGATTTCCGGTTGACTAAGTTTCGGGTTGTTTTTTCGTCTCGGTGATATTGTAATCTGTATTTTGATTCACTGGATGTCCAGTGCTTTCACATCGTTATTTTCTTGCCCAGGGCAATGTAGTGACAAAGCAATTAGAATTAAAAATACCAATTTGAAATTACTTTGCGTAAACGTTTTTAAAAGGAAAATATTGTTGCTGTGATACTAACCAATGTTGTGTGATATTTGAAACTTTCATTTTCCTGTAATATTGGCCCACATTTAATGCTTGGCTATACTGCAGAACAGGTCTTTCGTTCTCATAGTGAAAAAATGATTTATTTAATTTTAATTTTTCCCTATTAATACCGTAGGTATATAGGAAAGATATTGTGTTTTATTTGGATGACACAGAAATTATCTGTTGCAGGTAATTTTGATCTTCTGAGTGTTTCTTTAGAAAGTTTGTCATTATGTGTGTGTCTTATATCAGCGTATTATCGTGATAATGCTGTTGGGTTGAAACATAGTACAAAACTATTAGGATGGTTGTGCTATCCAAAACCTATTATTTATGACGTCATAAACCACCAAAATTTTATAAATGTATGAAACATGGAAATATGATTGAATTGATATGAGATTTGCACGCATCTAGAACTATATAAGACTAAAAAATTTGTCACGTTGCATCTCATTATCAGCATTAGTTCAATTTTTATCGAATTTCTCGTATACGTTTCTGAAAAAAAATTAAAAAATCGGAACGAAATCCAATTCAGTTAAAATTTAGTACAAATATATGTAATTAAAAAGTATACTAAGATTTGTTTCAATACGGCAAGTATATCTACGATTTTTGTTGAAGCATAAGAGGTAAGCAGCATCGAACGATGTTAGTGCCTACATAGGCGACCGCTGGGGACGAAACGAATTTATTTAATATCTGAGAACGTGCATAGGGAGTCTAAAGACGTGCTTGCAGTAAAGTTAGTGAGTTCAGGCTCTGTCGGCGCCCTGATGAGTTAGACGTAACGAAACAGAGTGGGACATGACATTATGTCGAGCCATCAATGATGACGAATGTCGATTGATGAAACAGTTCCCAGATGTAGCATTGCATTTTGCATGTTACATTTCCTAGGTGTCTCTCGCACAATTATATTGTGTTAGTGATTTTTATATTCTAAGGACGAGCGGAGAAAAGGTCCGAGGTATCCCGTACCCGATGTTTCATTCCATGTCTTGATTTATCGGTGACAAAAAGTCTTGAAGGTCTTGAAGGAACAATACAGTGATATTATAAAGTGACTGACTAGGTACGGTAAATATTGATTTCCTCGTATATTCTGCATAACTACCTTATGCTTTTGTTTAGACTTAACACCCTTATTTTCTATTCTGTTATAAGTTAACGTTTGTTTAGGCTCAGGCTTACTGTAAGCAGTTGGTTTTCTCCCCATCTAATCCTAATATTAAAATAATGTTCTTTATACTAAATTTTACTTGCTTGAAAGTTAAACTAAGCTTAAATTTAGTTCGATTGAGTATCCTTCTATAACCAAGTTATTTGTTTTTTGCATTACCCTACGTTATGTCTATTGACTTTTATTGGTAACTTCTTTATGATAATGACACAGTTCGAATACTCTATGCAAACTTTCTAAACCATTTGCCTTCACGGACCATTTCTGATCAAAAAAGTATCTTTATTTACTTCAATAACGTAGAAAATTTTCAGAACTTTTATGTTTCTTTTTTATATTGAATTTATTATAAAAGTCATAAAAAAGTGAATATTTTTAACCTTTAATAAAAATATCTTTCTGAAAACCTAACTTCAGTAACATAACTTGTCGCTGTGTAAATTGAGCGAAAGACGCCAAGGAAATGTTACAAGCAAAATGCTATACTACATCTGGGAACTGTTCTAATAATCGACATTCGTCATTATTGTTGGCTCGACATATTGTCGTGTCCTACTCTGATTTGCTACGTCTAATTCTTCAGTGCCCCAATAGAGCCTGAACTCACTTTAACCATTAATTAAAATTCCGAAGAATATAAAGTGATTTATTTACCAGAGGCGATAGTGCTCTCTTCCTGCCATAATTCTTGGCAGAGAAAGCATTTATTATTATCATACTACCGTGTTTTGCGAAACATGAATAATTGACACAATATAATCTTTTTCATCACGTCTAACTCGTTAGGGTGCCTTAATCTTCCAATATAAGGCTTATGTAAGCCTTACATAAGCCAAACAGAGTGAGGACATGCAATCATGTCGAGCTATTAATAATAATAAAAGTCCAATGATGGATCAGATCGCGGATGTGTAGCACTGCACTTTGCTTACATTTCCTAGTTGTCTCTGGCACAATAGTATAAAACTATTGTAGTATTATATTGTAAAACTATTATTCATGTGTAGCAAAACTCGGTAGTATCAAATGATAAGTTACATAAACTATGAACGGGGTTTAACCCAACCCAGCTATTTAACCAGAGCTGGATAAATGACTGCGGTTTTAAGTCGAAGTAGACACTCTCAACTATACTGGTCTTGGACCAGTACAGTAACACATACAAAATATATGAATGCCAAGAAACATTGAAATACATTATGCCAACTAATGGGTATTGCAAAATTTAAGATGTAATAGTAAATATCTAATAATATGTAATATGGGTTATTAAGAGGGGTTAATGTAACTATATATATTTTTTTATTTATTTATATTGTAATTTTTTGAAAATTCCGTACTTTACCCTTTCTAATTTTTCTAGTCTAATTTTATTTAATTTTTTATTAAGTCTCATCTTGCAGACACGTCTACAATTTTTCCCTCTAGATCTAAATAAAGATACGCTCTACTTACCTCTTCCTAGACCACTTTCATAATATCCTTTAATACCTATTTCAAACTCAATTATTTCAAGATGTTTAGTTTAATTGCACCCTTAAAATGTTTAAAGTTGAAATTTGACATGCCATGCTTTTCATTCATTATGCCTTTAACCACTAATTAACCTTTAATATTCTAAATTTACTTCTCTTAATCTACTATTTTCAACTTAAACTTGTCTATTGAGTTTAAGAGACTGAAAGTAGTTGAGTTTGGATGTTGTGACGCTTCAATAATAATTGTGTAAAGGAAACAGTTAGTGTAGCTAGTAGTAGTAGTTATATGGAAGAATGGTTGTAACTACCAAGCAAGTAGTCCATGTTGTTGGGCCCTTTTTGCCAGCCCTTTTTGCAGTGTTCTACTCCTTTTAATTTCAAGTGATGGTATATTTGATCTAACCTTGACTGTGAATTTATGTGGGTATATAGAAATGTGTATATGTATGTACACTTCCATATATTATGGAGATTTTGTATACATATGTATTATTCAGATATTATGGTTATGAGATATGCCTTATTTCAGATATTGATAGTTAAATGCAACAAGTTTCTATACAATTGGAATGGAGCAGTCACAGCTATTTGTATTATAACAATTGGCACAAGCTATTTATAGTAAACGTCAATTTTTATGACTTAACGTAAACGTCAAATTTAAGTACCACACTAATAAATTTTGTCATTGCTGTCAATATTTTTTCAACCAAACGTTGAAAAGCCATCAAATTTGTTTTACATTTCTTTTATTTTTTGCGGTCTAGCTGTATGCCATACGCTAACAGCTATTACGTCTATTACCTTATATACTGCAGCTTTTTCGTCCACTACCTTATATTATCTACATCACCAATTAAGCGATGGATTTAGGAAATTTTTAAAAAACAAAATACGCTAATGAGGTAACAAATTCGACTTTTTGAAATATCTCAAATTTTATTTAACTTTATGGTTATTTATATGTTCTTAAGTAAGCAAAAATAGATTCTATCTTAAGAGATGAAATATTGATACTTTTAACATTAATAATTTTTTTGATTCAAATAAAAAATTAACGTAATATTCTATCAGAATACTTCGTTGCTCAAATCCGTTTGTAGGTAAATATTTAACTTTGGTTTTATTTTTTACTTGTTTTTTCTGCCACAGTGATAACAGCCTCTTACTAAGTCGAGCGAGCATTGCGTATTTCGTAAATTGACAAAATTATTTGCAGAGTAACTGTTTAAAGGTAACTGAGATAGGTAATTCAAAGTCTGATTATATTGTTACCTATCAACTTTCCTCAGTCTTTCTCAATTTAATCAAAGTTCTTATAGTTCTCTTAAGTCTAATTATTCCATTTTAAAAACAGTAGTTTCGGAAATGAGAAGTTTCCACTATCATTGCATGATAAAAGATAAATAATTGTTTCATATTAACTCTTCTAAAAATCCTTAATTATAGAAAAGTAAGTCAAACTAACCAAAGAACAACACAAGGAATAATAATGAATGTAAAACTTACATGTGTGCCACCATACCGTAGCAAAATGTACCGGTCACATCGCTTATTCACACAAAAATATCCCTATTTTTATCTTTTATTTAGGTCCGACACTGTTACTCATTCGTTACTGTTATTACATTTTTTGGCAATTTTTTTGTTCATTTTTATTAAAAATTCTTTAAAAAAGTATCTTCCTTTCATTTTTTAGATCTAATAATTGGTTCACAGTTAATTGATTTTTGTTTTATTACTGGTCTACTTTTTTCGATCTAATTGCTATTTTCCGTTTTAATAGTAAAAGTTTAATACTGTTAATTGTTTTATACTCATTGCAATACTTTTCCCCGATCAAAAGAAGGTATAATTTATTAAATAATCTGAAATATATTAAGTATTTAATTATAATACCAGTTTTAACTATTTTTTACCTTCTTTATTGTTTTTGTGAAAGTTTTTATAATTTTGTTCGCATCAATTTAACCTTGTTCGCATCAATTGTGTCAATTAAATAATAATAATTTATTTAGTAGCATTATATTATTTATTTAGTTTATTTATTTATCTTACATACTTATACAGTCTGATCACCATCATCAATTTGTTTAACTGAAAATTACCTGAATTCAAGCGGTCGGTAAGGGAGGGGGATCATTTTTTCATATTGATTCCATTATTCCAAAACGCGTAAGGACATAATGGTTTCTGATAAGTTCAGCAAATATAATTTTTTATTCTCCCGATAGTTGCAGATGCTTTAAAAGCCAGTAAATAAAAATAAATAATTCTTAATAAAATGATTAATTTATAAAATTAAAATACATTAATAATCTACTGCTTAAATTTGATATTAAAAAAATATTATATTTTATGAGCCGGAAGTTAATCTCGTTCATTAACTTTTATTAGATTTGCAATTATTAAATATCGGAAGAATTAAAAAATATATAAAATAAGTTAATATTAAAAATTAATTTTAAAGGTTTAATATTGTTATTATTATTTAATTTGTTTTTAACTTTTTGAGCAAACACTTCTTTTTATGTTTCTTTTTTATGATTATTACATTCATTAAAATTAGACTTGAAAAAAGGAAGGGTCGGAAGGTGAACTAGAAGGGAAGTTTTATAATGGTGTATGAGAGAAAGAGATACAATGGAGATGAGAGAAAAATGAAAGAAATAAATTAAATGAAGAAAAAAAAGGAAAGTTAGATAAGAGAATGAGAAGGGTATAGAACATAAGTATGAAGAAAAGGAAAGTGAAATAAGTGTCTAAGAAGGATCAAGAGAGAATGAAATGTATAACGTTATGGTGAAAGAGTGAAAGATGTAAAACGTTATTAAAGAGAAACTAAGTGAGGTAAAATAAAGTAAGGTAGAGAGCGTTAAGGTACCAAAAAATATAAAGACGTGGAAAAAAGAAAGAAATTGTTATAGAAAGAGAGTAAGGTAGAATAAAGGTAGATTAGAAAATGGTGAGATTTAGGGTTTTGAGGGTTGAGAAGGAAATTTAAAGAGTCAGATAGTTGTATTGTAGACGCAATCTAAAAAGCGATAAAAAATAAAGAGAGAATATAATTTAATTAAAGAGAAAGAGATAGAGGATTATAGTTGAGAAAAAGAGAAAAAATAAAAAAAGGTTAGATAGACTAAATATGAATAGAGAGAGAGAGAGAGGTAAATTAGGTTAAAATAAAAAAATGGGTGAATACTATTATACGTAATTTAAAACTGTGATGAGTTTTTTTTTACGTTCAATCTCCTTTTTTGAAAGGACAAAACGTTGGTTTTTAGATGTTTAAAATATTATTGAAGGGCTGTTCTTGACAAGGTTTAATGGAGAGCTTTAATAAGATAAGTGGTTTGTAATTTAGTATGTAATGAAGGTCGGTTTTGTGATTTAGTTTGTAATGACGTCAATAAAATTTTACACACTGTCGAATAGAACGTGAAAAAAGTCTTATTAAATTCTATTTTTGTCTATTTTTGAATTAAAATTGGGTTTAAAATTTTGAATTATTATAACTGAGGTGAAAAAACTTAATTTATATGGAGACTATAAACGTAATCAAATTTCTGACCGCATGTCCAGATCCAAGTTGTTTTGCCTCTCATTAAAAATAATGATCAAACATTATATGGATACTATATACAAAACACTATACTGGGCGAAAATGTACTAAACGGCTTTTTAAACATTGCTTTTTTTAGTCATTTCTTTGTTGCTTAACATCACGGATTATCCATTTTCACTGCCTTCATAATATGCAGGATTGGTATGTGTCATGAAAATATAGAGACTTAGAAGAGCCTATGGAGCCTTCATATATTGTATACTACACTCATTTTTACTCCAATTTAATGCTTAATATATGATAATGCTGATACTTATCTATTGATAATATTTGTTTTAGGTAGTTGGTTTTTAAGACAGTCATACACTACAAATTGTAAGTTATTTTCATAAATTAAAAATTGGGTACAGGGAACGTCGGAACTTTTCCTCATTACATCGGATTCGCTACTTCTTCCTCCTCACTTCGGACTCGCTTCGCTCGTCCTCAGATAGAAAATACATCCGTTTCATTCTCAGCGGTCATCCATACAGCACTGACCAAGCTCGATGCTGCTTAACTTTTTAATAAAGATATAAAACTTAGCACATAGGTTAGTCTTGCACATGAGTGCATGCATGTCAAATCTCAATCTGAACCTAACATTTTTCCCCGCGTTTTATGATTTTTTGAAATTTTCACTGAGTCATTATTGCGGGTTATTGACACCATAAATAATTGTTTCCCAAACATCACAACTACAGCGGTAGACTGATTTTTGCACAAAGTTTCAACTTACCAGCATAAATACACTAGGAGCTACGATGATAACAGACACACAGACAACTTTGTGAAAACCACTTAGGAGGCCTTAAAACACCTGAAACGGATAACTCCGTTGACATCCCGGATTCGGATTTTTTGTAAACATTTTTCCAATGAAGAAAATAAAAAAAGGTTAAAGAAATGATAAATTTCACTACTAGTTGGGTATATTTAACTGAAGTTATATCGAGTTTATTTTAGGCCCCCTTACTAATTCTTCCAGCTCAAGTAATATCCAGATGTAATTATTAAATATCGGAAGAAGAATTAAAAATATATAAAATAAGTTAATATTAAAAATTAATTTTAAAGGTTTAATATTGTTATTATTATTTAATTTTTTTAACTTTTTGAGCAAACACTTCTTTTATGTTTCTTTTTTATAATTATTACATTCATTAAAATTAGACTTGAAAAAAAGGAAGGGTCGGAAGGTGAACTAGAAGGGAAGTTTTATAATGGTGTATGAGAGAAAGAGATACAATGGAGATGAGAGAAAATGAAAGAAATAAAATTAAATGAAAAAAAAAAAGGAAAGTTAGATAAGAGAATGAGAAGGGTATAGAACATAAGTATGAAGAAAAGGAAAGTGAAATAAGTGTCTAAGAAGGATCAAGAGAGAATGAAATGTATAACGTTATGGTGAAAGAGTGAAAGATGTAAAACGTTATTAAAGAGAAACTAAGTGAGGTAAAATAAAGTAAGGTAGAGAGCGTTAAGGTACCAAAAATATAAAGACGTGGAAAAAAAGAAAGAAATTGTTATAGAAAGAGAGTAAGGTAGAATAAAGGTAGATTAGAAAATGGTGAGATTTAGGTTTTGAGGGTTGAGAAGGAAATTTAAAGAGTCAGATAGTTGTATTGTAGACGCAATCTAAAAAGCGATAAAAAATAAAGAGAGAATATAATTTAATTAAAGAGAAAGAGATAGAGGATTATAGTTGAGAAAAAGAGAAAAAATAAAAAAAAAGGTTAGATAGACTAATATGAATAGAGAGAGAGAGAGATGTAAATTAGGTTAAAATAAAAAAATGGAGTGAATACTAATTATACGTAATTTAAAACTGTGATGAGTTTTTTTTACGTTCAATCTCCTTTTTTTGAAAGGACAAAACGTTGGTTTTTAGATGTTAAAATTATTGAAGGGCTGTTCTTGACAAGGTTTAATGGAGAGCTTTAATAAGATAAGTTGGTTTTGTAATTTAGTTTGTAATGAAGGTCGGTTTTGTGATTTAGTTTGTAATGACGTCAATTAAAATTTTACACACTGTCGAAGTAGAACGTGAAAAAAGTCTTATTAAAATTCTATTTTGTCTATTTTGAATTAAAATTGGGGTTTAAAATTTTGAATTATTATAACTGAGGTGAAAAAACTTAATTTATATGGAGACTATAAACGTAATCAAATTTCTGACCGCATGTCCAGATCCAAGTTGTTTTGCCTCTCATTAAAAATAATGATCAAACATTATATGGATACTTATACAAACACTATACTGGGCGAAAATGTACTAAACGGCTTTTTAAACATTGCTTTTTTTAGTCATTTCTTTGTTGCTTAACATCACGGATTATCCATTTTCACTGCCTTCATAATATGCAGGATTGGTATGTGCATGAAAATATAGAGACTTAGAAGAGCCTATGGAGCCTTCATATATTGTATACTACACTCATTTTTACTCCAATTTAATGCTTAATATATGATAATGCTGATACTTATCTATTTGATATATTTGTTTTAGGTAGTTGGTTTTTAAGACAGTCATACACTACAAATTGTAAGTTATTTTCATAAATTAAAAATTGGGTACAGGGAACGTCGGAACTTTTCCTCATTACATCGGATTCGCTACGTTCTTCCTCCTCACTTCGGACTCGCTTCGCTCGTCCTCAGATAGAAAATACATCCGTTTCATTCTCAGCGGTCATCCATACAGCACTGACCAAGCTCGATGCTGCTTAACTTTTAATAAAGATATAAAACTTAGCACATAGGTTAGTCTTGCACATGAGTGCATGCATGTCAAATCTCAATCTGAACCTAACATTTTTCCGCGTTTTATGATTTTTTGAAATTTTCACTGAGTCATTATTGCGGGTTATTGACACCATAAATAATTGTTTCCCAAACATCACAACTACAGCGGTAGACTGATTTTTGCACAAAGTTTCAACTTACCAGCATAAATACACTAGGAGCTACGATGATAACAGACACACAGACAACTTTGTGAAAACCACTTAGGAGGCCTTAAAACACCTGAAACGGATAACTCCGTTGACATCCCGGATTCGGATTTTTTGTAAACATTTTTCCAATGAAGAAAATAAAAAAAGGTTAAAGAAATGATAAATTTCACTACTAGTTGGGTATATTTAACTGAAGTTATATCGAGTTTATTTTAGGCCCCCTTACTAATTCTTCCAGCTCAAGTAATATCCAGATGTCATTAATATCAAATAAATATTTATCTAAAGAAAGATCTTATTTTTGACATTTGGTAAGCTTGGTCTTATTCAAGGCTGTTTCCCTTTGCCCAACCAGTCTTGCCATTTTTCCCAAGGGATTACTGACGGCATCAATCCCCTATTTAAGTATTTTGTCCCTTTATAAGCCTCAGTTATAAGAAGATTAATATCGACACTTGTTAAAGAAATGTAGGATTAACTTACTATTTCAATCCCAACCATATTTTACTTTAACTTTAAAACATAGAAAATATTAATAATATTTTTTTTAAAAGCTAAAATACTATGTTTTCTTCAGACTAAGGATAAAAGGTAAGAAAAGTACAATATCGGGTATGGAACACTTAGGAGCTCTTAATTAAAATTTAAAATATGCTTTGGTTATCTTCACTAAAATTTTAGCTCAGCTTAAAATTTTAACAATATTTTTATTAGAACGAAAGAATAAAAAGTATCTCCGCAGTTAAAGATTTAATTTAAAGTAAAGCAGAGCGCTTTTGACCTAACAAGAGGTCATCAGCAGTGCCAATTAAACAAATAAGACAAAAAAATTAAAAAACAAAACCTATACATAAAATTACAAGTTATACCAAAAAAAAAAAAAACATAAATTACACCACGGCTACTACCACTCGGGTCACTCGTAATTGTACATACTACATATTTAATAATATAATTGTACATATAATTTTACATATTTAATGCTATTCTTACTTTGTTTAAGATTATAAAGTTATGAACCCTAAGAAAATTAAAAATTACGAGAGTTAAAGCCTATGCAAAACTAATGTAGAAGTAATTTGACTTTTTAACGAAAGTGAAGAAACAAAAATAACCTAAATTTACTGCTTATATATAATTTAAGCTTTAATTTTTGTTTATTATATCAAGTAATTTTCATCTTAATTGGATGATTTTTAATTTGTTGCATTTTTTAAGGAAGCTATGACCATAACATATATACACTCACATACTGACATAAACTAGGTAAAAACTATTTAGGAGGTTTTATAACCTGAAACAGTTTTTCAGGCAATATCTCGGTTTCGGATTTTTAGTCTCAACACGATATATCTGTTATTGTATGTACCTATAGTGAATAAGGAAAAAATGTGCTGAATAATTTAATTAAATATTATAACATCAGATGATAAAACTAATTCTAAAGCCTATGCTGTGGTTTCACTTTATACAAAAGCTCTTATATTTAAACCATATTAAGCATATTAAGTCGTACTTAAAGCAATTTCATGCATAAAATATAAAATTATAATGAATTAAGGTCTAGACTGTATGTTTTGTTATGAAATGATAAAAACTCAAAACGGTGAGCTAATAGTTGTTTTGAAAAATCTCTTTTGTTTTTCCTCTAGCTAATAGGATTAATATTAATAGAATATAAACGTTATTAATGGTCCTTGCGGGAAACCCTTATTGGTATGAAAGCTGCTTTTACACAAGAATATATGATTATTAACTTATTTACTTAAGAATGCTCCTTTAAGGTTTTCTTGGGAATAATTATTCCCATGGATACAGGTAATTATCTGAATTATACAAGATTTTTCTTGGAATTTATCACCAACCTCTTTTATAGCTTGTTTTACTATTTATGAAATTGTTTTCTTTATTTTTCCTCACTATGTGGTTACACACAAAATAAATATCAAGTCTTCAGCTCAAAGAAAATTCCCTATATCCTCTTTATATTCTTAATTATTTATAAGAAAGGGTAAGAAAGAAGAATCGTAAAGATAGAACTGTAAAACTGCTTTTACTTCTTTTTATTTTAAACTGTATTGGATTTTAATGCTTTCTTTTTTATCGTTTTTTCTTCTTTGAAAGTTTTATAGTTGAAAGGTTTTAACAGCTTACGTGGTTTGTTACGCTACAAATTTTTATATTAAGCTGTAAATTGAAATGGTTTGATTAGGTTAGCTTTATTGCTAAAAAATATTTTCTTTGTTTAACATTATTTAACAGTTCCATCGATTCAGTAGGTGTAGGTACTATTTATTCTTAGCCCTTTGTCAACAATTATATTAATATGATGACACACATTCTACCAATAAATCTGTGTTTGATCCCATTGAGGCCTCATGGATTTTTATCCAAGGTTTAAAAACGTTTCGAATAATATACAAAAATCTGCTCAATTTTGAAGCTTTCGGCCACTAGTGGAAGATTTTACTTATTTTTTTAAATAAATATTTGATAATACTTTTTGTAATTTAAACATATAAATTCTGCTATATTTTCAAATGGTACAAAATCAAAATAATTATATACATTTATTATTTAAGAAAATTGTACTATTTTGATAGTTATTTTATGTCAGTTGATGTAATTTATTATAAACTTTAACAATTAGATAAAGCCTATAATACTACGTAAAGTTTGAAAATATAGGTAATTGGTTAACTTTTCATTACGTATGAATAAATCGTTCTAACGTATTCAAGTAGTGGATAGGAGTTGCTGTTTAAGCAAACTTTATGAGCCTTTATCAAGCTGTAGAAATAATCATGTAAACAACTAGTGGTAGTTATTTCTAAGTACCTGATATATCTTGTTACTAGAACGTTGTTGAAAGTTAAGCTGTATAACTTTTAAAAAATCATAAAGTTAATTCAGCACCAATTATACATTGTATTAAGAGAGCTGTTAGCCAGCTATTTGTTAGCATTAGCCACGTAAATGCTTGTGCCAAATACGATAAAGATGCAATATTTTAAAAACCATTTTTATATTGAGAGCAGCAGAGGTGCAGGTTCCTATTGTTGTTAAACTTAATTAAGCTCGAGCTGGTTTAAATTATAAAGGGCAAGTGACGATTTCGATGTTGATTTCGATAGCAGGTTATAGATAACGTAATAACTCAAGAAAGTTATCAGTCACCTTTTTCTAAAGGTGACAAACTTGTTAAAGGTTATAGCAAATTAAAAGCATAAGTATATATTTTTATCTAAATATAACGGACGTTATATTATAAGATATTAATTCACCTTCAATATCTTTTTATAAATTATATTAAAAGATGTATAAAATGTTTATGGTAAATACAAGGTATCATTGTTCCTATTCAACTATGTTTTTACTGTTACTCCTTTTGGTGTTAAAATAATATTTTTAAATATAATTATATCAATAATTATTTAAGTAACTTTTATTCAAGCTTCAAACTACGATAAGTAAATAAAACTTGTGCGATATTATCAGTCAAAAGTAGCTATAAATATACATATTGGTTGTGATTTTTTATGTAAAGAGTGGACCTCTCTCCACTTTTTGTGTATTATACTTTTTTGAAATTTCAAAAAATATATCCATTTTAGAGAATTACTTAACGAAATGAAAACGGCTTCTATTTTATCACTCGTTTAATTTTCATCGCTTCAATATTTTCCCTAAATACCTACAATGGTAGAGTGAGGATTAATAGGTTTTTATCAAAATTACTTCATTCCTTTTAAAATATATGAAAGTAAAATAAATAGATAACATTTGATACACATTTATTTTATTATTTTTTTTAAATTATTATACACAATTTATTGAAGACTACAGTCTTCAATTAATTGTCTATAAGTATTATCAACAGTCTATTAAACCTGTTCATTCATTTAAAATTATTGTTTCTATTATTCAGCTAGATTAATTATGTCTAATATGTTTCTTTGCAGTGCGAAAGTTGGGCATAAGTATTATTGTATTGTAGGCAATATTTAAAATGTATCGCAATTACTTAATGTATTAACTTTGGTTGATTTAATTTAAAAATATCCTTCTATAATATATTTCATTCTAAAGGTCTAATCTTCTACTGTTATAGAGGCTTAAAATGATTAAAAGGAGTTGCTGTAATCAATAAGGGATTATCATGCTTTGATTAAACACCATTTCACCCTTAAATTTCTCATTATTGTTTTAATCCCTCTTTGGATAATAATAAGGACGTATAATAGCTTGGCTGTTGTGAGTTGAAAACAAAACACTGAAAAATAAGGAAACTGCGTAAACACAGTGCGCATTAAATGCCATATAGATCATTGGATTCGTTTCACTCTGACATTCCTTCTTTTAATTAAGTAGAAACTTGTAAATATTTAATCAGAAAAATATTTTTTATTTTGTTGAAATAAAAAGTGCACGTAAAAACTACAGTTTATTGAAAAAATTATACCCATTTCTTTCACTTTCTAAAGATTTGATTTTTATTATTTTTTTTTTTGCTGTGTACTTGGAATAAAAAGTGGAATTTATAATTATCTGAATGGTCACTTTGGAGTATTCTATGTAAACAGATATTTTTAATTTAAATTTTACTTATTTTTTTATTTTATAAAATAATACTTATTTTAAAAAAATCAAATTTTCCAAATACCTGTACGAGTATAAACGAAAATACCTCGTACAGTATAAACAAAGAAGAGTGTGAAAACGGAATTTATCATGTTGTTACATACTGTTCGAAGAGCGTTTTTTGTATGTTTTACTCAAAAACGTTTTTTAAAAGAACACAAAAAATCAAATTTGTTATGCTAGAATATAAGATTTAGTACCAACACACAAACTCGAATTTTTTGTGTACTTTCTTTTTCTCATTTATACCGTAGGTACATAGAAAAATAACTATTTTTATTATTTTTTAATTCAATTATACATTTATGATATCAATTAAATTAACGAAGAATTTTACATTTAACTTTAAATTAAAATCAAGCACCCGTGTATTCATATATTAATACCAACATATAACCCAAGTGTAAATGTAATTACAGTAATAGTTTCAATTTTTATCATGTGACATATATTGACACACACACACACACACACAACACACACACACACACACACACACACACAACACACACACACACACATATATATATATATATATATATATATATATATATATATATATATATATAATATATATATATATATTATATATATATATTGTGTGTGTGTGTGTGTGTGTGTGTGTGTGTGGTGTATATAGTACTTTTTGAATCACTAATACTTAGCACTGGCTAGCAAGGTCAGCATCTAGATGGTTAACTTCTGAGAATAATTCAGATGTTTCTACTGTCTCACACTAACCAAGCAGGTCTGAAGATAGAAATTAGATGATTTCCGCATACAAAGGACGAGCGAAGCGATTTCAAGTAGTATTTACTACTTGAAACATGGCTTATCTATTTCCTTTCTTTATTTATTTTTGTGCACATAGTAATAATATAATTGAATAGTTTATTTTGTGCAATATCAAGAAAAATATCAGAAATATTTTTATTTAAACAAATGTTCAGAGAGAATTTTACGCATACAGCATCATTTTTATAGCGGAAAGTTTGCACTCAACAATATCAACCCTCTATGTATTGAAAATACATATATTGAAGTTACTTTCCTGTATGCTTCTTTGTATTTCTACTCTTGTGCTTTATATAGAGAGTATACTCAATGCTTATACTTTAATGCTTATTGTATTTGCATTCCTTTTTTTATATAGGTTAAACAAATCGGGTACCGGGGTACCTCAGAACTTTACCTCATCACATCGGATTAGCTACGCTCAACCCCCAAAATACACGAGCGTTAAATGTATATTGCACAACATATACATAACTTTTATATGTAGTTAAATACATCCATTTGAATCCCAGCGGTCAATATCCAGGCACTGGCCATTCTTAATACTGCTTAACTTTTTGCTATCAAACAAAAATAATGGATGTACTTGTTGTTTTGAATGAAATTTAGTAAACTTATTTATTAAGTTTATTATTATTATTAATTTTTTATTATTTTAATTATTATTATTTATTATTTATTATTTATTTTTTTATTAAGTTTATTATTATTATAATTTATTTATATATAATTATTATTATTTATTATTTTATTTATTAAGGGTATACTCGGTATACCATCACCGTCTCCTTGGCCGAGGTCGTTAAGGCGTTAGTCTTTACACTGACCTTTGACACTCACAGAGGTCTGGGGTTCGTATCCCAGGTTACGCTCTCAGTTTATAGAAGATTATTGTTAAGATAAATTATCGCCAACTTTAGAATTCACTTTGAACGTAACGGTTGCTACTACCACCCGAGGTTGTTCCCGCAGGGGTTATCCCTGATGAGCCGCAAGGCTCTAAACGGGCATTATTATTATTATTATTATACTCGATATAATCTTGTACCGAATTTTATTCCAGTTGGATTATTTGACGATTTTTTATTTATTTTTTTTTCAAAAAAGTACAGAAGCCTTTTGATAAAAATTAAACTAATACTGATAATGGCATGACAGCCCATATATTAGTCTTATACATGACAACATTTTCCGCCTTTTATGGCTTTTTCGAAAGAAATTGCTGAGTCATTGCGGGTTAATAATATCATAAAAAATATATTCCGGATAGCAAACCTACACCTATAGACTGATTTTTGTACAAAGTGTCAGCTCTCTAGCATTAATACACTGGAAGCTACGATGACAACAGACACACACACATACAGACAGACATCTTTGTGAAAACCACTTAGAAGGCCTTAAAACTATTAATACGGATAATTCAGGAGATATCCCGGTTTCGTTTTTTTTTGCAAACACAATACTTTCCTATATACCTACAGTATAAATGAGTAAAAGTAAAAAGAAAGTATCCAATAGCTTTATAGGTATTTTAGAGAGGTCCTTCCAATAGTAGGTGTTTTGTATTTTCTCTTCGCTTGTTACAATCAATCACATAAAACTATACAACTAATTTGATTACACTCGATTTGATGTCCAATTTCAAAAAGCATAATCTTATTTATATTTTGAAATCTGAAAAATTGAACAATGAAAGTACACGTTGAAACATTATAGCAAGAAGACTGACATATGCAATTTATATTCTAATCTAACATGTGCAAACAATCAAATGGAAATCGTAAAAACAACTGCGTTTGTTAACAATTCTGTACAACATATTAGTTTGTTCTTTTAAATGTTATATCTTACTATAATCCTTTTTATTGAGCTATTAAATAGTAATATTAGAATTCAACAAAAACTTTTAACACGACATGAATTTAAACTTTTTACTGATAAAGCAATTTAAAACCCTTTTACGACAATATGTTTTATATTACTCGGATTACTGTTTTTCGAGGTATTATTATTGTAGTAAAATATTCTTAAATGTTTTTGAGTTTATATATTTTCTATATATAATTTGATAGTAGGATTTTTGCAAAACATGTTAACTATACATGTTTTATTAGTTCTACTTAGTAAGAAAATGTCAATGCCCCATGTTTTATAGGACATGGCTTTTTTATTACACTCATGGATAAATATCCATTAATAATTTTTCCTAATGATCGTAGCTTTTCATTTTTAATTGCTTCTTTCTGGCGACTATCGCATAAATATAATAAAAATCAAACATATTAATTAATTTTGATAGTCATAAACAGAATTGTAAGAGACAGTTTTTGTATTTAAGGACATTATTTAGTTATTTATTGTTTATTATTTATTTATTTATTTTGTTATTAAGGAACATTTTTTCATAGAAAATTTTGCTGAAAATTACTTATCGACTTACCGCCCTCGGCGCACCACAGCGTCTAACTCTCGGGCCCTATTCCTGTCTGGCTTTTGCGGCCCCAATGTTGTTTTATATTATTTGTGTTTTATTATTTATTTCTGATATATGCCATTTTGCCATGTATCAAGCGAATTTTCATCGTCTCGCCCCTACAGGCTCGTTCTCCGGGTCGTGAGGG
>JACMZG010001863.1:15517712-15535775 GCA_018340805.1 Microvelia longipes | reverse complement strand
AAAGAACTATTTGTAAGTCATTATAATTCTTTGTCTCACCTCAGACCAATATTTCTTAAACAAACAGTTATCATAAACAGAAGAAAGGTTTAACTATGGTCTTCATCCCCAAATATACTCCACGAAAATCCTAGATATAGCCAACAATATCAATAGAAACATTCAATTCACATTAGAAGACAAATTGATTCCAATTAAGTTTTCATGATACACTTATACGAAAAGAACCTAATCGAGTTTGACTAGCCAACTATACATAAAGCCTTTTTACAAATGGATTAATATTACTATGGAACAGAACAATCCCTACTAACAAAAAGATCGGGATTATCAAGGAGAAAAAATCAGATAGGAAGATTATCATCACAAAGAAATGGAATTAGTATCACTTAATAGTATCAACAAAACTACTATTAATGAAATTTCGCTGGAATGATTATCCGGAGACTGTCATATCAAAATATCTGTCAACAAAATTATTATGGATGAATTATTAAAAAATAAAAATAAAAAAGAAACGAATAATAATTAACCTACCATATATCAATGAAAAATGTAGTTACATTGTGCAGAATATTATTTTACAAATCGAGGATCACTCAAAACAAACCCCTGGAATTCAACGTGAAAACCTCCGATGAATACTCCTGTGGCTAAAATGCAAATGTAATAAAAAAAATGTAACTTATGATAATTATTTTGTATCATATAAATAATCATACACGAGGCAAAAAATTTAAGAACAATCAGAACCAGAATCAAAGAACTACCTTAAACAGAAGGAGAAGTGAGGTCTACAAACATTTCATACACAATCATAATTACTCATTGCTGACTTACAATAATATAAATCGGAAAAATATTAAATCCCCCTATATCTCGGCAATCCAGTAGAAAACAACACGGACGAAATATTAATCAAGATTATACAAGATTTTATGTAATTTTAATAATATTATCCAATCAAAATCAGGACAAAGCAATAAAATTTAACAAAATTCTTTATTTACAAATAATTGAATAATCAAACACAACACTGAAGAAGATAAAATCGAAAAGAATTTTAAATATATTAATCTTAATAAAAAAAAATTAAAAAAAGTAATTTTCTAAATTTTGCTGAAAAATAAGTCCTTGCGTCGGATTTTTTAAGAATGGCCAATTGTTTCGCGTATACACCTTGATATGTGACACTGTCGAGCGGTGCTGATATAAACTCTAAATCTAATTTCCAGATGAGCAAAATGCTCCATATCATCAAAGAGCCTCCGCCGAAATTTCTCTTTGAAAAGTACAATGGATCCTTTCTTAAATCCCGCCAATATCCGTTATAACCATCAGGGCCATCCAGATTAAATTTTTTCTCATCGCTGAATACCACTTTCTTCCATTCGGTAGTCCAAGACATGTGGTTTCGACGTACTGCAGACGTACCAATTTGTGGAATATTTCAGATTCGGGCAAGTCACCGTTTTTGCACGGACAATGTTGGAATCACGATTTAAGGTATTCCAAATCGTTGTCTTGCTCACATTTAACTTTAGTGATCTCCTGATGTCATTGCAGCTGTTTGTTTGTGTTATACTGCGTTTCTAATGTGTCTTTCGGATCTGGGAGATGTGCTTTTGGCCTTCCTGTGCTTTTATTTTGCCCATATGTTTGATTTCTTTGACAAATAATTTGTAACTACCTTTTAATGGCATAATAGACATTTATGAACATGTTACAGATAACAAGTACCGTAAATGATCGATTCAGGATTCTTGCAATGGACGCCTTCTTATGACCACAACTAATCAAACCATCTATTTTTCTTGTTCGTACTCGGTCAATTTTTGTCTCGGGGCATTTTAATTAACAATATTTACTGTTAAAATATTTTAGAGTTCATAAATAAGAATTTAATTAATATTACCTGTTATTTTAAAATCTCTTATATTTATGAACGCAACAATTTTAAATAATGCAAAATATTTATGGATAATTACTTCAACTAAACAAAACTAAGTATATATATGTGATTTTATATATGCAAATATTTGCAAAATTTTGTACTGATCGCGTTGAAAATTCACAAAGAATAATCCTTAAAATATTAAAATCTCTTTAATTAATGACGCATGGTATTAATAAATTTCATTTCATTGTAACAAAAATAATTAACAAGGAAAATATTTTTCTAGAACTATTTTTGCGTAATATTTATATTTTATAATTTTAAATTTTTATTTACATATTTTTTAATTTTAAAAGTAAAAAGATTAAATTTTCAATTAAAATCATTTGAGATTATATGTAATAAATATTTAAAAATAATATGATAATAAGAAGATTAAATTAGATTAGGAATTTTCTCACATGACTTTTATTAATGAAATAAAGATGTTTATTATAATCTTCATAAGAAATCAATAAACAAAACTGAATAAATTAATTTTTACATAAAATTTACCTTATAAAATTTATACTTATTTAAACACATGTACCAAAAAATTAAAAAGCGTAAATTATTTTACATTAAGTTGAATGACTTTTATTTTTTAGATAATATAAAATTATTATTCTATATAATTCTATTATATATAATTCTATTATATTTAGTATTATTTTGTAATAATTAATAAGTAAATAAATATACAATGGATGTAGTTGTTGAGATTTTCTCGATGTTTTATTTCTCGAGAAGCGATTTATTTTGATTCTTCTCGAGATTCTCGAAGATTTCCGAGAATTGACAATATATATATTTGCGTTAAAATGGCGAATCAAGACAGCAAAATCATATACGTAATGTGGTAAACATACAAAATAAAAAAATGGAAACAACAAATATTGAAATTACGAATTTTATTCAAAAATATTAAATATATTAGTACATAATAGTAAAACAAAAACACAATAAATAATAAATGAATTTTTTACATTTCTTTATATTCTATTAGTTACATAAAAATTACATATAAGAGTCACATTACGAAACACCTCACAACATATATACTCCCATTCAAATAAAATTCTTGGTGATATATCAACGACCATGGCTTAGGAAAAAGCCTTGGTTCTTCGGGAGACTCCTCTGTTAAGCTCAGAGTTACAACTGGCTTTCTGTGGCCAACCATTATAGCTTATGCCTTGAGGTGTATTAGCACGTATATAGGCGACGGACTACGCATAAACGCACCCTTTTAGGCTCTCACCAGCTCTCTACTGGTTTCTACACCTATACACTTGATGTGTAATACCACACCCGAGTTCATCTATAGGTGGCGTTGAATGAAAGGGGCATGCCTTTTACTGCTTACCAAACAGATTCATTTTCCTCTCAATTTTTATTTTTTCATGTTTGCACCAACCAACCCTTCCTAATGCTTTCTCTCATCATTTTACTCCTTCCTTCCCCCTACTATCCTCCCTTGTATTAACAAAAACAAAAAAATAAAAATTGAATAATGATATAAAATTGGAAATTGCAATTTTGCAATTATTGAATTCTTTTATCTCAAATATTATAATAATATAAAGTCCACCATTTGGTAATCAGATTTATTTACAAGTAGATAGAAACGGGTGATATACAACACATTTTCAAATAATACTTGTTCAAATGTAATTTCTACCCCATTCTGAATAAGTATCTTCAAATAAAATCACATAATATTAACTAATAATTTCTGCAAGAAATTTAATTTTGTTATGAGAAAAATGAAAATCAAATCAATTTCTCAAGAAATTCTAGAGAAAGAAATTTGAGAACAAACATAAATGGAGTATAATAAAGAACGTTAAAAAAAAATAAGTTCTAGTATTTTCAAATTTGGATTTATAAATTATTATATATTTAATTAATTATATTTAATTATATTTAATTAAAGTAAATTAAGTTTTAAAAAATCTGTAACAAAACTAAAAAGAAATTCATTGAAATTTATTGGTTGTTAAAGAAAAAATACGAAATATTTCAAACAAAATACTATGAAATCCATGGATAAAAGCAACATTTTCTAAATGTAATTAAATACCTATTAATATTCATTAAATTTATTACTGTAAATAAATTTTATTAAATACAAAGCGTCTGATCAAAATGTTGTTTTTTTTGTTTTGGTTTCATATTTCTTTGTTCGAATATTTCATAGAATTTTCCTGAAAAAAATAATAGTCGAAATTCCAAATAAAGAGATATAAACCAAACAGAAAAATACATTCTGATCGAAGCTGTTATTTTAAAAAATTTAATGAAATCTCAATGCGATCAATGGTTAAATCCAACAATTATTTTCAGAATAATTGTAATTATAAAATACATATTAATAACACTAAATAAAAATTATGAATATAAAATATCAGATATTATAAACATTAAAAAAAACTATATTTTGCATGTTTATTATTTTTTTCTTAGTATATAAATTTTGTAGTACAAATGAATGAAGCTAGACAATATTTTTCTTATTTTAATAATAATATTAATAATAATAATAATAATTAATATAATAATAATAATAATGAATAATAATAATAATAATAATAATAATAATAATAATAATAATAATAATAATAATAATAATAATAATAATAATATAATAATAATAATAAAATATAAATAATAATAATAATAATTTAATTTTGTTTTACCAAAATATTAATGACATGATATTCATGAAAATTCATACTCAAGATGTTATCATTTATAAATAATTATAAATAATCATCAATTATTTGGAAATAACACGAAATTCTGTAATGACATCGAAATAAAAAAATAATTTAATTGAAAAAATAGAAATAATTAATAATTGGTAAAATCAATTTATGAAACATTAATTTTTCCCAGCTGTTTTATTCAAGGACAAAATTCAATAAAGTATTAAAGTTTTGAATGATAAATTTTGATGTTTTGTAGCATACAACAGAAAATGTCTAATTATTTTACGAATTTCGTCACCAAATAAACTAAGATTTGAAACTTATTTAACTAAAGAATTATAACAAAATAATACAAAAGTATTTAAGTTTCAGTTCTAATTTTTTTAATAAAAAAAAAATATAAAGTGGCATCTAGATTATTCAATCATTTACCGTGCCATTTGCACAGGTCATGGAAGCTTTTATTGCGGTAGAAAAAGTCTTTGAACAATATTTCACAAATATTTTGAAATGCTGAAGATCTACAGGACCGACCTATAGTCACAAATATTAAACTTTTATAAATTTTCCCATATTTCTTTAAATAAATATTGCATTCTAATTAATGTTAATATTCTTTATATTTATATTATTATATTTAGTTATATTAGTAATTGTAAAATATTTAATTTGTGCCTACGAAAAATTGCCCGTATCCACATTACAGATACAGATTTATACTGAAGAAATTGGCACGTGATAATTTCACCAAGGTCAAATTACACTAAGAAAATAACATAATGTATGTTGCTGAGATTTCTAAAGCGTAATCAATTTAATGAGTACAGAAAGGACATATGAATAAATGTGATTATTACGATTAATGAGATATAATACCAAATTTTATTGATTTTGTATTAACAAATTTTAATTACATGTACCACACGTAATATGTACCATTGTTAGTACAATAATGTAATTCAGTGGGGTTTTTAAATGTTATCTAGTTTAATCTATTAAAATTCAAAATTAAGATATACAGACATTCTTGTATTGGAAGAAAATGTCGCCCAAAAATATAATAGTTCTTTCTTTTATTATAATCTTTTTATTTTCTAAGAAACGTGTTAATCTTCCATTGTTCTGTAATATAATTGAAAGTGGATAGAATGGAATCTATCAGTAAAATCATTCAAAATTCAACAATGACCTTCTCATCTTATTGTATTAAATTGTAATTAAAGTTAATGTTGATATTACAATGTTTTTTTTTATCATTTTTAGAATATTTTAATGGACGTTTTGTAGCAATTTGAAATAATTTATACAGTGATAGATTAAATAAATCTTTAACTGTCATTAAATCATTAAAATAATAATTAGTCATTTGTGGAATTTTTTATAAAGTATGGCTTTATTTTTATTTTTAATAATTTGTACTGATAATTAATTAAAACTTTTTATTTTTTTAAAGGGTTCTCAAATTTACCTATTTAATAAGAAAATTTGTAAAATAATGCAATGACATTTGTTAAATTTTATATTCAATACAATGTTATTAAAGTGAAGCCCAGGGTTATGCCGTTTTATATTCTCTTCTATGCATTTTTATATTCTCTTTTATGCATTTTTATATTCTCTTTCTATGCAATTTTATATTCTCTTCTTTATTTTTTAATTTATTTCTTATTTAATTTTTAAAATAAAATGACACAACATGAATTTTTTATTAGACATAAATATAGACAAAGAATTTATTCAAATGAAATGTTCTCTTCTTCTGGCTTTCTCCAGCCATTTAACCATATTATTAAAAAAACCTTGACATTCGCTACCGAATAATTCATTAGATCCTAAAATTAGATCTAGAGTTCTTCATTGTCAAACTACTATCACTAGAACGAACAGTACAAAACTTGGATTTAAGCATTGAGAAAACTCTTCAATTGGATTTAGCTCAGGAGAATATAGAGTTATGAACTTATAAACAATATTATTATTTCTTAGTAAATCTTAGTAAATTTTCGGAAATTTATATATAAAATAATTACATCCTAGTAATTAAATTGTACTAAATTGTTCATAAAAATAAAATCTTAAGTTAATATCGGTATTTAATTTTTTATTAAATAAGAATATAAAAATGCATAAAAGAGAATATAAAAATGCATAGAAGAGAATGCATAGAAGAGAATATAAAAATGCATAATATAAAATGCATATAAATGCATAGAAAGAGAATATAAAATGCATAAAAAGAGAATATAAAATGCATAAAAGAGAATATAAAAATGCATAGAAGAGAATATAAAATGCATAAAAGGAATATAAAAATGCATAAAAGAGAATATAAAAATGCATAAAAGATAGAAATATAAAATGCATAGAAGAGAATAATATATATAAAATGCATAGAAGAGATATAAAAATGCATAGAAGAGAATATAAAAATGCAATAAAAGCATAGAAGAGAATATAAAAATGCATAAAAGAGAATGAAAATATAAAATGCATAGAAGAGAATATAAAAATGCATAAAAGAGAAATATAAAATGCATAAAAGAGAATATAAAATGCAAGAAGAGAATATAAAAATGCATAGAAGAGAATATAAAAATGCATATATAAAATGCATATAAAAATGCATAGAAGAGAATATAAAAATGCATAGAAGTATAAATGGAAGAGAATATAAAAATGCATAAAAGAGAATAGATAGAATATAAAAATGCATAAAGAAATATAAAATGCATAAAGGAATATAAAAATGCATAGAATATAAAATGCATAGAAGGAATATAAAAATGCATAGAAGAGAATATAAAAATGCATAGAAAATATAAAATCATAGAAGAGAATATAAAACATAGAAAATATAAAAATGCATAGAAGAGAATATAAAAAAATGCATAGAAGAGAATATAAAAATGCATAGAAGGAATATAAAAATGCATAGAATGGAAATATAAAAATGCCATAAAAGGATATAAAATGCATAGAAGAATATAAAAATGCATAGAATGAATATAAAAATGCATAGAAGGGAATATAAAAATGAATATAAAAATGCATAGAAGAGAATATAAAAAGAAAATACATAAAAGGGAATATAAAAATGCATAGAATGGAATATAAAAATGCATAGAATGGAATATAAAAAATGCATAGAAGGGAATATAAAAATGCATAGATGGAATAAAAAATGCATAGAAATATAAAAATGCATAGAAGATATAAAATGCATAAAAGAATAAAAATGCATATATATAAAATGCATAGAAGAGAATGAAGGAATATAAAAATGCATAGGGAATATAAAAATGCATAGAATGGAATATAAAATGCATAGAAGAGAATATAAAATGCATAGAAGGAATATAAAAATGCATAGAAGGAATATAAAATGCATAGAAGAATATAAAAATGCATAGAAGAATATAAAGCATTAATATAAAATGCATAGAATGGAATATAAAAATGCATTAGAAGGAATATAAAAATGCATAGAATGGAATATAAATTCATAGAAGGAATATAAAAATTATAGCATATAAAATGCATAGAAGGGAATATAAAAATGCATAGAAGAGAATATAAAATGCATAAAGGAATATAAAAATGCATACATAAAAAAAAATGCATATGAATATAAAAATGCATAGAATGGAATGCATAGAAGAGAATATAAAATCATTGAATTTTTGAACAGATAATTTTCAGAAAGAAAATTGCAAAAAACAAATTAAATTAAAATCATTTCATTTTAATTTTAAAAAACAATTATTTTAAATTTATAAATTTTTATTTTACCTATTTAGTCGCTTACATTTTACTTAAAAACTAAAAAAAAAATTAATTTAATAATAAATCCATCATTATTTTAAAATAGAAATTATAGAATAATAACAATAATAATTTTTAAAAATACAAATCAAATCGTTTAAAGCAGTGCTGTCTAACTCGTAGTCCGCGAGCCAATTGTGATTCACGAAAATCAATGAACAATTTTGTATGATTGGTTGTTATTTCGTTTATTGTCTCATGAATGAAACGCATAATTTAAGAAGCTAAACACCCTAATCTTATAAGTTATAACTTTTACATACTTATAAAATATAGGTTAGTAACAATTTTCCCTAGACTCTTTGTTCTAAAGGAGGAATTCGCCCATTCACAAACCCAGCTTTAAATCAAAAAATGAAAATCATTGAATGATGAACATTTGGAAGACTTGGTGAGAATCACGATATCTCAGAATGAACCACGAGTTAAAACACCTTGCAGCCTCCATTCAGGGTCAGCCTCTCATTAAAACGGTTTACTTGCGAAACAGCATGATAAATGACGATGAAGGATATCATTGTGAACTGTATTGTACTTTGTTTTGTAATAAAGTTTTTAAAGTTTTGAAGCACTATTTTGTTTACAATTTTAAGTGTACATTCCGAAGTTTTTGGATGATATATATGTTTGTTCCATTTGAGGTATCAATTTTTATCTGACAAGAAGAAAGGGGAAGCATATGGTACGCCGAATAATGGCTTGTTTAGGAATTGGCCTGTGGTACAAAATTTTGGACAGCACTAGTTTAAAGTATTTTAAATATTTTATTATAATTTTGATTTATATAGATAATTATTATATAATAATATAGATAATATATAATAATAATAATAATATAATAATAATAATAATAATAATAATATATATATAATATAATATATAATATATATATAATATATATAAATAATAATAATAATAATATATAAATAATAATATATATAATATATAATATAATATATAATAATAATAATAATAAATAATACTATATAATAGAATAATAATAAATAAATAATAAAATAATAATAAAAAATAAAATATAATAGAAATATTATAAATATGAATGAATATAATAATTTGTTATAAGCTAATAGTATAAGCTTTAAATGAAATAAATAAAAAAAACTATAATATTAATAAAATTAATTATTAGAAAATAAAATACAAAATAATTATTTATAATTTTTAACTTTCAAAAACTTTAAAACTGGAAGCAATTGAAAATTTAATTATTAGTAAGTTAAAAAGGAATAAACAAATATTCATAAATCGATCACATTATTTCAAATCAAAATACTGTCATTTTTAAACAAAAAGTATTTAGCATTAATTATAAAACTTGTCATATGTTTAACAGGTCGAAATTTATTCAGTATAGAAAAAAGAGTTCAATTTTAATATTGTTTTATTTGTTGAATTTTAATTGCTTTAATTTTGAATTAATGTTTTTTACGAGTGTATTTGATTTGTATTTTCTAAAAGTGTAATGAAATGCTTTTATTTTATGAATTAAAACAATTTTAAAAAAATTAAAATATATAATTAAATATATTTATAAACATTAATTTCTTTCTACCCATTAACATAGCAATAATTACCTCAATTATTGTCTAATCAATATTTATTAAAAATTATAATTATATGTGATTTAGGTAAAATTAAGAACAACAAAATAGTGAATATTTTTATGTTTTTTAAAGTTAAATTACAATTTAAACTTGTGATTAGATCTGCTTTGGAAATAAATTTAAATCTAATATATTTGAGGTTTTGTGCGAAAACTCGAAGTCTTACTTCCTTACTAAATAACAATGAAAACTGTAAATCAAATTTGAAAATGTGATTCTTCAAATAATAGATAAGATCGTTTATACCAAATAGTAAATATAATAATGATATTTATAATAATGGTAATAATAATACAGTCCAACCTCTTCATGCGGACACGTCTAAAATCCAGGCCGTTTATGTTGGCCTGGGAATATTAGTTTATATTTCCTTTAGTAACTGCTCCCCACTAACGAGACACTCTCTTTTCCAAACAGCGGCAGTCAATAACATTAAATTTTATCTGGCATTGTAAATTATCTCCTACAGGCGGATAGCAGTTTGATTTCAATACTTTAATTATTTCACGACTTCAGTGTTTTTGTCATTCGATTAGGTATTATGATGAATACACAGACAGTTGTAGTTACTTAGGTGCATGTGTATGTATGACCCAGTTTTGATTAGCAAATTAGTGACAAATTGAAAGATTTAAATCGATTTATATAATAAACTGATCTGCATTGGATTACATCTAATTCTTTGAAACCAACTCACTCCAAGAATGAATTATCATTGAAACAGAAAGTTACTTTAATTGCTGATCATGAAACGTCTAAAGATGTTGTAAAAAACTAGCAGTTAAGTTTGGAATAATAAAAACTCTAACATCAGAAATTCTCAATTTTAAACCAGAATTAATTACCTCGTACCAAACAACTGATAACAATGATTTGAAGCGTGTTTGTTATTTCATGATGAGAAACAAAATTACTTAATACTGCAAGCGAGCACTGACGCACAACATTCATATCAGTGGTTCACACATTCAGGAGAATGCTCTAAAATGCTCTAAATAAAATAGGTATTAAGTACTTCAAGGCATCAAAATGGTTTGCTCGATAAATTTATAAATAAATAAATCGTCATAGCATTTGTATCGCAATACTATCTAGTTAATTTACTGCTTCTTTTCACCAAAGACAGTAATTTCCAATAATGACAATTGGTGTGCATTGTAGGTATGTATAAATGTACATTCGACATTTAAAAATAAGTCCCTATGATCCCGTATTATTTCATAACATTTTCTTAATTTTAAGTATCGCACATAATATAGTACAGTAGACATTTATTTAAGTACACCTTTGTCAGCCGGACTTTCCATAAACCGGAAAATGTTGTCTTGTCTTCCAGGTGTCCGGTTTATGGAGGTTGGGCTGGAAAAATTTAAATTACGGAAATTTTAAAAGCAAAAGTTTAGTAACTTTAGTAAGTAAAGGATTTAAACAATTTAAAAGCAAGTTATTAAAATATAGTAATAACTCCTTAAATTTCAAAGTTCTTTCGCAGTTATATAAAATCATAAATATGTTAAGTAATAAATCTAAAACACCAATTCAATTGAGTTTTATCTTGTTTATAAATAAAAATGTAATGCCGCATAGATTGGAGAGACTTCCGTCATCTCTGTACAAAAATTCTGGAGCTACGTCGTATTGGTAGTGGTAGTAATATCTTAAAAGCAAATCAGTTATTAGTATAAATCATTTTAAAACTTTGTGCAGAAACTTTAAAGATTATTAGTAGAGAATATTATTAAGAAATTAATGTTCTGAATTAATTTTATTTATTGGAAAGATTACATAATTTATTGCATAATCAGAATTTTTAATATGTAAGAACTTTAAATGGGTTAAATATTTGATAACAGTTAATCTGTTGAAACACGTAATACAAAAATACATCTTAAAGCGCGTTTAAAACCTTTTAGTAAAAAAGTGTCATTATTTTTTGATTATTTAACTAATAAATTTACTTATGATTTCAGCTTTAGTTCATACTTGAACTTTTATGAATGCGATCAGTAGTTAAGTACACAAATTATTGTATTTGTAAAAATTATCGTTGAGATTTTCATTTCAAAATTTTCTCTGCAAACTGAATTGAACTTTAACTAGTACCTTAACTAAAATCTTAATTGAAGTTATATAAATAATGAATTGACTCTGAAATTCATTACATATTAAATTCATAATTTCATCACTTATTATCAAAATGTTTTTTCACGTTCTATTTTTTATTATTATTACTATTATTTAACTAATTACCCGGCATTTGATAATGAGAAGAGAATAATGAAAGAGGCTTTGATAGTCACAAAAAGTCAATATGAGAAATTTTACAAGAAGAATTAAATAAAAACAAAAGTCTGTACTAAATTTGTTCTGCACTCCTTAACCAACGAACAAAAATTCAGTACTATTGCATGCACATTACAAATACGTCAGTTTAGATGCTAGAAATTACGTGAATTTCCTGAAATCAATTGGATCAGGTGATGAAATATAGTGCTTTCGATATGACCAAAAACAAAAACATAAAGACCGGAATGGAGGAAAAAGAACTCGCCTCAAGCCAAAAAAATAAGAAAACTTCCATCAAAAATCAAACAATGCTCATTGTTTTCTTCGATAGTAAGGAAATACCCTAAAATTATTTCACCTCCTGGACAAACAACTTACAACAGAATATTATTTAGAAATGGTGAAGTTTAATGACCATAATTCAAAGTATTCGTCAAGAATATCACGATGGATACAGATGTGTTGATGTATTTAAATGACATTAATTTTGCTTCATTTAAATATATCGAAATACAAATTATTGAATATTTAAAATAAATATTCAAAATTTAAAATGAATTGATTTGATTAATATTCTTATTTTTGGAGAAATATATTTTTAATTTGATAATCGTTTTATTATTCAATAATCAAATCAAATATAACACACCACCTGGACAAATGATTACAACGGACTGTTACTATTTATAGTTGTAAAATGTTTAATGGCCAGAATTAATCGTATTGGTCCAGAATATCGTGATGAATACAGATGGTGTTTGTTGCACGATAAATGCACCCCGCCACAAAACAATCATTGTTTCTCGATATTTGACAAAACATGTTTGTGTATTGAATCATATACCGTCTTTGTCCGACCTAGTATCTTGCGACTTTTCCTTATTCTAAAACTTAATATAAAATTAAAAGATGTTATTTAATGATGTTACAACCATAAAAACAGTTTCGTTATCATTATGGCTATCATTGAAGTTGATAAACACGTAATTGTTTCTAAAATAACAGAGCAGTTAAATATTCAAAACAAGTGTAATGACCAATTGAAAAGACTTGGGTAAGTAAAAAGTTTGATTTGAATTTAGCATGAATTGAAGAAAATTCATTTAATATAAAGAATTATTATCTGTGACATGTCTCAAGACAACTCACATCAATCCATTTCGAAAGAATTCAAAACTGGCAAGAAATTAAATTATATCCAGTAATACTAAATGCAACAAATCATGGTTCAAGCCGGTGGTCACCTCAAACGACATCAAAGACTGAAATTTACTTGAAAAAGTTATGTCAATATGATGGGGTTATAAGAAAATTGTGAAAATTTGAAATCTTACCAGTTAACACTACAATTCAATTAAAAAGTGTTCTTTTTCCATTATGACAACGCAAAAATCTCACAAATATTGAAGACTTGGCAAAAATTATGAGAACTCGCTAATTTGCTGCAATACACACTATTTAGTTTGTTTTGGTACCAAACTATTATTATCAGTTTTTGGACTCTGCAAGCTCTGCATAGGAAAGCATTACTTCATATTATAATATGAAAACGTAACTGGAAGCATTTTGCTGAAAAATTAGAAACTATAAGAAAAAGGAATCATGAAAAATTGTCGATAATAACGACATATAATGTTTTAGAAGAATGATTTTGAGTGTTAAAAATTGCTTCTTATCTTATTTAAAAAAACATCTGAAATTAATAATAATAATAATATAATAATAATAATAATAATAAAATTAATAATAAAATAATAATAATATAATAATAATATATAATATAAAATTAATAATAATAATAATAATAATAATAATAATAATAATAAAATAATAATAATAATAAAAATAATAATGAATAATAATAAAATATATAAATATAAATGAGTATAAATATACTATAAATATAAATATATATATATATATCTGCAATGATAACATCATATAATTATTATAATAAGCTGTCGGCGATTAAAAAAATTATTGTACCTAAAATATTAAAAACTTTTAATAATTTACTGAATAAAGAATGTACAAACAAAAGAATTATTCTTATGAAATGGCATTAATAAATTGTATAGTGAAAAATTTAATATTGCCAAAATAATAAATGTTGTATATTGAAAAAATTAAAAACAAAAGTTTGAAAATTTAAATAAATAAAGATAAGGAATAAAAGGAATATCTTTTAATTGTTAAGGATTATAATTAAAACATAAAAGTTGACTTAATTTGAAAATTAACTGAATTCATTTCGTTATATTTTAAAAAACGAAATTTTTTAATAAATTCAATGTAATGGAATTTTATAGCAATTAATTTATACCAGTAACTACTAGTAATTATTCAGTAATATAATACAAAAAATTTGAAATTATAAGTATAGGATTCAAAATTTATTAGTAAAAATAAAAAATTATAAAAATTATTATATAAAACTAAAGATAGTTTCTCTTTATTAGATTGACAATGAAAAAAATTAACGAAACACAAAATCTAAACCCAAAAGAAAAAATATACTTAAAACAACCATAAACAAAACAATATACTTGATCCTAACCCGAGTCGAAACCTATAATGATACAAAAATTAGCATAACCTCAACTAAACTTAATCATAACCCATCGCTAACTCTAACTTAATACTATCATTACTCAAACTTAACCCTAACCCTAACCATAACCTTAACTCTAACCCTTACTCTAACCCTAAGTCTAACTTAACCTTACCCTTACCTTAATCCTAACCCTAGCCTAATTAATTAATTAATAATTATTCAATGTCGAATTTATTTCATTGTGGGAATTTTTCGTATCCCATAAAGAAAAATTGCACAATTTTTATTATTTACAGTCCATTTAAGCATATCAGTTACATTGTTTTGACCACATTAAATTAGTTTTTGGACTTATATTAAATCTAATATAAATAAAAATAGTTTGAAAATTTAATGTAACAAGTCTAAGAATACAGAATAAAAATATAATTATTGTAATATTAGTAATATTAAGATCATTTCGTATGAAAATTTGAAATTTATAAAATAATATTCTAGTATACCCTTAAATTATTATTTATTAATTTATAAAACAATTTTATTAGTTAATGAAGAAAAACATTTGCGTTGTTTTGGGATGTATGAATTCGCGCGAAGGAAAAACACAACCAAAACGTCCAAAGAATTATAGACGTTTTTAATGAAAATTCATCTAACTAAAAGAGAGTCGTCGTAGTATAAGAAATTTTGGTTCTGGGAGTTATGATCTGGAAAATAAATCTCGAGTAAAATCTAGATCAAAGTGAATAACAATAAATAAAGACTGGATTGAAGTGACACATCTCAAAGTACGTACGAATAAACACTAAGATTTAACGTTTTTTTGTTTAAACCCTCTTTGGATCATTTGTGTCAAATAAGCAAAGTAAAAAAATTTCGATCATAGGATTCCATATGATTTAAATGAAATGCTGAGTTTTAAAAGGTGTTTGAAATACTTTTTGTTTATCTGCATTCCTCGGACAGCAAGTCATTCCGATTTTCAACGTATTATTACGTGTGAAGAAACATGGAAAAGTTGATTGAATTTAGATGAATGTCCAAAACACAGCCCTAAGGAGAAAATTCGTTTAAAGAAGCTGTGGTTTCTGTTTGGTGGATTGATTAGAAATAATGATAGAATCAGCAGGAAAACATTAGAAATTGATCAGAAATAGAGTAATAAATCCTTTTGAAAGTACATTTTAATAAATTTTATTTATCCTGTCAGTTAACAAAGCATTTAACAATAAAAAAAACAATAATCTTAGAAATAATAATAATAATAAAAAATAAAATAATATACATAAATAAAAAAATAAAAAAAATAAAATAATAATAATAAAATAATAAATAAAAATAATAATAATAATAAATAATCAAAATAAAAATAAAATATAATAATAATAATAATAATAATATATAATAATAATATAATAATAATAAAATAATAATAATAATAATAATATAATAATAATAAATAATAAAATAATATAATAATAATATATAAATAATAAATAAAAATAAATAAAATAATAAAATAAAAATATATAATAAATAAAATAATAATAAAATAAAAATATAAATAAATAATAATAATAATAAAAAAATAATAAAAAAATAAAAATAATAAATAAATATAATAATAATAATAATAATTAATAATAATAATAAAATATAAATTATAATAATAATAATATAATAATAATAATAATATATATAAAATAATAAAATAATAAAATAATAGATAAATAAAATAAAATAATATAATAATATAAAATAATAATAATAATAATATAATAAATAATAATAAAATAATAATAATAATAAATAATAATAATAATAAATATAATAATAATAATAATTATAAAAATAATAATAAAATATAATAGTAATAATAATATATAATAGAATAATAATAAATAATACTAATAATAATAATAATAATAAATGAACGGGATTTATTGTTATTTCATGAATTTTTTAAAAAAAGAAAAGGCAAAATCCATTATTCTCTAATTAATTAAATGAAAATAATTCAAGTTGATGACTAAAATTAGGTAATTTGAAGAAAAAACTTTATTGGAAAGAATAAATGCAATTAAATGAAATTTTTCTAACAAAATGATTTAATGAGAAATCAACTCCAGGAATTTCGACATTATCTTTTTTCATAATTGATTTTTTTTATTTTAATCAAGTCATTTAATCAAATTTAATTTGAAAATGTTCTGAATCGAGTTCATTTTATTATTAAATTTTGTTAAATTCTGTCTTCCAAATTTCAAAAATAATTATTATTCGGAATTTAATTTTATTGACAAAAATAAAGCTTATCAAATGAAAAATTATTTTGAACGGTTTTGATAAGTTTTAATTGTTTCTTTTTTTAAATAAAGATACTTTTGCTAATTATTTTTGGGTTTTCAGTTTGAATTATTTTGAATTGTTTCTTCAATTAATCTTTAATGCGAATAGATCGTTCCTTAAAAACACATTTTTAAAAAATTGTACAAAAATAGATTTAACTTATCTTAAAACTTTAAAAACAAGGTATTAAAAAATATGAATCGCGCGTACCATAGCATTAAAACATCCGCAATAAAAATAGACAAAAGTTGCAATTAAAAGTATAACTGATCTGCGTGCCGCTTTTGCTAAATTGCTAGTCAACGGGCCGCAGTAATACTGTAACTGTATAGTATAAAATGAAATTTGCCAAAAGACTTAGTTTTATGTACTTCTTTGTTCTGTACTGTCGATGGTAGTCACCAATAAATATTATCTTCTGTTCACTACGTTAAAATAAGTAAGTAACTAACGGTCAGCAACTTGTTTAATAGTAACAGATAAATCATTAAAAAATAATTTAAAACATGACGGACTTTACAACAGAGTAACATAATTAATCATTTTAAAAATTTAGATATTATTTATGTTTAAAACATCGTATTTAACCTAATTGTGGTATATTTAAAATGAATGTCGCATTTTGTTTAATAATAGCAAAAAGAGTACAAATAGATAAAAACGTCTTAGCGAATCTTCCTGATTTATTTTAATTCCTGCGTCGGTTGTTCGTTCTATTATATGTTATTGGTAATGCTGAATATTGGCCAGGCCGTAACTGGTGTCTTCACACTTCGCCCA
>JACMZG010001863.1:15499135-15516712 GCA_018340805.1 Microvelia longipes | reverse complement strand
TATATTATATATTTATATTTTGTAATTCATTTATATGTTTATACATATTATTGAATTTTTGTGTGTATTGATAATTTTATATGCTTTATTACTATTAATTAATGTGTATGTATGTATTTGATAAATTTGTATGGTTTATTACATATTAATTATATGTGTGTGTGTGTATTTAAAAATATATGGTTTTATTACATATTTATTGGTTTTGTGTGTAATTGATAATTTATATGCTTTATTACATATAATTGATATGTGTATGTTGTGTATTTAAAAATTATATGTTTTATTATAATTTATTGGTATATTTGTATGTATTTAATGAATTTATATGGTTTATTACATATTATTTATATGTTTGTATGTATTTTTATGAATTTATATGGTTTATTACATATTTATTTATATTTTGTGTGTAATTTATAATTTTATATGCTTTATTACATATTATTGATATGTGTATGCGTATGTATTTGATAAAATTGTATGGTTTATTACATATTAATTTATATGTTTGTGTGTATTTAATGAATTTATATGTTTTATTACATATTTATTGGTATTTTTGTGTGTATTTAATGTATATAATGAATTTATATGGTTTATTACATGTTTATTAGCATGTATATGTGTGTGTACATTTGATAAAGTCATATGTTTATTACATATTAATTGATATGTGTGTATTTATTTGATAAATTTTTATGGTTTATTACATATTAATTGAAATGTGTGTGTATTTTAGATTTTTATGGTTTATTACATATTTTTAATGTGTGTGTATGTATTTGATAAATTTTATGGTTTATTACATATTAATTAATATGTGTGTATATAATTTGATAAATTTTATAGTTTATACATTATTAATTGATATGTGTGTATGTATTTGATAAATTTTATGGTTTATTACATATTAATTGAAATGTGTATATATTTGATAAATTCATATAGTTTATTACATATTAATTGATATGTGTGTGTATATTTTGATAAATTTACATGGTTTATTACATATTAATTGAAATGTGTGTATTTGATAATTTTTATGTTTATTACATATTAATTGATATTGTGTGTATTTGATAAATTATATGGTTATTACATATTGTATTGTAAATTTTATTGGTTTATTACATATAATTGAAATGTGTGTGTATTTTGAAAATTTTTATGATTTATTACATATTATTGATATATGGTGTGTGTATGTATAAAACATTATAATAATAACTCTATTTTTTTCACAATTATCATACAAAACAACATATAATAAATGGATAAGAGGAAAAAGAAGGATAATGACTGGAGGAGTGAGTGCTAGAATGAGAGGAGCAATGACTGGAGGAGTGAGAGGAGGAGTGACTAGAGCAATGAGTGCAAGAATGTAGAACGAGAATGAGAGGAGCAATGACTGGAGCAGTGAGTGCTAGAATGAGTGCCAGAATGAGAGGAGCAGTGAGAGAAACAGTGAGAAGGTTAGTGAGTATCTAGTAATCTGTTAAATAATTTACTAATAGATTACTAATATAGTGGCGGTAATTATGTAATTTATAAAATATTTCAAATAGTAACTATGCAAGTTTTATAAATTTCAACAATATTTAGTCATTTTTCAAAATATTACAACAACATGTATATAATTTCTATAAAACTTAATCATTTTTCAAAAATATTACAACAACATCTAAATAAAATTTTATAAAACCTCATAGAATTCAAGTAATATTACATGACTTCTAGTAAATTTTTAAAAGTTTTTTATGACTTCTAGTAATATTTATAATATTCTATAGACTTCTAGTAATTATTTATAATATTGTATAGACTTTTAATAATTTTTATAATATTGTATAGACTTCTAGTAATTTTTGATAAATTTTCCCATACTACTAATAAAAATTTATATTATTTCCATCCCTTTTAAGAATTTTTATACATTTCAAATACGTTTAGTAAATATTTATAATATTTTACCGACTGATAATAAATTTCTTAATAATTACTTCAATATCTACCCCTTTTTAAATTATTTCAATAATATGTTGTAAAATCTATAGTTATCATATACATCAATGAGTGCAAGAATGAGAATCAGAATAATAATCAGAATGAGAATCATAATGAGAGGAGCAGTTACTGAGGCAATGAGTGTTAGAATGAGAGGAGCAGTGAGAGGAACCGTGAGTATCTAGTAATTCATTGAATACTTTACTAATAAATTATTGAAATAGTTATGGTAATTATCTAATTTATAAAATAGTTTCTTAACAACTATGTAATTTTTATGAAATTTCAACAATATTTAGTCATTTTTCAAATTATTACAACAACATCTATATAATTTCTATAAAATTAACTTAGATATTAGTAAATCATTGTAAATATTTCATGACATCTAGTAAATTTTTAAAGGTTTTATCCGACTTCTAGTAAATATTTAGAAATTTATGTGACTTCTGGTAAATATTTAGAAACTTTCTATCACTTCTAGTAAATTTTTTATTAATTTTTCCTATGTGATTACGACTGAATTTGAAATCATTCTGACTTCTAGATTCTATAGACTTCTAGTAAATATTTATAATATTCTATAGACTTCTAGTAAATATTTATAATATTGTATAGACTTCTAGTAATTTTTATATTATTTCCATCACTTCTAATAAATTTTTATACATTTCACATAAGTTTAGTAATTATTTATAACATTTTACAGACTGTTAGTAAATTTCTTAATAATTACTTTAATATCTAACACTTTTTAAATTATTTCAATAACATGTTGTAAAAAGTCCTATAGTTATCATATACATTTCTTTAAAAAGATATAAAAAACATGACTTTATTAAAATATTTACTTACAAGTTTCTTTGTTTACTTGCATTCGACCCGCATCAGTTTGCATTTATAACGAAAAAAAAAAAATACATTTATTTAATAAAAATAACTGAAATTAAAAATCATCTAAAAAACAACAAAAATATATTTAATTAAATAAACCACTGTTTAAATATATCTCTCAAACTGCAGTACAATTTTATTACTAAAATATTGTATACAATATCGATATTACCAGAAGTCACATGAAATTCTAAATATTTACTAGAAGTCGGATGAAACCTTTTAAAAATTTACTAGATGTCATGAAATATTTACAATGATTTACTAATATCTAAGTTAATTTTATAGAAATTATATAGATGTTGTTGTAATAATTTGAAAAATGACTAAATATTGTTGAAATTTCATAAAAATTACATAGTTGTTAAGAAACTATTTTATAAATTAGATAATTACCATAACTATTTCAATAATTTATTAGTAAAGTATTCAATGAATTACTAGATACTCACGGTTCCTCTCACTGCTCCTCTCATTCTAACACTCATTGCCTCAGTAACTGCTCCTCTCATTATGATTCTCATTCTGATTATATTCTGATTCTCATTCTTGCACTCATTGATGTATATGATAACTATAGGATTTTACAACATGTTATTGAAATAATTTAAAAAGGGGTAGATATTGAAGTAATTATTAAGAAATTTATTATCAGTCGGTAAAATATTATAAATATTTACTAAACGTATTTGAAATGTATAAAAAATTCTTAAAAGGGATGGAAATAATATAAATTTTTATTAGTAGTATGGAAAATTATCAAAAATTACTAGAAGTCTATACAATATTATAAAAAATTATTAAAAGTCTATACAATATTATAAATAATTACTAGAAGTCTATAGAATATTATAAATATTTACTAGAAGTCATAAAAAACTTTTAAAAATTTACTAGAAGTCATGTAATATTACTTGAAATTCTATGAGGTTTTATAAAATTTTATTTAGATGTTGTTGTAATATTTTGAAAAATGATTAAGTTTTATAGAAATTATATACATGTTGTTGTAATATTTTGAAAAATGACTAAATATTGTTGAAATTTATAAAACTTGCATAGTTACTATTTGAAATATTTTATAAATTACATAATTACCGCCACTATATTAGTAATCTATTAGTACATTATTTAACAGATTACTAGATACTCACTAACCTTCTCACTGTTTCTCTACTGCTCCCTCTCATTCTGGCACTCATTCTAGCACTCACTGCTCCAGTCATTGCTCCTTTCACTGCTCGTCTCGTTCTGACTTATTCTTGCACTCATTGCTCTAGTCACTCCTCCTCTCACTCCTCCAGTCATTGCTCCTCTCATTCTAGCACTCACTGCTCCAGTCATTATCCTTCTTTTTGTTCCTCTTATCCATTTATTATATGTTGTTTTGTATGATAATTGTTGAAAATAAATAGAGTTATTATTATATGTTTTATACATACACACAACACATATATATCAATAAATATGTAATAAATCATAAAAATTTATCAAATACACACACATTTCAATTAATATGTAATAAACCATATATATGTAATAAACCATATGATTAATATGTAATAAAACAAATGTATCAAATACATACACATTTCAATTAATATGTAATAAACCATGTAAATTTATCAAAATACATCACATATCAATTAATATTGTAATAAACATAAATTTATCAAATATATACACATTTCAATTAATATGTAATAAACCATAAAATTTATCAAATACATACAACATATCAATTAATATGTATCATATATATACACATATTAATTAATATGTAATAAACCATAAAAAAATTATCAAATACATACACACACATTAAAAAATATATAATAAACCATAAAAAATCTAACAAATACACACACATTTCAATTAATATGTAATAAACCATAAAATTTATCAAATAAATACACGCATATCAATTAATATGTAATAAAACATATGACTTTATCAAATGTACACACACACATATACATGCTAATAAACATGTAATAAACCATATAAATTCATTATATACATTAAATACACACAAAAATACCAATAAATATGTAATAAAACATATAAATTCATTAAATACACACAAACATATCAATTAATATGTAATAAACCATAAAATTTATCAAATACATACGCACACATATCAAATATGTAATAAACATATAAAATTATCAATTACACACAAAAATATAAATAAATATGTAATAAACCATATAAATTCATAAAATACATACAAACATATAAATAAATATGTAATAACCATATAAATTCATTAAATACATACAAATATACCAATAAATATATAATAAAACATATAAATTCAAATATACACATATCAATTAATATGTAATAAAGCATATAAAATTATCAATACACACAAAAATACCAATAAATATGTAATAAAACATATAAAATTTTAAATACACACACACACACATATCAATTAATATGTAATAAACCATAAAATTTATCAAATACATACGCATACACATATCAATTAATATGTAATAAACATATAAAATTTATCAATTACACACCAATAAATATGCAATAAATATGTAATAAAACATATAAATAAATACACACACACACATATCAATTAATATGTAATAAACCATAAAAATTTATCAAATACACACACATTTCAATTAATATGTAATAAACATAAAATTTATCAAATACATACACACATATCAATTAATATGTAATAAACCATAAAAATTTATCAAATACACACACATTATCAATAATATGTAATAAACCATAAAAATTTATCAAATACATACACACATACATCAATTAATATGTAATAAACCATAAAATTTATCAAATACACACACATTTCAATAATATGTAATAAACATAAAATTTATCAAATACACACACACATATCAATTAATATGTAATAAACCATAAAAATTTATCAAATACACACACATATCAATTAATATGTAATAAACCAAAAAATTTAAAATACATACACACACATATCAATTAATATGTAATAAACCATAAAAATTTATCAAATAATACCAATTAATATGTAATAAACCATATAAATTCATTAATACATACAAATATACCAATAAATATGTAATAAAACATATAAATTTTTAAATACACACACACACACATATCAATTAATATGTAATAAACCATAAAATTTATCAAAACATACATACACATATCAATTAATATGTAATAAACATAAAATTATCAATTACACACCAATAAATTGCACATATAATAAATATGTAATAAACCATATAAATTCATTAAATAATACAAATATACCAATAAATATGTAATAAAACATATAAATTTTTAAATACACACACACATTCAATTAATATGTAATAAACCATAAAATTTATCAAATACACACACATATCAATTATTATGTGATAAATCATATAAATTTATCAAATACATACGCATACACATATCAATTAATATGATAAAGCATATAAAATCAATTACACAAAAATACCAATAAATATGTAATAAACCATATAAATTCATTAAATACATACAAATATACCAATAAATATGTAATAAAAACATATAAATTTATTAAATACACACAAACATACCAATAATTATGTAAGAAAACATATAAATTTATTAAATGACACAGATGGTTCCAATCGATGTACGAAAATCATTATCAAACCATCACCAATCTGAAATGGAGGCAATGGAAGCTCAAAGACTGGTACAAAGTATCCAGACATATATGCAATATTACAAAAACGAGTGGATGGGATGATTTGTTATTTTAATAAACTTTATTAATCAGATTTTTTTTATTTATTTATTTTAAATAGAAATGTTTAATTTTTATTAAGTATTATAAAGATTTTATTAAGTAATTAAATATTTAGTTAAAGTTGATGAATTAATTTAAAAATAATAATATATAGACAAGGAGATAAGAGTCTCATTAATAATAATAATAATAATAATAATAATAATAATAATAATAATAATAATAATAATAATAATAATAAATAATACGATAATGATTGTGATAATAACGATAATGATAATGATAATAATGACAATAATGATAATGACAATAAGTATAATAATAATAACGATAATAATAACGATAATAATAATGATAATAATAATGATAATAACGATAAATAATGATAATAATGATAAAAATAATAATGATAATGATAATGTGAATGAAATACTTTTACTGATTTTTATTTTATACATGTTATTAGTTAGACATACACGTTTTGCAAGTCATATGCAAACCAGATGCAAGTTTAACAAAGAGTATGACTAATATAAAAATCAAATTTTTTTAAAAAAAAAAAATATGTCAATGTATTAAATTGACCCATACACAATTAAAAAGATATGAAAAATATTCAATAAGCTACTTACAAATGAAAAATTTAACAAAAAATTGAAAAATTACTTGAAAAATAGATACACACATGAGCATACACACACATAATAATCATAGCACACAATAAATCATATACACTTATTACATGCACACACACTTAATAAGTCATAAACACTCATTACATTCATACACACACACACTTAATAAGTCATAGACTCTCATTACATACACACACACATAATAATAAATAATAAACTCATTACATACACAAGATCATAGACACTAATTACATACACACAATAAATCATATACACTACATGCACACACACTTAATAAGTCATAAACACTCATTACATTCATACACACACACTTAATAAGTCATAGACTCTCATTACATACACACACACACAAATAATAAGTAATAAACACTCATTACATACACACATAATAAGTCATAAACACTCATTACATACACACACATAATAAGTCATAGACACTAATTACATACACACACACAATAAATCATATACACTTATTACATGCACACACACTTAATAAGTCATAAACACTCATTACATTCATACACACACACACTTAATAAGTCATAGACTCTCATTACATACACACACACATAATAATAAGTAATAAACACTCATTACATACACACACATAATAATAAGTCATAGACACTAATTACATACACACACACAATAAATCATATACAATTACATACACACACATAATAAGTCATAAACACTCATTACATACACACACACACTCATTACATACACACACATAATAAGTCATAAACACTCATTACATACACACACATAATAATAAGTCATAGACACTAATTACATACACACACACAATAAATCATATACACTCATTACATTCATACACACACACACAATAAATCATATACACTCATTACATACATGCACACACAATTAATAAAAAAAAATAATAAACAAAACACACACACAATTCAATTCATTTATTGTCTTGCAATTGATATGCACATTAAATAATGCAAATGCAATACACATGCAAGCTTAACAAAGACACTTGAAAATCTGTCATTAACAAAGAACGATGACTCATACCCGATGACTCACACTATGACACACACGATGATTCATCACAAAAAAAAATATATGACTCAACCAATAACTCATTAAAAAAAAAAAAATTAAAAAAAAAAAAAAAAAAAAAAAAAAAAAAAAAAAAAAAAAAAAAAAAAAAAAAAAAAAATTAATTAATTTTTCAAAAAAAAAAAAAAAAAAAATTAGGGGGTCAGTAGGGGGTCCCCCCTCCCCCTCCGAGGGGGGTTGGTTGCGCTCACATCTACCTACTTGCACGTTTTTTAAAATGCAAATATCTCGTCACCGACGCATTTTAGATAGAACATTATCAATGAAAAATGTAGAGAATTTAAAGCTCTATCTTTTCTGTATATAACCTTTGGAAAAATATTGCAAAATGGCGGCTCTAGACCTCTTTAAAAAATTCAAAAAGAAAAAATAATATCTGCTTCACCAAAACATAAAATCAAAATTTGAAGATGACAGAAGTTCTTAAAAATAAATTCTGCATCTCTGTACAAAAAAAAAAAAAAAGTTTTACAAAAAAAAAAAAAAAAGTTTTATTTAAAAAAAAAAAAAAAAAAGTTTTACTTTAATTTAATTTAAAAAAAAAAAAAAATAAAAAATTATTTCCGATTCATTAAAAAAAAAAAAATTCAAATTAATTGTGAAACAGGTTGATTAAATCAAAAATTTCTGGAACAGGTTTAAAATATACATACATACTTACACGGTGAGAAGAGCGAAATTTCCTATTTTTTCATTGGTCGAAACTGGGCCACTTGCGTGTGTGTGCATGTATTTTTTCCTGTAATCTCACCGCTGAAAACTGAAACAGTTTTTTCAAAAAATTTTCTCACCAGGGGGGGGCTTTGTTCCAGTTGCGCACTATCTACTACTATAATTTGAACCTCGAAAACATCAGACTTGAGCTCACATGTCTTCAGTTAGGGAATTCTCTCACAAATTGAATGGAAAGATACATGGCCAGAGATATTTTCAAACACCCCAATTTGGCATAATCGTCCACCAAGTCGAAAGTAGATGGTGAGAAAATATATTTATATTGTTGGGAAGAGAAAAATAAATACCACTACACGGCTGTGATGGATTTTGAACAGACTAATGAATCGTGAAAGAGATGGTGTAAGATCCAATCAAATTGTTGTCCCAACTGTTTAAATGGCTTTAGAAAGAAGACAGCATTTGAGGAAAGCATGTTTACCAGTTTGCGACAAGGTACCAAACGGGGACAACCTTATATTACTATGCCAAACAGATAAAAATTTAGAGTTTAAGGATTTCTCTAAAATTATCACACCACCATATTAGTATATTCTGATTTCGAGTCAGCACTTCCAAGCAGATGAGGTCCACTTCAAAAACATTAATGCCGGTATCAGCAGGATTACTGTTAGTGAACAACTTTACTACGAAACAGTATACAAACAGTTTGTCGGAGATGACTGTATATATGATTTCCTGTCTGAAATTCGAGCAATCCACAATAGGAATATAGTAGATCCATATTACAGGCAGCCATGGCCAAATAAACCCGAATCGTGACTCCACTGCGAGAAGAAGACACATAATCATTCAGAGCAACTAGAAATTGCCTCTCTGTAAGAAGATCTTGACTGCGCCGTTCGTGATCATGACCATCTCTCTCACCGGTAAATATTTAGGGTCTGCAGCATCGCATGTAAATGCCAATCTCGCAGTCAGCACAAACTCAGATTTACGAGCTACCCGTTGTTTCACACAAACGCTAAGAAGGTACGATCTGGCACCATATAATTACAAGTATGGAATCAAATAAATTCACAGATTGCGGAATTATCCATGTATTCCCACAACACAAGAACAAGTTTTTATGCTGAGCAGCACAATTGAAAAGAAATTGCCGACAATTAAATTTATAGCATTCATACTCAACTTTCTAATCTGTCTCTCTGCATTCTCCAGCCGAATATTGTCTTAAAAAGAGACACTTTGCACATGAATGAGTTTAATGATAGGTAGATAACTACTTCAAAGGGGATATTTCCTTAAATTATGCAACCAGTTTGCAAGTTTCTCTTGGAAACTGTGGAATTGCCACCAAAAGGGAAGATAATCACAGATGAAGCAATACGGGAAAGCCCTGAAATGTGGGAAATCACTAATGTACGAACTTGTTGATTACATGCTGGTATATTTGAAATTGGATGGGTTTTGTTGCGGATTTTTTTCAACAATTTAGATTAAAGGTCATTTCACCAACAGATTGGAGCCGTTGAATTCTATGGCATATCTGGAATGAGCTTGGGCATCAGATTAATGTGTTGAATGAACCTAGAACAACTATTAACCGCACAAACGATAATGTACACTTTCCTTAGAACGGTGGAATAACGGGGGTGGACTTGACATTCATCAACAAACATCAGTGTCCACCCACCGGCGAGAATTACAAAGATTTTACTTTATATAGACATAAATAATCTGTATGGATGGGCCTCTTAGCCCACGAAATCGCCATTATAAGGACTCTTGAGTGGACTATTACTGTCTTTAGCACATCAGCTATTGGCAAGAATGTAAGACCCAGATCTGAGGTCTTATCGTATGGATAATTACGTATGAGGTAGACCTCCTCATCTTCCTCATCACACCCAGAAACTCCAGGCAACTATCTAAATCGATCTGCCTGGTAGCAGCAGAACACCACTCACATCGCCCCACATCCAGTGGAGAGTTACAAGTTAACGCACCACTTTATTTTTGACGCCCACTACCCCACAACAACATTATTTGAGTGCACTGGAGGACTGCTAACCAACACTTTATAATCCACGATTGGGAGCTCATCCATCCCAAGTGTTCATAGAGCACACGTTAAAGTTCACTCAAGCGTCGCAATATTTTTGAAAATCTATCTCTGCAACAAACACTGCCTATTAAAGAGCAGTTCTCGCAACACAGAGCTCGCACGCACAGCACAACTACTACAAACTACTTAACAACAAGTTTGTATGGATAAAATACTGTTGAACAATCTCAAGAATTAGAACTTGATTGAGCATTATGCAATTCCAGTACAACAGCTGGTGACTTACACATCCAAACCCAGCTTCAGAAAATCCATCAAAAAGATGAAGATTTAATTGCTGTACTGATGAATAAAGGAGAGAATTTGCTAGACCCGCCCCAGCGTCACATTGCTGCAATCTGTGCTTGACTTGAGTACAATTACGGAGTATCAGTTTGCAGTACATCGAGCTCGACGAACGTACAGAAAAGAACACAAATTGTGAACAATCAACATCGTAGCTGGGCTGATACTGACAGTTTTTTCTCGAATTAGTTAATATAAAATTGGAAAAAAAACTAACCAGTTAATGAAAGGAAGAGAATTTACTAGATACTTCCAACTACAGTTAAGGTCATCCCCTTTAAGTGGTAACAGTCTGAACTCAGTCATTGGAAAATTCAAGACGAGAATCAAGGGAAAAAAGTATCTAGAATGGGTATTTTTGCGACCAAAGTGTTCAGTCTGTTTGGAGAGAAAGAAAGTATTGAAGGCCAAAGGTGTAACACTTTAAAAATAGCACATCAACCATCAGACATCATGTTGACTGCTACAAAATCGCAAGGAAAAATGTTGGTCGACCAGTTTAGGGATCTAATATCGATAAAACATCAGCTGTTTAGTCACTAAGTTTAAAAGATAGGGCTAAGTAGTGCTGATGACAACGAGTACTGGAGTAGGGAAAAAAAGACAAGTGTTCCCATATGGTCACTACTAGTATACTTTTTCCATAATTCCATTGATTCGATTCCACCTCCAGAAGATGAAGATGTATGGGAAGTGGTAAGAATTTTATTTTTACTAATTATATTTATAATGTTTATTTTAGAAATAAGCAAGCAAATCAGAAAAAATGTATATGTGTATTATATGTGTGTGCTATTATTACTGTTATTTATATATATAAAAATTATTACTGTTTTACTTTTTTTTTTAATTTTAAATAATAAATTTACTCTATTAATATAACACTAAAACATGAAAAAATATTATAAAGATAATATTTTGTAATCATATTGAAACCCAATATGAACTTGTTTAATCAATCTTCCTCGAATATCATTTAAGGTCTATTCTTTATTTAAAATTATCATTAGTTTATTTTACTTACAACTTTATGAAGTCAAAAGCATTTCATTTGACGAGGAAATTATATTTCTTTCATTTCATACTCTATAAAGATCTGTAGTTTCTAAACATTTTTTTATTTAAACAAAGTTATAGAATATATCAACTCTTTCAAGATTGAATAAAACTTTTGTTTAATTTTACAAAATTAGAATCAATATGTATAATATTATACATTGGTGTTGGAAGCTCATTTGTAGGAAATGGAACAAATTATTATCAAATGTATAAATTAATATACAAAAAAATTACTAGTTAGTCATCTTAATAAATTCAACAGTCCATGATTAGATATATTTCGAGATTCTATTTATTTGGATTGAAACTTTGGACTAACCTTGAATAGCTATTTTATACTTAATTTCTACTCATTAGCGATTGATTTTTACCAATCACATTCCCATATTTTAGACAACGGAGTGTTCATTTTCATCTTATGTTTTTCTATTGCTCATGAATCCATAACCACTATTTTTTCCGACACATATAAATCAAACTCTAATTCGTAGAGTGGCTTTATGTGAAAAAACGCAAATGAAATTGAAATATTGGTTGATTTTCTTAAAAACGCTTGCTAGATAATAAAAGTAAAAAAATCAAAACCCCATTCTTAACAAAGTGTACCCGCATTGCTCTTTGTTGAGAACGTAATTCATGCAAACTTTCCGCTTACTTGTTTCAAATGACCTTGGTCTATTTAAGAGTCATTATTTTAGGCTAATATCGTTTAGGAAAACTATCAAACATTATACTAACTAAATTTATTTAATGCATCCAAGAAATTAATAATCAATGAAATCATTATTAATTTTATTGTATTATGAAAACCAATTTACTAATAAAAAAAAATACATACTTACTGTCAACATGGTATCGTAAATGAGGTCTTGTAAAAGGTTCCTACAACCACTCACCACTTCTGGCACATAATTTTTTTTTTCAGAAAGTTGTTTTGATCATTTTATTGTAAACCCAGCACATCCAAACTGCTTATATCTCCACCAAGATTTGGATGTTTTACAGCGTAACTATATGACTCATTGACAGGCGGTAACTATAGAGTTTTAATCGGTGTTTATAGGGTATATTATTGGTTTTTTCATATACCACTTCTATGTGGTCCTATCTCGCAGTTTCATAAAGTCTTGTACTTATTTTCTAAAAGAGTTTTATATGATGTTATATGGTAATTATCAGGTGTCCATAATGTCTTATCACTATACATAACAGCACAGATATTGAACATAGACACGCATATAAATAACTTTTACATACATAATGGACTAATTTCCTTTTAATGAATTATTATACACATATATTGGAACATAACACACAATGATTATAAGTAAACAAAGAGAGTATCTTCATATATTAATTTTTTTTATATAGGTTTTTCATTTATTATATGGAGTTTTCTACAGATTTATTGGAGTCTACCAGGTGTCTATAGGATTTTTCTATGGGGTAAAATATAATTTTATGAAGTTTATAGGGTTTTATAAGATTTATAAGATATCTATTTAGTTTTTATATGGTTATTCGGGTTTTATATGGATTTTATGGGTTTTTATAGATTTTAATAGTTTATATGATCTTTGTATAGATTTTTAGAGGTCTGATTGGGTGTCCATTATAGGAATTTTATGATGTTATGATGTATGTTGTAGGGTTTATATGAAATTTATATGGCTATATATAGTTACTTATATGGTTTAATATATACACACAAAACCATAGTCATTAAATATACATGTCATATAAAATACCCTATAAGAGTTACACAATTACATACTAATATAGTTCCTATACACTCATTACATACATATGGCATAGTGAGTCGAGATGAAACGAGTCAGTAAAAAAATTAAAAATATTTATGTAGAAGTCTTTTTACAAATTTATAAGAATTTAGTTATGGAAATATGATAAAGATACATAAGCCGTTAAATACATACATGAGATACACTCAAATACCATAGAGGAATTAAATACATACACACACAAAGACCCTATAAAATGTACTATAATGTACTATGTATAGTCATTAGATACAATAAACCCTATTAAGTCATTACATACATATATCCTATATAGTCTTTAAATGCATACATACAATATTTACACATAAATACATATTAACACAAGCGTAGTCATTATTCACCGTATGAATTTAAGTTTTTTAATATTCACATGAAAAACTGACACTTCATCATGAAAAATATCAGATTTTCCATTGAAAACATAACAAATAGGTTCAAAAACCTGAAAAATATACAACTCTTCACTAAAAATATAAGTTTCATCATGAAAAATATACAATTTATCATAGAAAATATAAGTTTTATCATTGAAGATATATGAGATATCACAGATTATACAACATTCATCATTGAAAATACTGGTTACATCGTAGAGAATATACACTTGATCATGAAAATATCGGATTCATCATCGAAAATATACAATTTATCATAGAAAATTGAGACAATATGAGAAATATACAACTCTTTGTTAAAAATATGAGTTTCTACACAAATTATATAACATGCATCACAGATTATACAGAGTTCATCATTGGAAAAGATATGTTCCATCAATGAAAATAGTCACTTTATCATAGAGAAATATCACTTCATGGCGAAAAAACAGTCACTTCCTCCATGAAATATAAGATTCATTATTGAAAACATACCATACATCATAGAAAGTAAACACTCATCATTGAAAATACCAGTTACGTTAATGAAAATATAGGTTCATCGTTAAAAATATCGGATTCACCATTGAACATATACAATTTATACATAGTCATTTAATAATTTAATTAATAATTTAATCATGACAGAGTTTCAGTTTCTTCCTTGGCAAACCATGCTTGCTCCTTGGCAACCCTGCTTGCTCTACTGTTTTCTGGGATAATTTTCCTTTTATTACTCATTATTAGTAGTAGATATCTGTATAAGTTTTTCATGTGGTTTTAAGTGATGAAAGTAACGAATTTTATAGTATATTTTAAGTATTTTTCTATGATTTTATACACAGAATAGTATATGGTTTTACCGATTTTCTGTGGTTTTATTATGATTTCATATGATCTTTAGAATTTTTCATGGATTTTTCTTAGTTTTCTTAGTTTTCAAGGATTTTCATTGGTTTTATCAAAAATCATATAAAAAACATAAATATACCCTATAGAGTTATTAAATTACATATAATATGTCTTATACACTCACTACATACATATACATTGAAATATTATAAAGATTTACTAGAAATCATTGATATAATTTGACAAATTAATAGATGCCATGTAAATTTTACAAAAATTGCAACCGTCCCTTTAAAATATAGGAAAATTGCAACCATCCTACATAAAATACATAGAAATTGCAACCATCCCACATAAAATACATAAAAATTGCAACCATTCCTTAAGAAATAAACAAAAATTGCAATCATTGAATATTAAATTTGAATAGATTGAAAAAATAGTTTAGCGAATTAACATGTATTTATATTTTAGTGTAATAACATACAAAAAGAAATAAAACATTACATCTAATATAACATATGTATTTAAAACATTACACAAAATGATATTTTAAAATAATGAAAAACACACACAGAATGATTTAATCAAATTGTTTATAGTTAAATACTCTGGTCCAAAAATATCACCAGTAAATCTTTCTTTTGGACGAGGAACGATACCTGTTATTGTTTTAATTGTGTTTCCACACATCATACTTTGACAATAGATTGTGTCATATTCGAACAAGAAAGGATTTCCTTCATTGAATAAATGGTATTCTCTTATGGCTCCTTTCTTGTAGGAAATGTGTTCATTGTGCATGGGTGGATAGAAAGTTGTTTGGATTTTTTTTTCAATTTTTCATCTTGTAATTCTTATACTTGGATGAAACAGTTTTTTCTTTAACCCACCTTTTTATAGTGGAGATGGGTATGTTGAGTATGTTGATATCTCTGGAAATGTTTTATCCTCTTTGAACATTGTAATTGCTTTTTGTTTGATTTTGAAATCGTACATTGTTAACAAAATATGTATGAATTGTATACATATATATACTTATGTATGTACCAATCATCAGGTTGCTATATTTATCATTCGCATTTGTATGTATACATACCTACTGTATGTCTGCATACATACTGTATTACAATAATATCAAATTTTATGACAATCCTATTGCATCTGTATTGCATCTGTATTGCAACTGTATGAAATCAAAGTATGAAAACAATACATACTTATTTTATATTATTTCTAAATAAGAATAATTTAATGCTATATTGTGTACATTTTTCCATGTAAAATACATTTTATCGTTACACCATGCTTAGATTTACTAAAAAGCTGAACATGTATGGATTAATTGTTACAAATTACATGCATTATTTGTTAAATTTCTATTCAGTTTTATAAAATTAATTAAAATTATGAGTGATCTAAATAAGCAACAATAATTATGGATTCAGTGAATTTCTTATGATTCTCTTATGAATCTCTAAACATATTAGGACATATAAATCTCATATCTATATAAAACATATATGAATTTCTCATGAAACACATATAAATCATATAAATCTCTATAAATTATATGTAAACACTATGTGAATCTCTATAAAACTCTGTATAAATCATATAAATCTCATATGAATTTCTTATGATTCTCTTATGAATCTCTAATAAACATATTAAAACATATAAATCTCATATGAAAACCTATATAAGACATATATGAATTTCTCATGAAACACATATAAATCATATCAATCTCTATAAATTATATGTAAACACTATGTGAATCTCTATAAAAATCTCTAAACCCTATATGAAATCTGTATAAATCTCATATGAATTTCTTATGAATTTCTTATGATTCTCTTATGAATCTCTAATAAACATATTAAAACATAAATCTCATATGAAAACCTATATAAGTCATATATGAATTTCTCATGAAACACATATAAATCATATAAATCTCTATAAATTATATGTA
>JACMZG010001863.1:15435820-15498041 GCA_018340805.1 Microvelia longipes | reverse complement strand
ACAATTGTTAGAAATGCTATTACAAGAAAGAAAAAACGAAGAGAGCCTCAATTGCCATATCGAGTGGGTACCACTTCAAATGTATCAAAAATAGTCGAAGGGTTGGCCATTGCTCTCAAACTTAGAATGCAACTCCATTAGTTAATACAACAGCAAATATGTTGAAGAAATTTAGTGAAGAAAAACCATATGATCCCAGAGAATCAGTTCAACAACAAAAATATTAATCTCAAATAGTGTTGGATGCATTACGCAGGTGAAAGGATGCGATTTACATCGAGATGGAGAAATTGGAGATTTAAGTAATAATATTGAAAATAAACAACTTTAATATTCTTTTTTTTTTAGTTTGTCGTTTCAACCATTTGACTATTGAAGACGAAGAAGAATAAATTTGATGACGACAATGATAGTGGATATATATGTATTTTTTAATGTAAATAAATATTTTAAATTGTTTACTAATCTTCTTTTTGAAATTTTAATAACCGTTGTCATAGAAATTGGACATAAAAAAAATAAATTTATCAAACTATGTTAAATTAATTCAAAAATATTTTCACTTTTTAAAATTTTCTTTTTTGATTCTTACTAATAAAAATATCTACATTACGGTAAAAATAATCATTTTTCAAAATTCGTTTGGGAAGTTACCTAAAAAACCAAACAAAATATTTAAAAATTAATTCAAAAATATTTTCACTTTTTAAATTTTTCTTTTTTGATTCTTACTAATAAAAATATCTACATTACGGTAAAAATAATCATTTTTCAAAATTCGTTTGGGAAGTTACCTAAAAAACCAAAAATTCAAAAAGTTAAATTAATTCAAAAATATTTTCACTTTTTAAAATTTTCTTTTTTGATTCTTACTAATAAAAATATCTACATTACGGTAAAAATAATCATTTTTCAAAATTCGTTTAAGTTACCTAAAAAACCAAAATTATCAAAATATGTTAAATTAATTCAAAAATATTTTCACTTTTTAAAATTTTCTTTTTGATTCTTACTAATAAAAATATCTACATTACGGTAAAAATAATCATTTTTCAAAATTCGTTTGGGAAGTTACCTAAAAAACCATAAAATTATACCGACCATATAATTTAATTAAGCTTCAAGTAGCTTACCATAAAATTAGAATGCTTATTCAATAATTTAAGCATAAAATTTCATTTAAAAAGCTTAAAATTACCTTAAATTCTAATTTTCATAAATTCTAATTTTAATACTTTAATATTTTATATTATCATTTCATTTATATTATCGCGCTTCATTTTAAATTTGGAAATTTGTCATACCTACTTTAAATGGAAATTTCTATTAAAAGCTTAATGATATAGCTTATTAAATTATGACAGAAAAATTCTAATTCGTCTAATTTATATTACGAAAAATATTTTTACTAAATCTTTTATCATTTCATAGAAAAAAATTCTAAACTCTTCCAAAAAATATTTTCACTTTTTCAAATTTTCTTTACTTATTTCATCTAATTAGAATATTTACATTACGGTAAAAATAATCATTTTCAAAAATTCTCATTCAAAGTCACTCAAAAACTATGGAGGAGCCTAGGACAAGAACTTTGGAACCTTATATCGTCACCAATATTCAAAATTAAATTTTTTTAATTTCACCATAAATCTTTATTTATTTTTCTCAATTTTTCAACATTTTAAAATTTTCTAAAATCTAAATTTTTTTTTTAATTTTTCACTCAAAATCTGAAAAAATTCGAAAAAAATTTTATTTTCAACAAAATTTTTTGTGCGCGTCCATGTTCCCACAATCCACAATCAATTTCTTATCTATCATCGTTCCTACAATAAATCGGGTTTTAGCCAACTTTGCACGTTACCATAGCAACCGTCCCCATTTTTGTGTTTCGGCCTAAAAAAAAAATCTATTATCTACTGTTAAAATATCCAACGAAAATATACTTTCAAGTCACCAAAAAATGGGAGGAGAGACAGAACTTTGGAACCTTATATCGTCACCAATTTTCACAATAAAAATTTTTCATAGTCACCATCAAATTCCTCATATTTTTCTGATATTTTTCAAAAAAAAATTTCAAATATCTCAAATTTTTTTTTTTCAAAATTCTTTAAAAAATTTTTTAAAAATCCGCAAAAATTCCCGTTGCCATGACAACCGTCACCCTAGATGCGGGAACTCGCGACGCACACAACGACGTATCGGTTGCCATGGTAACGCCCTTGGTTACCGCGCATTTCGATTTTTCTGTAACCGCGACGGTTGCCATGGTAACGGTTCCGGTTACGGTCGCGAAAAATCGGGTTGCCATGACGACGGTAGCGGTACCGTGAATCGCGACACAAATCGCGACCGTTGCCATGGAAACGGTGGATTGGACCCCCCCTTGTCCGAGACTCCTCCTTTACACCTACTTTAATTATTTTATAAGGTTTAAAGTGATTGAATAAATAACATTCTATAGTAGTTTTGTGGGATTTTATCTTGAGCGGATTTTTCATACCCGAATGAACCAATCGTTCTCAGAATAGGGCAAAGCAAATCTACTTATTGGTTCTCAAGCATTCCAGACACCATACTGTTTTCTACAAGTATGGTAATTCCACCAGCTGACTACGACTATACAATGAAATCTACTACTCGGATTAGACATCACTTTTCTAAAATGTAATGATTAAAGTGTTTTCGAATGCTTCCGCAAAAGTTTATTAACTTTCTGCAAATCATCCCGAATATTGGACTTCTAATTGTTTTATACATGATGTTTCAGTCGGTATACATAAGATTCTCTATAATCTATTTGAACTACATGGCCATCTTTATATTTGTCTATCCATACCGATTTCAAGAGTTGGACATTAATATTCGCAACAATACATAGTTTCAACCAGACTACTTATATGAAACATATTCTGATAATGCGTTATATAATTTTCTTCTTTGCATTTGTTGCATATATTCTATCACCAATTCATATCAGCAGGCGTGTATTCCTTGTTTGCTAATCCGAATGTTAGTAAGATGGAAAGTGGCTCTTAGGCCTCACTTACGTAATACCTCCCCCCGTATGTAAAATTATTAATAATAATAATTTTTACAGCACGAGGGGGAGGGTTATTACGTAAGTTGAGCCAGAGAGCCACTATCTCATCTTACTAAAATGTTCTGCGAAAAAATTTTATCAAATATAATAGATTTGATATTACTATTGGGTATGAATTGAAAAAATATGTTTTCATCAAGCGAAATTTAGATAATATTATTTCAGCATATATTTTATTTAATTGTACCAACATCTTGTTATGTATACATTCATCTCCTTTAAATTGAAAAGTATGAGACTTTTCTTTGGTATAGAGTTATTTTAATTTTTACATGTTGTCTGGTGACTGATTTCTCTTTAAATGTAGATGTGGCTTTCTCAGGTTTAACGAAGCTTTTTGGCGAATTGTTTTTATCCAAAAATCGAATTTGTTTTGCGATTCAACAACTTCAAATTCAACTACATAATATTGCTGCCATAACAAAAGTTTAGTTTATTCTTATTAGAAAATTGTAAAAATAGGATATCAAACGATGCTAATCCTGTTTTTTTTTTGATTTACTATCAAAAGTTATATGCTGGCGTTAGTAGGTAGCATAGTGGCGGATGAGAAACAAAGCACCCCCCCCCAGGGAAGAAAATTTTTTTCAAGGTCAAATTTCAAAGGTTAAATTTTAGAGCTCAAATTTTCATTGCGTCGATCTAAGTTGTTTTTTGAGCTGTAATGTTAATTGTGAATGCAGGGTTGTTTTTCAAGCTGCAATTGATTGGTCCTTTCCATGGCAAAAATAGTAGATCAGGTTGTTTCCATGGCAGTGAATAAGTTAGGTCAGGTGAGTTCATTTTGTTTTAATGTATTTTCTTTTGTTTTAATTGTTGGATATTTTTTTTAATTTTTACATTCCGCCAATTAATTTTTAAATTTTATTTTCTTGCTAGTTTATTTTTAAATTTTATTTTCCCGCCATTTAATTTTAGTTTTTCCCGCCAGTTTGAAATTTTTATTTTTCCGGCCAGTTTAAATTTTATATTTCCGGCCAGTTTTAAATTTTATATTTCGCCAGTTTAAATTTCATAATTTCCCGCCAGTTAATTTATTTTCCGCGCCAGTTTTATTTTTTAAATTTTATTTTTCACGGCTGTTTATTTTTATTTTTTCCGCCAGTCTATATTTCCCGTTAGTTTAAATTTTTTAAATTTTTTTTAATTTTTTTTTTAATTTTTAAAACTTATTTTATTTTATTTTTAATTTTTTTTTAAATTTTTTATATTTTTTAGTGGCAAGAAATGCAACGCAGGTATTTTGTAAGTACCCCCCCATAAAGAAGGAAATACATCTTAAGTACCCCCCCCCTCGGAAGGAATGCTTCTTACTTACCCCGCACCCCAAAACCCCTCAAATCTAAAATTATTTAATCAGATATTTTTAAATAGCATATAATTTTTATTTTTATATTTAATTTATCGGAAATTAATGTGTTGGTGTCGGGTGGTTGATTCTATTAATCGAACTTCATTTTTTGGGAGCCAGGTTTTACTATTGACATGTGTCTTCAGTCGTACACCCTGACCTGCGCATGATTTAACCGATTGTCTAGTTCGGTCTTCTCGGCAGTGCTGGTGAAAACTCTCCTTACAGAGTGCAAACACGGCAACCCGATTTATTTCGGATTCCCAAAAAGAAGAAACGATTAACGAAGTTCTTTGGATTTGATAACAACTCGTATACGCGCTATCCCATTATCGCATAGCCCAAATTAAATGAACACAATTTCGAACAAAAACATTAATTTGAAACATATCGCAACCATGAGTTAAAATTTGTTTCGTTGGTCCCTTGTTTCGGGAAACTGAAGTGACCTTCTTCGATTCTGACCAGCAGTTACTACACAGGTCGTCTGTCGTTGAGGGATCCAAACATTTATAGTTGATAACGAATCTGGCAATATTGCTTCTATCCTCCCTAGAACGTTTGGTTGAGAATAAGTGATGCATACGATTAGTGTTAATGGAACAAAATAGATTCCCACATTGATTTGAAAACAAGCACCTTCTTAAATTCCTGCGGTTGATTCTAGGAACATTGGATTCCATACATGGATTTGAAAATTGATTTGGAATTAAAAACTTTCGTAAAATAATAAAAAATTCATAATTCATAACGATTGATCTTGAAAAAACAAAATTGGATTCTACAATGAATTTTGGAAATTGATTTGGGAATAAACACTTTCGTATAGTAAACACATTTCATAAAGTCATACGATTGATCTGAAAAACAATTGGGATTCATATATGAATTTGGAATTTAACATTAACAATTGATGCGAGGATAAAAACACTTCATCATAAACAACATTCATAAAATTCATACGATTGATCTTGAAAAACAATTGGATTCATACATGATTTGAAAAATTGATATCGAGGCAAAACACTTTCATAGATAAACGCAATTCATAAGTTCATACGATTGATCTTGAAAAACAATTGGATTCATACATGGATTTGGAAATTGAATTTGGGAATTAAACCTTTCGTAAATAGTAAACACAGTTCATAAAGTCATACGATTGATCTTGAAAAAACAATTTGGAATTCATACATGGAATTTGGAAAATTGATTCGAGGATAAAACCTTTCATAATAAACACATTCATAAATTCATACGATTGATCTTGAAAAACAATTGGATTCATATATGGATTTGAAAATTGATTCGATGAACAAAACACTTTTCAATAGTAAAACGCATTCATAAAATTTCATACGATTGATCTTGAAAAACAATTGGATTCAATACATGGATTTGGAAATTGGATTCGGACGAATACAAACACTTTCATAATAAACACATTCATAAAATTCATACGATTGATCTGAAAAACAATTGGATTCATACATGGATTTGGAAATTGGTTGGGAATAAAACACTTTCCATAAATTTCATACATTGAGTCGTTGATTTTTTGAAATAAGGAGGCTTTCATTCATTGCTTTGGACATGACTTCATAATTTCCTACAATCATCTGCAAATATTGTCATAGAACTCAACGGGTATCATATGTTTTCGCATAATCCCTTCAATTTACCTGCTCGGATCCTATTGCAAAATAAAATCTGCCTTCTTGCAATCAATATATCATTATCCGCTTTAAATGAAAATTGTATTTATTAGACATTAAACAGAAACAAAAGGAAAATTAAATCACTAAACTTGGAATATTTTACACCCGTTGGTTAAAGCTCAGAAATTTGATAGGATAATTGATTGGAATCACTAATTTTTTTATAGTACCTTTCTAATCTGTCGATAATTCTTCTGAAATTTATCCAAGTAAACAGTAGCAAAACAAGAGAATGCGGAATTTTCTGGAATAATTCCTCTAATATATAGTTTTATTTTTACAAGTTTGGTAACAGATAACTAAAAAATTTTCCAATTTTTTTGATCGATATATATATCCAATTTCAATGCACCCCCGAATTCGGTGTGTATTGAAAATTTCTATTCAAATACAGATCAACTTCTCGTGAATTTTCTGATCGCCGATGTTGAATTTTCTAAAAATTCTACACGTAGATAATTTACGCAGATGACTGCAATGTCGATTGCACTTTAATTCCGCATGTGTGTCGATCACAGAAAAACTTGATTTTTTAGAATCTGGTAAAAAATTCCTTAATGAATTTGTTTTTTTATTGCTGCTGATAAATCGATCGATGAATCAGATAGAATAATTAGTTTTTACGTAATTTTCGTTTATATTTCAGATTGGGTTCTCTCGATAGTAGGGCAAATAAATTTCTGATTTGATCTTGTTTAATTATCTGTGGGTAATTGAGGGTCCGTTTAGAGGGTCTAGTTAAAACCTTCTGCAGGGAGTTCTTCTATATTTTTTCCTTTTTTTTCACGTAGATCTTTTTCCAACTTTTCTGAAGTATTTTAATACTCTTTTCTGGGGTTCGATTTAATTTCTGATTGGTAGATTATATCATTAAAATAATTTTATTATAGATATTTTTGTTTGTTCTTGAATAATTACAATTTTTATTATTCAAAAAATCTTTTTTCTCTTCTTTTCATTATCAATTCAATTATTTTTATTCCTAAATTTAATAACAATAATAAGATTTTCCTTAATCCGATTAATAATAAATTCGATTCTTTTCCTATTTTCCGAATTTTTATTTCCGTTATAATTGGGTGTTTTCTTTGATTGCAATTTGGATGAAATATTTCTCGGAATGTATCCTTACAATTTCGGTTACATTTTTCTCCGAACGTACTCGTTTAGTATTTTACTCAACTTGGGTCGTGTCCAACATATGGCAAGAATTTATTTTTATATACGAATTACATTAATTTAAAATAATAAATAAGGAACTATATATTCAAATAAATTATTAATAAATACATATAATCTTTTCTTTATCATATATATTTCATAAGTATTTTAGTCTATAATTTTACTATTATTTTTATAAATTAATATGATATTATAAAAAATATAAATAAAGATAAATAATTGAATTTATATAAAAATAAAAATTATCTAGTAAGTAAATTATATTATCTAAAATAAAAATATAATAATTTATATTTAAGTAAACACGATTATTTCTTATAAGATTAAAGACATTTCTTTTATCTAACATGTCGTTATTGTCGATTCGTCATGTCTTTAATGCATGTAATATCATTGTGCAATATACTACGTTCATATTTTTATTTGGTTTTTTCCATTACAATATTCAAACATAGATTTGTGTTGGAGGAGATTATTTAAGAAAAAAGCTATATTATTTATAATAGTATAAAGGTAGATACAAAATACCCATTTTAAAGTTTTTGTAAATATATTACTGTATTTTGTAATATTCGATGAAAAATTAAAATTATTAATATTAAAATTTTAAAGTTAAAATTGCTATTACGTTAAAATCATTTTTTTACTTTTAATTGATTTACATGTATTATAAAAAATTAATATGTAGAAATAAAGAATTTGATTACTGAATTGATATCAATATCTTGTAAAAAAAATATTTCATTTATATCCATTTAATAAAATAACAATTATTGAATTTAACTTTAATTCAAGAGCTTAATAAACCACTTATATCATATATCAAAAAAAATAAAATAAACTAGTTCATTTTTTAAAAACAAATTAAAAATAAAAACAAAACTTTTATATAAATTGGAAACAAAAAAAAAACACAATTAATTATTACAAAAAATCATAACAAGCAGTAAATTATAAGTTTCAATAATTTCCAGCATAAAATGTTTAAATCAAATATTCTTTTCGTTCGTATAATTTGCTGTTTTTAATTTAATATATATTGCTTCATTTGATAATCGTTGCCTCTTCTAATTACATTCTTGGTAGCGAAAAGTACAACACAATACATTCGTTAATTTTTTATTATGGTATATAACTTGTTTCATCTAAACCTTTTTCTTCATCATTTCTTTTAAAAATATTTATTGTTTTCAAATATCAATCAAAATTTTTGTAGCCCTAAAAGAGGACCATTGTACATTCTCATTTTAAAAAATTAATTTACTTAAAAAAATTTGGACTAAATACTCCTGCATATTTCATCAAATTGGATATGATTGGTTTGAGATTATTAGGATCCATATCTCATCGTTAAATAGAAGTTTTGGACCAAATAAAATAATAATGCCATTTCTCTTTCGATGGATATATTCTTTTAGGATTCAGTTTTTATTGAGAAAATCTTTCTTGCTATTTGAACATATAATACTTTGGTTCCAATGGGTAGAAAACCCGTCGCATATTTGACAATTTATCGCCGTCTTGTAACTACTATATGTTAAGTTAATTACTTCTTCGGCAGCAAGTTGTGTAAAGGCGGGAGTGTCTCTAACTACAAACCATCGTAAGCAAAAATTTATTCGGTCCTAATTTTCTCAAAATCCTGCCTTAATATGTAATATGTACAGGATTTTGAAAATGACTTAGGGCAAAATTAGTCTCCCGAATTCCTAAAAAAAAATGGAAACATTATTTTTAGAAATTCATTAAATTAAAATATTACCACTTCGGCCAATAAAATATCTTCGTTTTCATCCCATTGTCCCAATTGAAAGAATTGGAAATTTTCCAATTTGAATTGAATTTCGGATGCTAGCTTGCCAATTTTATTGAATAAAATCGTTATATTCTTCGTATTCAGACGAATATATCCAATGGTCTTCAGATTCAAACAAGAGGCGGATGGCCCGGTGAACCGTTGGGATTAAAAATACTACAAAAATACTGAAGACCAAAAGCATGGAAAAACGAAAACACTCTGGTACATATCACAGAATTGATTAAAACAATTTAGCGAGCAAAGCGAGTTCCTATTTACTTCATATTAATAATGAAAGTAATAAAGGGATTAAAGTACCCCTTTCAGGACTAGTTTTAATTTTAGTAGACTTTTTCAATACATTATTAGTATTCATGACACCAATATAGTTCATGAAGTGACCTACTATCACTATTTCTTAGGTGTGTTGATTGTTGAATAAAACCTATAATATTGTTGATATCGTAAGTGCTTTAAATTAGATGACGTTAGATTTTTTTTATTTTTTATTAAAAGACGTTTTAGTTTAATTAGATGACGTGAAATCATTATTGAATAATACCTAATATTGTTGAGATCGTAAGGCTTTAAATTAGATGACGTTTGATTTTTTTTATTTTTTATTAGATAATGTTTTGGTTTTATTAGATGATGTGAGGTAATTGTTGAATAATACCTAATATTGTTGAGATCGTGAGTGGTTTAAATTAGATGACGTTTATATTTTTCAAACAAAATTCAAACTGCATAGTAGAAAATATCTATTTTACTGAATTGAGTTGGAAAATGTCGTAACAAAAGACATTATCCAGTTTAAACGAACTACAATAGAGAAGACACTAAAGTCTTATTAGGTATAAAGACAGGTCTGTCCTCATGTGACGTCATCAAACTGACCTCTCGGATTTTCTTTACTTGTTTCTTTTCCAATTTACTCGAATCTCAAGAGGACCAAAAGCCAAAAAGAAATCCAAAGGAAAAAAGTCTGATTCTCAATTCTGATAGACACGAAGGTTAAAAAAGGTTTTTTTTTACATCGTGGGGTCCTTTTTAGGTTTACCCGTGGATGTCTTTATTTCCTGAGATTTTCTACACTTCTTTGGATGTTTTTCTGGTCTTGTTCCAAAAAGTTTCTTTATACGAGGATCTCAATAAAACAAGTTGCAGCTCCAAGGATGTTGTTACCATCACGTATCGGGCGAGAGTTTTATTTATTTCGTCCTTCCTTTTCCTAACTGGCTAGACATCTTTGACCTACCCGGTTTTAAGAAAAAGGAAACGCAATAAAACTCCCCTAAGACAAGGACCCTTAAAAAAACCCGTCCTTGCTGTATTTTTTAATAAATTTAACAATATCAAGGCCAAACAGAAGTTACACATTTTTTTTATTTTAGTTGTAAACAAACTTAACTTTTTAAAACTTTATCATTTTAAACCTATTGATCAGATTTTTAAACTTGCTAGTCGACGTTTAGTGAATTCACCAAGCTTTCGAAGTAAGAATCAGTTCTAAATCCATTATTAATAAATGTAAAATTCTTTAAGTGTCGACAACACATAGCACTTAAAGAATAAGAAGAAAAAAGATCATCTTCTCTATCCTTATGGTTAATTAGGATTTTTATTATTTTAGCAAATTATCTAGGGACAACTAATCCAGAACAACACGGCATTCAAAAATATTTTATTTTTCTCTTGAGATGCAAAGTAAATTCACGGTTCTTTTCAATTTAAAAATGGCTTTTTAAATACATACTTTGCCCAAGAATTTAGTTTCATTTAATTTTTCTCTTCCAAAATTTGTATTTTTAAAGTTTTACATGGAAATTGCTTTAAAGGATAATTTTAATATCTCTACGCTAACATTATTTTAGTTTTAGAACAATCTTGTTAAAAAAACTTTAAAGAAAAAAATTATATTTAAGGTTATATTATTTGCTTGGGAAAGAGAAAAGGGCTTAATGCATCCCCAACAATATCACCTGTGTTAAGACGCAAAAAGATAAATTTAGGTCTGATTCAATTTCCCTAAAGTTTATAACATTGTCTTCTCCCAGCCATTTACTTCACCACAATTATTCTGAATGTGATGTATTAAGATTGTTAAAGAGGTTCTGTAGTGCATTATGGTCCATGAAATCCCAAATTTGTTATACTTTTTCTTCTGAATTGTTTATTACAACTTTAATCTAAACTCACTAACTATATCTATTAAATATATGTAAATTAAATATTACCTTAAAATTGGTGGTTTTCTAAATAAAATTATAATCCACGCCGAAGAGTCTCGCCACTGGCCTACTATATCAAGCCTACTACACTTAGACCCGTGTGAGCAGTATGTAAATAAATTTACTGTACACAATAATTAATAAAGTTATATCTATAAATAAATAAAGTAAATGTGTTAGGTGCTGTAATTTTTGGGTTAGAGGCTGCTTATTAAACGGAGATGAGTCTGCGCAAGTGTTTCAAAAAGTTTTAGTTGATCATTAAATCTGAACCTTAAATTTGTTTTCGCTTTTAACAAATCAAGTGTTCACATTTTCTTTAGACGTTTGCTTCCATTTCTTCTTTTTTACGAGGAAGTAGTAATATAATAAGAAACAGTTTAATGATATTCGCTAAAATGTACCATCCATTCTCTTTAACAAATAAGCCCGTTACTTTACCAACGGATCCCAAAATTTTAAGACAAAGCATATTTGCTTCTATTCCATCATATCCATAGACACTTTCTAACAGACAGGTAAATTGTAAGTAAGTTTGTACTTTATTCTTAGAGCAAAGTTGAATTTACATTATTTTATACTACCGAGTTTTGCAAAACATGAATAGTTAACACAATATAATTGTGCGAGAGACACCTAGGAAATGTAACAAGCAAAATGCTTGCTACATCTGGGAATTGTTCCATCATTCGACATTTGTCATCATTGATGGCTCAACGTAGTGTCATGTCCCACTATGTTTCGTTACGTCTAACACATCAAGGCGCCGATAGAGCCGGATCTCACTCTGACCTTCAATTCTAAAGAATATAATGTGAAGTATTTACCAGTGACGAACGGTGCTCTCTTACCATCATCCTTGGCAATGACATTATGTCGAGCCATCAATGATGATGAATGTTGAATGTTGGAATAGTGCCCAGATGTAGCATTGCATTTTGCTAGTTACATTGCCTAGGTGTCTCTCGTACAATTATATTGTGTTAAAGTAGAATTATGTAATTAGATTCACTACATTAAGCAGTACATGATTAATGGGTCTTATTTTATCAATTCAAATCAATTGAGTAGAGGGCCTCTGGAAATTATAATAGGTAATGGGTACTATGTTCCATTGTTAACCAAAGCTTAAACTCCCTCATCAATGAAATAAGTAATAAATATTGTTAAAATATTTAAACTTTATTTTTAATTATAACATACTGGGTTATTATGTTATGTTTTATTAAAATGGTCACATGCTATTAATTAAAATTTTATCATACGTAATGATAAACTCATAATTACGGAATAATTAGTGTATACCTAAATTAATATACTCTTCTCAGATTCTCTAGTATTAACATTAAATTAATATTAAAATTTTACAACGTTTTGTATTCGGTAAAAATAATTAAGTAATTAGATAAATTGTATTCCTCGGCAGTGTTGATGTCTGAATTAATTGCGTGTACTTCTCTTGTAATGTACAACTTATTGGAAAATAATTAAACATTTGAAATTTGATATTGGTTGAATTTTTGAATAAAAGGGCCATTTATAATTATGTATTTCAGGAAGATTCAAATCTCAAATTATGTTATATTTTAATTATCGATTCACATTAAAATGTTTGATAAAATTTATGATAAAACAACCTGCCAAAACTGGTAGTATGCTTCTATTATGAACGTTCTTGAAGAAACATCAGCTTACTTGACTTAACCATTTCGAGACCTGAACTTGCCAAAAATGTTGTATACTCTTTTTAAGCACCAAAAATACATTCATTTTTTCAATTTATGACTTATACTTTAAAGCCCTCTCACATACACACATACTAGCATAGACCTATTTTTAGAGCCTGTCGGAGCTAAATACACATATTAAAATAATTTATTATTTACGCTTTACCTGTCAGGTTTATATTATCTACATTGGTTTTGCAGTTGAAAATATATTGCATTTTGTATATATATTGTATTGTGTTGTATTGTAAAATTGTATTGTATTGTATTGTAAATATATTGTATTTGTATATTGTATTTTTTTAAATACCACTGTTAATAATCTTTAGCATGGTAGCAAATAGCATTGGAATTGCTGCAATATCAGTTTTTTTTTCAATTCTTGTCTTGTTTTACAAATCTTTTTCCGTTTCTTTACATTATGGTTTTCTTTTTTTATAATACATCCGTTTCCTTTTACCTCTATGGATTGATCATTACGCAGCATATGTATTAGTAAATAATTGGGTTGCCACGAATGTATTTATATATGCATGAAGTTCTCTTATATACAAGTATACTCATTACTTTTAATTTACAGAGCTTACTGTACCACCTCGAGCTAAGTAAGTGCAAAGAACTGTAATGAAAAGAAGGACATAAGTCAGGAGTAAAGGGGGGGGGTATACGGAAGCAGGCAAGCCGACACAAAAAATAACTTAATTTTTTTACGTTAGCTCTATATGTTTTTACACGCCTGTTTTTATTGATTTCTGCGGTAGAAGATATTGAACTTAAAATATTATTTTACAGCAGTATAATTGAGAAGATTTATCATAGTTGTTTATTTATTTACATAATATGTCACATAAATATTATTTGTAATTATAATAAACAACTAATGACTTATAAAATGATACTTTCCTTATTTAGTTAACAGTCCGTAATGACTATATGCCTAAAATAATGACTTAAGGCAGTATTCACTAATTATACATGAGATTGAGTCAGACTTATTCTAAATAATGGACATTAAAGTTTTCCTACAGAGAATAATCTTGATAGCAAAACTCTAAACCATTAGGTTTAGAGTTTTACTAGGTCCGATGATGCTCTCTTATTAAAGAGAGCATCATCGGACCTAGCTGTTAAGAAAAAGAATAGGGATCAGAAGAGTCTTACAGATCAGAGGTTAAAGACGAACTCGTAACTTACTCTAATTTATATACGTAGGAATAAATCTTACTCAATAATGATCTTGAATAACGCCTTAAGATAGATCAAATCAGGTAAATATAACTAACAGATAACATGAATATTAAGGATTCTTACTAGCTGCATCTTGAGTTGAATTTGTTTGTTGCTTTGGACTTGATGTATTCTCTGGTGTCAAAGTTGGTAGTTTTATTGTTTTTGGACTTTGGGTTTCATCATGTATGGCTGAATCATGACTGTTTGCTGCAGGATTTGGCCGTTTTTTAAATGGCCTTAGTGACAAAGTTACGGGTTTTTGATCTGGTAAGTATACAGGTATAACCAAGATCGAACTGGGCCTTTTAGAATTATTTTGCAAATTCACTAAAATTCTGTTTATATCTTGTGGCTTAGCGTTAAGTTGAGCTACTGGATTCACAGTTATCGGTGGGCTATTTGGTACTAATGGCTTTACAAACGTTGCATCAGCTGTTGGTTGGTTGTTTAACGAATCTGTCTGTCTGTTTGATAACTCTTGCTCTGGTAGTTGGTTTGAGCTTAATGTTTGTGCTGGTTTATTGTTTGACTGGAACTGATAATCAAGGTTACTTTCACCTATTTTATTATAATTAGGTTTTTGATACATGCTGTAGTATTTCTGGATTGTCTCCTTTACATTAGGGTATAAGATATCTACAAAAAAATAAATTTGTTAAAAAAAAGTTATGATATTGGTGGTTATAAGTTTTGAAGATAGTTTTGCTCTGTTGAGAAGAAACTGCCTTGAAAATGAGTGGCTAATTCGTTAGATAACATCTCATAATATTTTGACATAAGACGCGTGGATTATATTTTAATAAATAATACCGAGTTTAATATAATTACTGATTTACTATTAAGAACAGAAACGTAAGACATAATTTTAGACTTAAAAAGGCTAAACTACTCTGATATTTAAGTTTTCTCATTAAACCACTTTAAAAATCCACTTCCCGTCTTTCAGCACAGAGCTGATTATACTCTAAAGATGGAGGTAGTATTTAAATAACAATATAAAATAATTAAAAGTTCATATCTAATAAAATAAAGAAAATAATTGTAGTACTTTGTAATTTGTATTCTTATTATTAATATACAAAACTGTCCCAACTGATTTGGAATGAAAGTTTGTCTATCAAAAATGGTAGATGAAAGGTAAAGACAAGGTTGACATCTCTTTTAACTAAACCTCTACTCGATCTATAAGAATAAGATTAAGAATAAATTTTATATCTATAAATATTAATTATTTACAAGGCAAATGTCAAAACATTATGAAATAAAACAAACATCTTTATAACAAAAGTAATTTTAAAAACTCTTTTATCGAGTAGAACAAATTTTCTATGAGGTATCATTTATTCGTCTATACTGTTCAATATTGTTTTATCGAAGGTCATAATGTAACAAAAGGGAATAGCGCTATAGACTTCTTGTCTATCAGACTGTCAAAGAAGAGATTAAAAATATCACTACCAAAGATAATATTAGCTAATTACTATCGTTACTACTTAGATACAATTATATATTTGACTTACGCTGCTTTACCTGATAAATAGAAAAGAAAAATTTACTAAGTGTTGCTCACCATAATATAGTTCCTCTCGTCCAGTACAATCCACTTCGTTCTTTGGCCTGCACCCTAACTCTTTATGATACGCCTCATTAAAATTACATGTCAGTAATGTAGCATAATAGTCTCCATGACATACGAAGTACCTGTCGCAGTATTTACCATGGGGAGTATTGTACATTCCTTTAGAGTTGTCGCATTTTGACCAGTCTGAAATCATTATTACTATAATTCTAATTACAACTACAACTATAATTCAGGCAAAATAATTATTATAATCTGAGAAAATTATTTTCTTGTGGATTATCTCTTGAAAAGCTCGTACAAGCATCAAATAATTTTCGGCCTTTTGTTACCCTGAGGCTGAGAGTTTACATCCTGTGTTATGCTTTAAGTTTATACCTCAAGTTAATTGTAATTTTAGATATTCACCTACTTTATTTTAGCTCAGTGGCTGGCTCTCATTAAAATGAGAGCTAACCACTAAGCAAAGGCATGGCATCTCAACACCGCAAGGGGCTAATCTCTGACCAGGAAGACCCAATATATTATTTTATATTTTTAAAATTTAGATATATTTAATTAGGTATTTTGAAATAATCTAGAATAAAAGGGATATTATCCCAAAATAGAATCAATACTAATTCATTTACTAGGTATCTAAATCACGCATAATATTTTTAGGTGCTAAGAAGCTGAACCGGAGGAAATATTTTAGTAATTAAAAAGAGCATTTAGTTCCTGGTCGATCTGCGGCATTGGTCTCTCAGGCCCAAAAACTTACTATAATTGTGCCAGCTCAGCTTGTCATGGCTCTTTTAGGGCCGCATCATTATTCTTCCAGGGTTCATACCCACGGTAACGCAGTCCATAACGTTTACAATAGGAGCATATCCGTTTTAAGGTGCTTATGTACTTCTGGGCTCTTGTTAATTTTGATATCCTTCCTTTTATTGCTCTCATATTACTTATAATAAGAGAACAACAACATGGGGGATGTTGTTCGCCATACCCTGAGAGGGCCCTGGGTATGGCGCGAAGGCACGGGCCCATCGGGCCCATTACGTAATGTAGGGCCCGAGGGGAAAAGGGGCCCGTAATGTAGGGGGTATAGAAGGGGAAAACATCGTAATAAGGAAGAAATTGTCATCTGTGTTTTTTATTATGTTCGTATCCACCTACAATCTCAAGAATAGAAACAAGTTTGTTAGTTACACTAGCTAAAACATAACTGAACCACTAACATTTTGGGGTCAATAAGTAAGGGTTGATATAACCTTAATAAAATTTCACTCTGCTAAATATGTATATTAGGTTTGGAAATAATAATTATAAATAACTAAAACTAAACATAAAGTTAAAGTAGAAAACAATTTAAATGTTGCAATACCTTCTTCTCCATTTACGATTTGCGTGTATACGACTAAAAATGTTAAAATGAAATTAAATTCATTCATTACTTTGGTAATATATACTTTGTTCAATAGTTGCTAATTTCTTTATACTTATTTTATTCTTTGATTAACAAATTATCATTTGAATTCAATAAACTTATTTTCCAAATACCACTAGTTTATGGAAAGTTCAAATAAAAAAATTAAATATTAACAACTTTAATAACTAATAATTCAAAAATGTATGGAATCTCTTAAAACTCTATAAAATGTAAAGATAAACATGTTAAATGAAAACTGTAAAAAAAGATAAGGTCGATGAAATACTAAAGACTAAATAAATTAGTTTTATTAGATACGAATTGTAGGCAAGCTGTCTTGAGAAAAATAAAGTTAATTGAGCTATTAATCTAGATTTTTAATTAGTTTATAATAGCTGGTCATTTCACTTCCGGTCCCAAAATTGTTATATCTCTATATTTGAGATTTATTCCTAGTTAGAATATTGATATTTCTATGAAATAGAATAATAGCGATTTTAATTAGAGAGCGGTGTTAGATTACAGAGCATGTATGCCACGTTGTTGGGTACTTTTTGCTAACTACCTTAGATAGAAGATAGTGATCTTTATGAATAGTGCTGGTGTTTTTCCGTCTAACCTTCAGAAGAGCCGTCTGTTTACTGTAAGTTTCAATAGGTTTAACTAGAAACAACACGTGCCTTACTGATTGATTAAACATTCTGCTTTCTTGAAACCATAAGCCAGAAATATATATATATACTTTATATATGCTACAATGAGGGTCCTAAATTTTTACTAAACCCTTGTTTATTTAGTGTTAGTATTTTTTTTTCGAGTACCTTACACCTCAAAGGCTCAGAACATGATGCCCACACACTTGAAGCCCAGACCGGAATAGAACCTGGTCGTCTCGGAACAATAAAAGAACTATTATTTTGTTCTCTATGCCCAGTAATGGTTAAGTTATAGTCCAAGAGCAAGGCCTAAAAAAATTGACTAATTGTTTACTACTTAAACCCAACTTTGTTTGATAATTCACCTTAAATTGTAAAGGAAAAGTATGGTCTGCTTATCTAAAGTGGAGCCCTTCATATAAAGAGTGCTTGCTTAAAAACTTGGAAAACCGCACAAATTCCAGATTTTTTTGCAATAAGTAGTTCCCTGTAGGTCTTGTGCGAACAAGAAGTAAACATTATTTAAAGCTCATACACTCTCCTATAAAACTAGTGTTTTTTCGTCAAAATCGGATAAATACAACTGAAGTTATGACATTTGTTAAGTGGCAAAAAAAAATTAGAAAAAGCCAGTATTTTTCCAAAGAAATTCGCTGACTGTGTGTAAATTAGCCTTTTTTCTTTAGTTTTTGAAAGAGCTATAACTTTAGTTGCTGTTATCCGATTTGGATGAGTAAACACTCGTTTTATAGAACATATTATCATCTTCATAAAATGATCTCTTCATGTTTTGCACACGACTCACAGGGAACTACTTATTTTAAGAAAACTTTAAGTTGTGCGGTTTTATAAAATTTTGAGCTTGTGAAATCATTAAGCAAGGTCGTTAATGACTATTAACAGTCATGAGTTTCTTTGATCAAACTTAAGCGAATTGTGGTCGAATGTCGGCTCTCATTTGAGAATAAATATTTCAATTGTAAATTCTTGTTATTTGTTTTACGCGGTAATCAATATTTGTTGTGGCATTGGTTATAGCCTTCATGCCAAAAAGGTTTAATTAGGGAAGAGGGAAAATTATGATACGGTGGCTCAATTGTTGTTTAACTTAATTGAGTTGTTTCACTTATAGTTTTAGGTGTTCAATGTTTTACCTAACCCACATCTTGTATAAATAAGAACAAATTTCAGGATATCGATCTGTATTCCAAAAGATTAACTCAGTGGCTTTTTTAATATTGAGAACTACTTTGGATACGTTATTATCTTCACCACTCTCAAAAATATACACTGATTAGTCTTATTTTTCACTCATCATAATCGATAAAAGTCTGCATGAAGAGTTACAAATATCTCTGGAGTATTCTTTAGAGAAAACATCGTAGGGGTTGTTTTGTCATGGGCTTGGAGCCAGAAACAAAGCAACCGCATAGAACAGTTATAATATATCGTACTTGCTTCCACAATACTTCGTCATAACTACTAGGATGCTTTACAAATCCTAGAGGGTTATTGAATGTTAAGGCTTTGTATTTTATGGTTTCAGATTCTATAAAATGATGCTTTCACGAAGTTCAGTGTACCCTTGTTTTAAAAACAAATACTTCACGGTAGCAACCTACTCGTACATTATCTAGCCGTTTTTGCGTCTTTATTACTATTTAAATATTGGCCGTCAAATTATGGAAGGTAGTGGAGCAAATTAGGTAGATAAAGAGGTCGTTTCAAAGTGGACAAAGTACCACTTGGTTAACAAAACTACTCAACTTACGACATTATGTAAAACGGACCACAGGATCTAAAAAGATAAATATGGTGGAGAAGCCTGATATTTGTTTCAGCCTGGACAATAAGCGTTACGAATTTTCAGCACATCATTCTCACTGTATATCTCCTGAGGTTTTAAAAATTAGCTATTATTAATTTAGACGAGCACAAAGTAGCCACTTTGTCGAAAGTATTTAGCTTCAAATATACTACCGAAATGTTTTACACAAATCCTAACAATGTCAACATCAAGGCACCACTAGTCAAGTGTCCTGACTAGTAGTTTCTATTAATGTCGAGGTTTAATTGTCTATTGATATAATTGTGGCGAATGGGCAATGTATGAAGACGGAAAAATTACGTTTTACCAGCAGGGTACATTTAAGGTTGCAGGTTGCTTAATGTTGCTGACTATACGAGTGCTAAAGCCAGCCTCTGTATCTTATAATAAGATAACCTTATAATATTTCACTTTATTGTTATCAACAGGGATGGACTTCATATTGCTTCTTGGTTACTTAAGGGAGTTTCTAAGACAGGCACCAACCTCAACAATACAATAGGACCAATAATCAGAAGATAAGACATTACTGAGGTAAACTGACTCGGATCCAGCTGAAATTTTATGATCGGAATACTCAAAATTAGTCCAACATGGATGTTTTTTACTTTCTAGTTACAATTCTACGCAAACTTATCTATAGGCGTGTATATTTTGTCGTTATGTCTTTCATTATTATGCATTTTAAAACCGTTACAGTATAACCGGATGTATCCTTCCATTCCATTTTATGGTTGTCATCTTAAAACATAACAAAAAAAAAACAGGTAACATTAAAAAACCGTTTTGCCTTAAAACGAAACCATAAAACCGAAAATAAGGTGTAGTACTGCGGAAAATAATGCGGAGAAAGACATCCTTGTATAATAAGGAAGTAAAGGGAACGTTTTGAATAATGGATAACAGACGAGGATGAGGTTTAGGAGAATAATGAAAAGCTTTGGACCCAAACAAGGGGTTTCGGCTCTACCTTGAGCCCAGCTACCTTCCGAGGCAAACATGATAAAGGATAATAAACCTATGTCCTGGACATGTCAATACGACCTTTTACTTAAAAACGACAATCATAAATTCACTTATTCAAGGGTCACTATGTCCTTTACAGGACTTCAATGAAATAAAATATTTAAATATAATTTATGTATACGAAAAAATATGGTTGGGCACTTTAAAGAAGTATGTCAGAGGAATTATTGAAAATTCTCTAATAATCAATGTCGCTAAAATGGAAGGACTTACCCTAAAAATGTAGGTTAATAGGTGTTGAAAACTCTATAAACACTTAGCTTATTCTCAGAATATGTAGGTCACTCTAAGTCAAGTTTTGTTATACTTCGGATGCTTTCTTCGTCCTCTGGACAGTAGGTTATTCGTTGTAAAGTGTTGTTATGCTTCACATTGATTTTCGTCGTCCTCTGGACAGAGGGTTATTCGTTGTAAAGTGTTTTATGCATCGCATTTTCATTCTTCGTCCTCATCCATGTCAAGTGTTTATAGTTTTAGATTCTCACCGCTCATAATAAAATCAAGCTCATTCAATACCTTGTGAAAATCGTTTTGATTCGTTACTTATAAATCGTTTTGGCAGTTCTTATAGAATTAACGTTTCTTATAAGAACTTTTCTTCGAAGAATTATCGTTTTGACGTTCTTTTCAGAAATATAAAGATATTTGCCACAACAATTTTTGTGGCAAATAATTTTTCCTCTTTTAGAAGTATTTATTAGAAGCAAAATACGTAATGAATATTATGAATAAAATATTCATTTATTCATTACAACACATTTTCAAAAATTTGCCAATGTACTTAAATAAATTATACTACATAGAAATGGAATAAATAATGCTGAAACCATCCTCATTTATTTTAGTGTATAATTAAATTATCAGAGTTAGGCAAATCTAAGCTTTGACAAATTGAAAATTTATTCACTTAATTAAATTAAAATTTTACGATTTTTTATTCCCTGAAAATAAGTTTAACCGACTGGAAAAAGAGATACATTTATTGTAAAAAAATAAATAAATAAAAATATGCACTTATTAAATAAAAATATAACTGAATATATTTAAATTTTTAGAGCAAATTAATTATGAATATTGGAATGATTTTAATGATTGATAGGATTAATATTATATCCGCTTATCTTTGGAAATGAATTCATTTATTAATTAGGAATACTTATCGTATTTATAAGCTAAAATTGTGTATTTATAACATTTATATACTTCATCCATACGCGGGGTTTGGCACGAGGATCAACTTCAAGTTTTAACCCCCGGTTCAACTTCCCCGTAATTTGAACGGGATTGAATACGAGGCATAAACCTGAAACTCATATTTTACAAGTGTAGAGCCTAAACTATAGGTTAAGAATATCGTGTGAATAGTTGGGGTTGAACGATTAAACCCGCGAGGGGGTTCAATACGGGGTTAAACCCCTTGCCAAACCACGGTGTGAACAAAGTAATTGTATTGTTTTAATGATTAATTTTATATTTTTCCAAAGTTTTTAACGATTTTGTGTCTGTTACTCTAGTGGTTTTCTAAACATCTATCTTTTAGCAACAATATAACTGTAAACTTTTGTTTATTTATTATGTTAAGCCTTGAAAAGGATAAAATTATATCAAAAGCTCGGCATAATTAGAGTTTTTTATTATTTTGGCCCTATTCCTCCTTAAAATCAGTTATGATTTTATATTATTAAACTATATCATTTTATAATATGTATATATTATTGTAACCTTTATAGTATTTTTGTAGTAATTAGTTTTAATATTTCAATTTTAACTTATAGAAAGGGTTTAAACGTTAATAATTTCACAGCATAGAATACAGTAAAATAAAAAAAATAAGAACAATTTTTAATAAAAGTATAAAAATAATTATAACTGAAAGAGTAAACAACTAATATTAATGTTTTGCTAAGTTTAAAATTCTAACATAGTGGAAATCCATTTACTGTGTGGTTGATCCTGAAGTTTATTACTTAATTAATTAAATATTAATTATTATTGTTAGTCAATATTAATTAAATAAATAAATGTTGTAGATAGTATTTTGCTGTTGAACACGTGCTCTAACAAAGTCTCTTGTTTACTTAACTGCGTTTAACTCTTTAAATAGCATTATAAGAAGCAACTTGCAACAAAAAAAAAAGATAGAGGAATTAGTCCATTTGTTTCCGAATTTTGATCAGAAAATTACGCATATTTATAAGCGTGACTCATAAGGGTCACTAGGCCTCTCGTGACCCTCGACGTAACCCTGAGCCAAGTATGTATGAAAGATGAAATCCGATGTCATTATAGTAGTAAAACAAAACTGTCTATGGGGTGAAGCTATAGTCTACCTTCAAGTAACTAACCCAAGTAACTACTTAACTAACTAACTTCAAAGTAACGACCAAATTACCTCAAGTAACTAACTCCCCAGGTGACTTATCATTTGTTACCTTCCCTCTACGACCGATGCTCCTGAGTATATTTTATTTTGAGAGTTATTTAATCCTCCTAATATGTAAAAAAAAAGCGCGAATTTAGCTCTACACATTGAAATAAAAAACCTACCAGGTGAAAAAACGTTTAATGCTCCGAATATGTTTAAATTCTGTTTTTTATTCGTTCATTTCATGCAGTATGTAAATAAACGATTTATTTACTGTGTAAATAATGCAAGTAATGTAAGTAATACATTGCCATACTTTTCACTCAGTTTTCCCCAGGATTAGGCCTCTAAATCGATTTTGTAATCAAGAAGATAGAGGTTACTAAAAAAGGAAGACACTTTTAAGATCTAAATAGAAAAAAAGAAGAGGAAATATAAACTTTACGATTGTAATAAGAGAAGAGTTATGTTTTAGAGGGGTTGAAATTAATTATTTTAACTAAATTACATTCTAATGAGGGAAGGTTCCTATTCATATCCTTCTAAAGAGGATACCCCCTCTCTAAATGGGCTCATGGAAACCCTCATTTAAACAGCCCTTATCCTACGCAGGACCCTTTCTAGAACTTATCTTTTTAGATACATTCATGCAAGATGGGTATAACAGTACTAATGATCTTAAATCAGTTTTTTTTAATTTTACTCTGTTGAAACGATCTGAATGGCCCACTTATCCCTTTAAAGAAACATGGGTCTAAAGGATGTCTTGATATATTAGAGTTCTAAATCAGTGGTTCATTTATTTTAATATGATGAGGGTTCTCCAAATAACAAAAATACGTAGATTAACAATCATGCTATTAACAGTAAGATTTAACAACATATAGAGAAACTTTATACAAGCTCCATGGCTTTAACAGGATCGGTAGCTCTGTAGTAGAGCGCTCGACCTTATTTAAGGTTATCCTTTATACCGTTCTCACGGGAGGTCTTGAATGCAAGGCTGGCTAACCCAGCCTAGGATTTTCATGGTTTTCTTAAGCTGTTTCGCAAATGCGGGGTTGGATATCGCCTGAAACAAGTCTGGATCCACGTTATTGATATCTCCAGGACATTTAAAAAAAAGTTCTGTAGGACAATAGAGAGTCGAAAAGATACTAAACCTTCGGACCTTGCACTGCAAAAGTGGAGACCCGGATTTAGTAGTGCCTGAGATCTCTTGACTTGCGTAGATGATTAGGGATAATGTATTCGTCTGTGGAAGAACCGAACTAATCTGTCACTCAGAATCTGCCAGAAATGACATAATGCACACTAACTTCGGGGTAGTTACCAGGTTCCTTTCTGTCATGCTGTGCCAGACTGGACAGATCTGTAAGTATAACGTGTATCTGGTGAGACAAGAGTAACTGGAGAGATTGATAAACTAGTAACTAATTTATTGATCAAAACTATTAACTGGTGTGCTAGATGAGACTAAAGAGATCAGAGTAGCTAGAGGAACTAGAGAAAATTTACTAGACAAACTACAGACGGGTCACAGCACGTCCGTAAAGTATAGGATATAATTCTTCCTTTTGGGCATAAATGTTCCGAGGTATAATTTACCTCGGAACATTTCCTACTGATCAGTAGATAAGGAGTCACCCATCCTCGTTCAGTGATATACCTCAGACCAGTGTACTGACCTGCTTAACAGTGATCCAACAAAAAAACCACAGATATGCTAGCTGCATTGTAATGACACTTAACATACTTATTTATTATATAAAAGAATACTATCGTGGCAAATTTCAACTTAATTCATTATTTTTCGATTTTAATAATTTTATAACAAATGTATACATTTCATTCAATAAAAACTTGATTCAATAAACTTCATTCAATAAAATAAATCTTAGGGCATACGTTGGTGTTATAAAGAACTGCAATTTTCGTGCATTTTTAACACACGATCAAAACATTTTTCAGAGTTTTTGGAATTTTTGAAAGTTTTCTAATTCCTTAAGGCCAGTTTGTAACGTCATAAAAATATCTTCTGGAAAGCCCCTATAAATATTTTTGATAGTAAAATGAGCTGTGGAGTTCCAAAAAGGTAAAAAAAAGTATCTCTCTACTTAATATATATATTAATAGTTAATATATGTAACTTAAGAATATATATTAATAATATATATTGACAGAACCGATTTTGTAGCTTAACATTTCATCATCCGTACGTGTAAAAGCAAAGAAAATAAGCCGGGACAGACGTAATAGAATTGTTTACAGGCTAGTGTCTAAGGCTGGATTAGTTTATTATAATAAGTGTCAATTCTCTGACATAAAAACACTGCGAGCAAAAATGATAACAGAAACACACACACAAACACATCTTAGTAAAACCCACTAAGGAGCTTTTAAAAACACCTGACTTTGATAATTCAGTCGAAATCACGATTTGTTTTTAGTGCAATTACGTACTTTTCCTATTTATCTACGGCTAGAAGAATAAAACAAGATATTGTCAACTTTAGTAGTACTTTATGACGTCAATTTCTTATTTTTTTTTTAGAAGAAAAACGTAACAACCTACCTATAAAGGATTTTCTCCTCGCTTGCTCTAATGTTACATATTATTGTTTAGAAGGAAATTAGGTTAGCATTGCGCAGTATGTTTCCAACTTTAATTGCTTCCAATTTTCTTTTATTTCTTTTTTAATATTTTTTCAAGAGATAATAAAAATTTATGTTAAATCTCAACTGCGTTTCATTTTTTCTTGATTTCATTTTTAGATTATTATTTTTATGGCACTTTGAAATTTTACAAGATTCAGGCATTGTAGAAATCTCTTTTTCGCTTAGTAGTAACTTATAAACTAAACAAAGAGTTCTGTTGTGAAAAATCTAATTAATGAAATTATTTCTGTGTTACAGGTCGGTGCATCAGATTTTATTTAAACGAAGTTTTAGTAAGTTTAACTTTGTATAAACCTAATATAGCGCATTCTAGGAAGCAAGATACACTATTATTGCAATCATATACTTCGTTCACACGCGAGGTTTGGCGGGAGTTTAATCCCGTGTTCATCCAACTAGGGGGTTCAATTCCCCTAGTCACGTTAATTCTAAGCAATAGGTAAAAATACCTTGTAAACAGTTGGGGTTGAACTCCCTAGGGAGTTGAAACCCCTGCCAAACTCCGCTTACAAAGTAATAATTTACCACAAGCGTTGCACGAATTGTAATATCACTAGATAAGTGCTGAATGCATGTTGTGTACCCCACTTTATTTATAAATGCTGTTTTTAAAACAAATAAATTGGACATGGACATAACCCCTTAAAATCGACAAACTAGGCTGCTCCCTAAAAAGCTATTTCTTACATAGTGTCATGATCATCGAAGCTTGTATTATAGAATATAAGAAAGCAAAAAATACAGTATCAGAAAAAAATGTTATCCGTATATTTTATTTTACTTAAATCAGCATTTTACAGAATCCAATTAAAGTCTCTTATAAAGTTCCTCTGAGTCCCCACTTGTTAGCTAATAAAGCCCGAGGGTGTTGCTAACTTATATTTACTTAATTAACTATCTGTTTAATTAGGTTTTAACTTATCGATTATTTTTACTTATTTTTCTTTAGTTCGTAAACTTTGTTACATAATTTTTTGCCGACCTTATCAGAAAGTTTTCGGCTCCTGGCTCGGCTCCTCTTGAGTTGATTCTTCCCAAGTTATTCCTCCCATTCCTCCGAGTTCTTTAACTTTTACCTTATACTTATCTCAATTTTTTTATAAACAATCTCTCTGTAAAAAACTTTTTTAATTAAAGAAAAAAAGATTATTTTTCCCTCCCTCCTAGTTTTTTTAATATTTCTAGAGAAACTTTCATCATGGTTAAATAAAAACTTTACTTTATGTATACCTTGTGTTTTAATATGTAATAAATCTATTTTATTTCCAAGCAACAGTTTTTATTTTATTATGGTATTATATAAGCTTCGTTAATTCTCCGTGGATAGACTTATCACGAGATACAATACTGGTACAGGAAATACCAGTGGTGTGATGTGGTAAAATATCAGCAATTAAGTCTATTACGTAATACAATTTTGGTATAAGAAATACCAGTGGTGTTTTGTGGTCAAATATCTTAAAATAAGTCAATTACGTAATACAATTCTGGTATAAGAAATACCAGTGGCGTTTTGTGGTCAAATATCTGCAGATAAGTCTATTACGTAATACAATTCTGGGATAAGAAATACCAGTGGTGTTTCGTGGTCAAATATCCGCCGATAAGTCTACTACGTAATACAATTCTGGATAAGAAATACCAGTGGTTTTCGTGGTCAATATCCGCCGATAAGTCTACTACGTAATACAAATCTGGTATAAGAAATACCAGTAGTGTTTTGTGGTTAATTAGATAAGCTTATTATGCGATACAATACAAGTATAGGAAATACCTCTGTTGTATTTTAACCTGAGCAGTCCTCATAGTTTATATTATTGTAGGATATCTAGAATCATGTTTCCATACATATAAATTAAAGTACAATGTGAAAGTAAGATTGCTGCATGCAAAGGCATCTAACCTCTACGAAGTAAGACAATCGATTCTGAATATAAAAATGTAAAAAATAAAATGTTTCTGCTTTTTGGAGAGTGATTAGACTTCCCCTTCTTCTTCAACCCCCTTGAAATGAATTTAATATATATATATATATATATATATATATATATATATATATATATATATATTGTGTGTGTGTGTGTGTGTGTGTGTGTGTGTGTGTGTGTGTGTGTGTGTGTGTGCTGTGTGTGTGTGATATTCTATTATAAAGAATATTAGTCCAAGAAATTTACTCTTTTAAAATAAATATTAATTTTATTTCTAAACAAAATATAAATAACTATAGAAGGGTTAAACGATGAAATCTAGTGTGACAAACGAAAAGTAGAAATAATTTATACTTAATGTAAAGAAAGAAAAATAGAAATTGGGAAAGTAATTGTTTGTTTCCAACGAAAGAGGGAATAAAAGTAAGTTAGAAAGTAAGTTCTAAAACGAAATGAAGGAAAACTTATATTGTGACAAAATTGAGAGAATAAAGAGAGTAAGAGAGCAAAATTTCTCTCTACAGACAATGTGGTTTTGATGAGAAAATACACAATAGATATTTACCAAGTTCTTTATACTGGGAAATAGTTAGCAAACAGAGCAAATAGAGCTGATAACTGCAACGTCAGGTCTAAACAATGAAGTCTTTATGTGGGAAATATTGTTAAAGTAGAGAATGCTTGTGCACTCCGACCTAAGATCTTTTGTATAACCTTCTATGTTTTTACCTTATTGATTCCTGGTAAACATTCCTTTAATAGAAATATTAGAAATACTAAAGGAACAAACATTTAGAAAAATCACTCAACTATTAACTGTGTTTACTAACATAATACGAAAAGCGCTTTCACATTTATAAGAGGCCATCATCGGTGCCAAACAAAAGTTAAAGAAAAAAAATAATAACTCCAGGTAATAAAGGAAGTAATAAAGTGAAAACTTCTCCTCTTCGTTTACATTCATTGTTATATATTAGTCAGTAACTGATGACTGCTTCTGGTTAGGTCGAAAGCCCTTAGCGTGATTTTTCGGTAAAGAAAGTTCAATGTGAAATAGATTTAATGGTAACGTAAAAAGCTACCTTAAAAGGTTTAATCTTATGCAATCAGAAATGTTTATCAACAAATTTCTATCAAATAATAAAATTTGTATCAAGAACTGTGAATAGACTTAGTATTCTTTCGTTTTTTTTCAGAAATTTGTAATTTTTGACCTGACAAGCCAGCAGACGTCTGAGCAGCCATGCTCTGTTTCATGCCCTATCCTAGATAGAAAGACATACCCCCTTATAACTCCTGGATAACACAAGGAAATTCATGGCCTCCCACTAATAATAGACATTTTTTACTTTTTAATGATACCTTTTCGACTTTATTCACTACATTTACCAATTCAATAGATTTTGAAAAAAAAAATTAATTCTTACGACATAATTTCTCAAACATTTTTTTTGTATATATCTAGTTTTATGTAGCTTTTGGCAAAATGATTATAGAAAATCAAACAAAAGAAAAAAATGTTTAAAAATCAAATTTTTCAAGAAAAACAAAGCAAAATTAATTATAACAAAAATATTAAGAAGATTGAAAATGCATTTAGTGTTTGGATAAACGGAGCATGCAGAAAACAGAAATTTCTTTAAAAAATGCTCTTTGTTACAGAAATAAATAAATAAAAAAGTGACTTTCATTCATTTATTGTGGACTTCATAAATGGTCATTTTCTATAAATTCAAAATAGTTATCGTGATAATTCTCTGATAATTACTCAAATAAACGCTTAGAAGATGTAAAAGTTCTAATCAAAATATATATTTTATTAACAAATCGAGCATATAAATGATACAAAACAAGTTTTTAACTGAGTGGTCATCATCAGTGCAGGTGCAATGACTCTTTACATAATCTAAGCATTTTTTCTATGCTCACTGCTTATATCAGATTCCACGAGCCGTCTGCAGTAGGCCGAGGTCTAAGAAAAATTAATCACTATTAAAACTAAATTTTTATTCAATTAAAAAAAATTAAAATTTAAATTTTTAGTATGAAATATTTTATAATGATCCACTCAAAGCTATAACTATATTTTTTAAAACTATAACCTCGCACTGAATATTTTACATAAAATTTATTACTAAAAAGGAAACATATTTTTTTTTAACTTTAAAAGGTTTTAATCTTGTGGAAAGGTTAACAAAACAATTGAAGAATCAAATTACGATTGAACTATGTGGAAACGATATTTATACAAGAACAAATTCAGTGAAAGACATAAACCGTTTCCATTTTCGGAAGACAGTGGTAGACAGTACCTTGTTTAGAAAGCAAATAGATCTACGGCTATCAAAATCTTTTTTATAATTATATCTATTTTCATGATAATAATGTCTTGATGAACGTTGCGCTGGTTTAATGTCTTGATTTTTCATGTTAATTTTATTTTAAACGCTCTAAACAGAAGGAAAGTGGCAGGACTGTTATTTTCACGGTTAGTTGCCCTCACGAAGATGACCGGATCTCCTACGAACAATCAGTAACCTATGACCTTTTATGAACGACTTAGGGCATCAAAATAATATTAATTAAAATTTAGACATGTTTTTTCAACCAATAAGGTATGACACGCTTTTAAAAATATCAATAACTGGTAACTTCTGCGTTTTGCAGTATTATTATGATTAATACTGTAGTACTTATAAGTTTTGGGTGATGATCATATTCTTGTTAATCAATATTCTATAAATTTTAGAAAGTAATTTAAATTAATTTTCACAAAGATTATGAGAGTTTTTAATTACTTCTTGCTAATAATTTTGAAAAATAATTATACTCAGTACTATTTAAAAAGATAGAAAGTATCAAATTTAATAACGCTTAATTAGACATTATATATTATCTAAGAGTAATTTACCTCGATATTTATTAAGTAGTTCTCATACTTTTCCAATACTACCCAAGACATAACGTTTGTGGTATATTAAAAAGAGAGGATGTTATTTACTTTTACTAGCCTGAAAAATAACATATAGATTCTAAAATTTGTGTACTTATACATCATTTTTTTATTTGTCTGAGCATTTAATCTATTACTTTGTGGTGAATGTCAAAGCGCTTTTTAAGTTTGCTATCATATAGGTATTGTACCACTACAGGATTAGCTGTATACTCGTTCCGTTCCAAAAGGAGAGAGTTATAAGGTCAAGATATCACTTCGGAGCTGGGCTATACGTCAACACGGTGTAAAGAATCGTCCGGTCACAAACCTTATAAGCGCGAATATAACTTGTTTTAAGATAATGTCGATAGTAATAATAGATTATAATCATTTCATTAAAAAAAACGATCATTTTAATTTGCAAGTCAGCTCACGTTCACTCCCAAATTATATTTAATTTTACTTTTGCAATATCATTCATTATACAATTTATGAATATTATTTTATCTTTATATTATTCTTATAGAACGACTTATATTAAATAAAAGTTTAATCTGAGTCATATCGACACACGTATGAGTAAATTACTCACTGAGTGTGAGTAAGGAGACTATACAGGTTACTCACTACCGAGTGTTGGACATTCCAGAATATATATTAAGTCGTTCGTACGCATTTAGCGCTTCATACCTAGCCGTGGTAGACCTATCAACATGTTTCATCCTTTGTTAATGGGGCTTGTTACCTCTCTTTCACAAGGATTAAAGACTCTCTTGAAGTTTTTTAAGTTGCTTATGTTTTTCACACATCTATGACGTGGAAGTTTCCTATTTCACCTTTTTATTAGCTTAATGTGTTTAATACACTTTCCTTTTATTGATTTATCGGTTCTATGTAAGTAGCACGACATAAGTACTAAGTTTCAGCAAGAGTCATAATAAGGCTATGATATCTTGCGTTTTTGGGAGTTGAATTTGGAATCACATCACTTGAGTAGTCGCCGTAGTATAATTTTTTGATTTTTTTTAATATTTCTGTATTTAATTGAATGTTAGATTTACATTTTATGTAGCATATACAGCTTATTCCTATATAGAAGGTGTGACATTCTTAGACACTTGTAATTTTACAGTTATCTAGACTACCTAGAAGCATCGCACATGTGCTCATGTTCAGCATCGGTCTGATCGATTATAATAAGACGCACGAGTCGCTAAATAAAGTGAAATTAGCCGCATGGCCATATCACCTAGAATCATTTAATCGACTAGAGGGAAGTGAGCCTATGCGAAGTGCGAGAGAGCAGAGATGATCGAACCACAGTCACAGATACTTTAAAAGCACCGCTTTAATGATAGTCTCGTAGTTGTGTGTATAAAACAATTGACTGGATAATCAGTATTTAAAATTTCTAATGATAGGTATCAAGGAAAAATAACGGAGCTTGCCTATATAATAAATTAATAAATCATATTACATTTTATGAAACTAGTATACTAAGGAATAAAAACCAAAATATTGAGATTAAAATTGTATTATTAAAGCAAAAGATGCTTCCATCTACTATGTATACATATTTCACTATAATCAAGTCGGGTTTTATTTGACTGTATATTCCAAATGAAGTAAGTTTGCTATGATGAGTCTCATACGATTTAGACATAGTTTCGTGATAGTACACAAAAGAATTTTTATTCTATAAAATTACATAGATTTGATAGATCCATCACAAACGGAAAGATTTGTAAGAGAACCCACACACTTCTTCTATTATATTTTTAATTATTATTTATATCTCTGGTACACACTAAAAGTGAAGCCACAATTTATAGTTTATAAGATAATTTGAATGTTATTTCTGAGAGCGCGTTTTTCTTGTTGAATCCTCTCTTCCTGACTACCAAACCATCTAAAATCAGCCGAGTGTTTTTTCACATCTTATCTATATGATAATATTTAAAGTTTAATCTTATAAAGATAAGTATACGAGTATAGACTGCTATCTGTGGAGGTCTGCTTCTTGCACTCTTGAGGTTAAATTCTATCTATATGTGCCAGTGATTTTCAATAAATAAGAAAATCAAGTATTTTAGGCTATTATTATAATGAATGTCTGTCGTATTATCATTTAATATTTTCTTGATCCCTAAGATAGACGTGTGCCACGATATAAACGTATAAGAACTATAAATTATTAAATATGCTTGTTATACATTATATATTTGCATGTTCGAGTATATAATATAGTCGTGAGGTAATAGAATTAATTATTCAATTGTACTCATCATAACTTCGAGATAGTTTTAGAAATTAGTGTTATTTAAGTATCTAGTCGAATGTGCAACTAAATAAGTGTTATTCTGAAAGAGATGATAATTCACTTTTAAAATGAAGGTTATGATAGAACCTAGGAATGTATTAGTGTAGTCATGAGTTGGGGCGGAGAACGTCCACATTAGTTAATTTCTCAATTCGACAATTAGTTATCCGTATGATCTTCAATACTTAAGAAGGAGGGAGTACATTGTTACTGAGCATGTATCTAACAGATCGGGCATGCGCAAGCAATCTAAAAGCCAATTCGGTTAGACTCCAAGTATCAGATCTGCTGTTGTCAGATGCAGGGATGCAAACACATTACTAATTATTTCTCATTAAATACGAGAGCGAAAGTGAACATACTACACTAACATACTAATATACACTAGTATAATCTATCGTATAACAAATTTTATAATTCAATTTGCTAATAGAAAAGTATGCTCAGGTTGATTAAATAGTTATCATAGGTATTAAGTACGCATTGCATATAGCAAGCATGATAAGCCAATATCTTATTAAGGTATCTTATATTACCGTATTACCCGCAGCATTCAACAGTTACTTGCACAATTGAACTCTGTGTTTAACCCCTGCACAATCACTACGGTCTGTAGGATATTCTTGAGTACCTATGAAAAAAACGTAGCACATAAAACACGCGCGCAGAGCACTGATAGAGAATGGGGACCAAAAAAAATAATTTTAAAGAAATTTACTAAAACAATTAGAATCAATTATAATGTAATGAACATTGACATACAAACAATACATAAGAAAAAAACCTAAAGTACAAAAAGAGGATCAAAGACTAATAAGATTTACAAATCTAAATAGGTCTATAAAATGATATAGAAATAAAAGAGCAATAAAAAGAAAATTCATAAAAAATAATCTATAATTTCTTTACAAACTAAAAAATAAAATCATAAATAAAAAAATATATTTAATTTCTATAAATAACAGAGCTAAAACATTAAAAAAAAATTAGTTAAAAAATACATGAAGCCTTAAACTATTTTACCAAAATAGTAATAAGAATGAACAATTACTAAAATAATTATTATTGGCAGATAGGTCATCAAATATTTTATATGCTAAAAACGAAAACACAATAAAAAAAAGTCCAAAAATATAGAGGAAAAAATTAAATAAAATAATCTAACTTAAAAAACTGAGACACCAAATTTAAAAAGACCGAAACGACATAAATAAAAAACAAAAAGTAACTAAAACAAGAACGGATTACGAAATAAAAGCCATTTTTTTGTAACCCAAGTACAGTACACGTTGCGAGCACTAAGTCGATAAGTAGATACACATATGAAATGAAGTTGGTAATATACAAAAGATGTGAGGTGGAGATACTCTTTCCTTAACCTTTAACAAACTATCCATGTCTATTCATCCTGGAAGCGTATTATTTATATATCTTTAAGTTAATGTCATATTAACTTTTTGAGCCATATATTCAAGATCACACGAGTGATATGATATAGGACACTAAATAATAATATGTGAATCAGCGCTTTTCGTATATATGTTATATATATATATATATATATAATATATATTATATTATATATATATATATAATATATTATATATATATATTATATACCGCTTACGCCACTTCGGATAGTCCGATTGAGCTTTCTCAATCATTTTAAAATCTTCCTGTTCTTATACATATTGAGTTCATATACCTCAATCAAATTTGGTAATCGGTCAATAATAAAGAAACAAACAGATTACTTAGCCAACTTATAATAGTTCCGAGGCACCTTGAACCCGATATATGGGATATTTCAGATAATAGAAATAATTAATAGTCTTAACGTATCAAAACGTTAAAAAATATACACATAGTAAGAAAACAGTATAAATATTTCATTGATAACTTCTTACTCATTCACTGTGAACTTTATTGAATCCTTTTCTAACCGTTATTTCAAATTAGGGAAAATAAAATCTTCTTTAAGAAAAGCCATTACACAATTTACAAAACAAGCTTTGTTCTTTTATTAGTTAAAGTAAGAATACATCTTACGCTAAGAATATATTTAAAGAAAAATCCTTCTTTAAGAAAGTAGAAACTTCAATGTATTAAATCAGGGGATAAAGAAAACATATCCGGAACGATTAATATACCTTTGTAAGAAGGGAGATGGGTCGTTAGTAACGTTAATCCAATCCAGGGAGGCTCAGGCAAGATACAGTGGAACAACTTTACTCTCTTCAAACATTTTATTAACTGGAAGCAGAACGATGTAGACTTTTATACCAATTGCTGTAAATTCTTCCTTTCTGTTTAATTTTATTGGTACGTATACAATGCTTCCGATTATTTTGCGATTTCAGAATTTCTTTTTATTTTTCCTCATTTATACCGTAGGTATTTAGAAAAAGTATTTTGTTTGCGGAAAAATCCAAAATCGGGATGTCACAGGAATTATCAGCTTCAGTTGTTTTTAAGACCTCTTGAGAGGTTTTAGCAAAGGTGTATGTCTGTATGTGTGTGATATCATCGTAGGTAATCCTGAAATATAATTCTAAAAATGGACCTGGTCATCTTCATGGGAGATGCACCTGGTCCCGAAAAAATAGTTCTCAAATGGAGCCTGCTAAAGGGACGACACTCACAAATATTCGACTATTTCTATTGTATATTCATTTAAAACAGCAAGGTCCAAGACTTATTGCTATCTATCGTATATAATCATTGAAAGTGTGTATAAAAATCATTAGTCAGCGGCGAGGTTCCGATAGCCGCTGTTACAATATGAATTAGAGAGTACGTAATTACAAACCGGAAATACAGCACCTACGATTCAGGGTTTCTAAGTCAGCATTAGAAACAAATTTAGTTATGAATAAAAAAAACAAAGCTCATCATAAGAAATATAACTTAAGACATTAATATTATTTTAATAATAATATTAATATAAATAAATTAAAATGTTTAATTGTTTACTAATTAGAAGAAGATAGCTTTTGCCGCGGCAGTAATAACTTTTTGTATAAACTATCTAAAGGAACAAATTATGACTACAAGAGGAGATCAATTGTGAATACTAGAGGAAATCATTTGTGAACACTAGAGGAAATAAATTATGAATACTAGATGAAATAAATTATGACTACTAGAGGAAATCAATTGTGAATACTAAAGGAAATAAATTATGACTTCTAGAGGAAATAAATTATGACTACTAGAGGAAATAAATTATGACTACTAGAGGAAATAAATGATGACTACGGGGAAATAAATTATGACTACTAGAGAAAATTAGTTTATGACTACTAGAAGAAATAAATTATGACTACTACAGGAAATTAATTATGACTACCAGAAAAACCAATTATGACTACTAGACTTCCCAAAAGGCGATACAAAAATCATTAGACTATCTTTGACTATTAGGACCATTGATAACAATTGCTACAAAATTTAGTTGTTATCAGCTATTAACTATTAAGAAAGCAGAGAAGCAATATAATGCGTGTTAAACATTTGAATAGACGAAGTCAAATATTATTTTATTAGTATCTATTTTTGGTTATCTTCATGATGTTTCCTTTTCTATTTCTACCCTATTAATTTTGATCTTTGAATGGCATCGTTGATCTTTTTTGATGATTATAACTAAAATCCATGGCATAGAACACAACATTGAGTTTTTCCTCAAGCCATTACAATAATAGCTTTATTTCCAAGTTTTTTTTTTCAAAATTACGATAAATTACCATTTTTACCAAAAATCTAATAACGACATACTCAAAATATAAGAGTTATTCTACTGTTAAACAATGCAAAGCAATTTGGCTTCAAGTATTCTTATATGAGACGTAAAGCCTTGTTCAAATAAAAGAAGTGAAAAGCCCCGAGTTTTCCGAGAGAAAGAAAAACTGTGTCAACTCTTCCAGCATCATAATTGTTTATATTGTTGTATCTCGGTGTGATGTGTGTGTGTCAGTGTGTTTGAGATGTTCGTAAGATTTTGTAGACTTTCTTTTGGCTTTTCTTTTCAAAATAAAGGATGAGATATCTAAGAAGTTGTATGATAAGTTTACATAATTATCTTGAAAATATTGTATATCATAAATAAGCACCAACTCAACTCTTGTCTATACTAGATTTGTCTTGTAGACCTTATTTCAATTTTCTGGCACCTTATAATAAGGTATAATATGTGTATAATAGTATACAGATTATATGGTGTTATTATTAGATGGCATTTGAAAATCCAGTATAGTGAAGAAAAGTGTTTTTATTTGTATTTCTTCAAAGTTTTTGACCCTCATAATGAAGTGCGTTGATTCCAATTATGAACTCTGGTTGACAATTTATTGGTAAAGCAATTTTAGACTTGATGACTGTTTTTTTTTGCATTTCTGTTAATAAACAATTATAGTGACTATAACTGGGTATCAAAAGAAACCCATACGTAAGAAACGATACTCACTCATTGGTTAACCTAAATTATTGGCTGTTGGTGGTTTTGGTTACAATTGATCAATTGTTTACAAATCAATCCTATACTATTGAACCTAAATCTTTAATTATCACTAATTATAAATCTTTAGTTAACCGCTATTGCTGTATTTTGTTGCATCTTATTAAGGACATTGTTTGAAACCAGATAGATCATAATGATATAGATGGCAATGTCTGTGGTAAATCTTGACACACAAGTATTCGCGTGTTACTTAAACTTTTATATGAGGCTGATAATGAGAAATGTTACATGTTTACTTTTTAAAGATAATATTGCAAGTGCTCCATCAACCCCAAACTTTCATCATTCTCGTTTTACACTCTTTGTTTTTCATTATGTTGAGTAACTTCTTCTTTGCTTGAAGTTCATGTTACTTTTTAGCTCTGAGAAAAAGAACACTTCTTTACGTTAGAATAACACGAGGTGTTTTATTTTTAACTCTGAGAGTGATGTAATGTTTACTTGTTAAGGGGAAATGTATGTGACATAAGGAAAATCTTTGTTTGCACAAAAGAGACTGATGCTAACATTTCACTACTTAAAAACCACCTTTTTGTTTCGTTTTAATTATTTCTTTATTTTGAATTTTAATAAAAAGAAAGGGTTTATTTTGTCTGAATCATATATGTATATTTAGAAGGCAATGACAAAGTATGTCACTTAAGAAGAAGAGTGTATTATAATTTAACGTCATCTCTTTATTATTCGAGAACTAACTTGCTTTAAAAATAAAATAATGCAATTTAGTAATTTGCTTTTAAAGATATATGGCTTTCCTTTTAGCAATGCTATGTATTTTATGTACTGAAAAAATGTATAAAAAATAAAGTGTTATCAATATAATATATTGTATGCAAATGATAAGAATATAAAATACAAAAGCGCCCCCTGTGGAGCGCCCTTAGGACTTCATAGGGTTGATAAACAGAATATACCAACTAAAAAATGTTTCTTTTTTTTTTTGTACTTTAGTGTATATTTCTCAAGTATTTTGTTACCAGATAAGCCTCTATGTAACAATGTTGTAATAAGTTACGTAAAAATAACAAATGTACGTTTCAAGTGAGATTTATTGAGAAATAAATAATGTAGAGTAACATTAAATAGCCATTTTTATTTTGGAGAGGCAATGCCTCGTCGTTCCCATCATGTTTTATAGTCACGGAGCATATTTTCAGTTTTACAGTTTTTGTTATTATTTATTGATGTTGCATATATTTATATATACTGTGCTTGATAAACCGCATACTTTTTATATTTTTATTTTATTTACTAGATATAACCTAATAGATTTATTTATGCTACAACATAGCTTGATTTGTTGATTTATTTTAGTTTATGATTATTATCATTTTTTAGCATAAAAAGCAGAAAATGATGCGATCGGATTGAGATTTGGTGCGCAAGCCATGTATAAGATTAACACACGTGCCATTATCAGCATTTGTTCAAAAATTGATTGTAAAAATCGGAAAATATTCCAATTGAGTTGGAATTCGTTAAAAGAGTATACCTTAACTTAATAATTAAGTACCTAAGTTTAGTTTAAATACAAGTACATCTATGATTTTTGTTGGAAAATAAAAGTTTCGTAGCATCGGGCGTGTTCAGTGCCTGGTTGAGTGACTCCTGGGAATGAAATTTATGTATTTACTATCTGAGTACGAGATGAGCGAGTCCGAAGACGTCTTGCAGCATAAATTTAACGACTAGTATATTCTGAGGACGAGCGTAGCGAGTCCGAAGTAGGGAGGATGAACGTAGCGAATCCGATGTTATGAGAAAAAGTTTCGAGTTACCCCGTACCCGTATTGTATTTTTGTGAGTTAAAAATACAATACTGTTATATTAGAAATAAAATATTGATGTTATTCAATTTTTATTGAAAATAAAACTCGGTGTATTTAACTTCAATTTAATAATAAATGAACTATGACAATAAATGCAGAAAAAATGTATGATGTGTTTCTGGTTTAGTATTTAGTATAACTAATATCAAGCTAAAAACTAATAAAATGGAATGAAATATATTATCAACATTTAATTTCCATCTCATACATTATTTATTGGAATGGCGTTAATAAATGTTTCTCTTTTTAGTAGTAGTTATTTTTCATTTCTTTATTTTTATCATATTTCTTAATTTCGTAATAAATTTTTATTTTAAAGCTGTTGGCATATATTTAGCATTTTAGTACCTTATTAGGAAACAAAATTCAATGATTCTATAATGTTTTAATAAAAAGAAATTCTTGTTTATATTTTTTAATCATAATGACTAAAAGTGGGCGTATAATCGATTTTTGTATTAAGCATTATTACTTTTTTCTCCTTTTAAATAAATAAGTGACTATAAATAATTCAAATTTAATGAAATGAGACAAAAAGAAACTTTAAATATTACGAAGGTATTATATAGCAGGATGGGCGGAAAAACTGAGTTTTTTCAAATGTCAAATTATTTTTTTTTAATTTGTAATTTGGTATAACTGAACAAATTATTTTGTTTATTGTCGAGGTCGTGAACCGTCTTCGGCTTTGTAATATCAAGTAAATTAAATTATTTTTTTAACAAAGTTAGGTAGTCTAACTAATTATCTCTTTAAGTCAATTAAATTTGCTATTTTATTTTATAAAAGCAAGTGAGCTAACTTTTCATCTAAAGTTAGGTTTTAAACTAACTTATTACTATAGTTAACTAATAACTAAAGTTAAGTAAATTTACAAAAACAATTATTTCTTGCTTTCACAATAATAAATAGACCCAATAATGATTTTTCACGTTTTCATAAAAATATAAGGACGGAAGTTATAGCTAAGTTTGCAGAGTTTTGCCCTTGGGAAAGAAATAAAACTAAAAAGTCATATTTTTATTACGTTTTATCCTTGTAATTGAGATGATATGAATTTTTTATTATTTACTTTAAATATTATTACTTTTTAATCTATATAAACTTAATTCAAAAATTAGGAATTTCCTGACAAAAATAAAGAGACTAAGGGTACTTTCTGATGCTGAGCATTTAATAAATTAATTAATGAGGAAGTTAAACATACAAAACAAATATTGATTATAACTTAAAATTTAATTAAGTTTTTTCCATCGTAGAAAATTAGGTATGGGTACCTTGGAATATTTCTTCATTACATTAGATTCGCTACGCTCATCCTACTTCGGACTCGCTTCGAATTTTAAAATAACCAAATTTTCACTGCAGCACAAACAAAGGACTCTCTTTGTTTGTCCTTAGATAGTAAATTCATTTTGTTAATTCCCAACGTTTACCCATCCAGGCACTAACTGCGCTCGATGCTGCTTAACTTTTATGATAAACAAAAACTATAGATATGCTTATCGTATTGAAACGGAACTTACTTATTTATTAATACGCTGCTAAGGATACATGATAGAGCTACGATAAATAAACAGACACACTGTCAAACAACTTTGCTAAAACCACATAGGAGGCCTTTAAAAACCTAAAGCGGATAATTCAGGTGATCTGTGAAAAAACACAGAAAACTTTGAAAAACCTACTCAGGTCGTCTTTAAAAGACTTGAAACGGATAATTCCATTGCCAACATAGTTTCGGATTTTTGCTAACATAATACCTTTACTATTAATCTATGGTATAAATGAGTAAAAGTAAATATTTAAAAGACACATTAAAGGCCAAAACGAATTTGGAAACTATGCATTTATTGGCCTGCAGCACCTATAAACTTGGTGAAGTGTGCGGTAAATTTCTTTTTGGATCATAAATTAGCAAACCTTTCTCTAAAAACCGAATTAGAAAACAGCCACACAAACACACACACAGATAAACAGCATGATGAAACCCTTTTAAAATGTCATTGAAATACCTGATTTGGATAATATGATGAAACCTGGGTTTCGGATATTTCTAGTGAACACAATACTTTTCCTTATACCTACGGATGAATGTGAGGAAAAGTAATAAGCGTATATAAGAGCCCATTTTAGATGTGAAACAAATAAAAGATTTTCTTTGATGAATAAAACGCTTTTACATCTGAGCAATTAGAAGAACATAAACCAAGACATTTAGACATCAAGAACATAAGACTAACTTGAAGTGCCTTTTAGTTGTGTTAAAACTTGAAACTGCGAAATGCATCAGAAATAATTAGTTTAATATACTGTCTTTGATGTCTTTTAAGTTCACTATTAAGCATAGTCTAGACCTGAAGAATTTATACAATTAGATGTCCTTTGGTAGATAAGATTCTTCTAAGAAACATATATAAGAAACAAAATGTCATAAAAGAAACAAATAAAATAGCGAAAGAAACAATATGAATGTCTCGAGATCCTAGAATGCATAGTATGCCAAGTTACCTTCTAACTAATGTTTTGCCATGTGCAAACTATATATGTCTATCATTAAGCTGATTTACATAGCATATATAAAGAATGCACTAAAATGTAATCGAACAGAAGCAATAGATTTTTTTAGAACTGTATAAATGATGTGATAATAGACTAACTAACTATATTGAAATCTTATCCTTTATCATATATGAAAATGTTCGGATTCATTGTAGTGTTATATGTGATGTAATATCGTTTTATTAGAGTAGAATAGTAATGTGTACATTTTCTTCAAGTGGTGTCGTTCGTCGAGCAATGTTTCTTACAGGAGAGTTTAAAATGTGTTTTTATTAAACAAGTAACGATATTAAATTTTATACTTATAAAAGTTATTATATTTGTTGTATTTTTAAATAAATTCTGCATACGTAGATTTATTGTAACATTTGTTGAGAACTGTATTCTTTTTGAAAATACATTTTAGGGATGTGATTTGAATTTTAAATAATCAATGCGTTCAATGGCATATCCGAGCGAGTCCGTGATAACGATCTGGTTAATTTCATTTGTCACGGTGTATCAACAATGATTTGGATTTCGTATTGTAATTTTTAAAGCAACACACGTTCATATATCATATTTACTGTCCCCAAAACCACGTCTCTAATTATTCACATAACCATTGCATTTATCCATTATTATGTTATGTTACATAATCGTAGGTTTGCTAACCATTTTGCACAACTAATTATTAAACATATAACTACTTTAAGTATTTTAGTATTATTTTTTTATATTACCTTCTTAAATATTATTTTATTAAAATATATAAAAGATTTTTGAAATTAATGATACAAAACATTTTTAATAAGAGATTATTAAAAGTTGTTGAATACATTTATTCAGTTATTTCATTAATTTAAAGAAGTAAAAGAATCTATCTCGTTGTGCTTCACCGATGTTATAATCGAACGTATACATCGGTACTGGCAAAGTTAATGTGGTGGTCTGTTGTCATCAATGCATTTATGGTTTTAAAAGACGACAATTGTATTCAAATAAAAAAATAATAATTTCAACTGTTTTTATTTTATCTACAACAAATTTAATCAGAACATCAGCGCTCTCAAGAAGTATTTCTCGCTGATACTTACTTTTATAATATAAATAAAGCAATTTTATTAACAATTGACTGTACATACGGAAACAACCCTCTCATCTCAAGACATTTGTTACGCGCTCTAGTACTGTAGTTTTTTTTACTTTTCCATTCATTTTATTTTTTAGGGAAAAGTATTTGTGTTTATCGTACAAACCCGAAACTGAGGTTCGACCATTATAATCCGTTTGAGGCATTTTCTTGACGTTCCGAGTAGTTTTCATCATGCTGTCAGCCTGTCTGTCTGTCTGTGCCACGCATACATCCTGCTGTATTTATGCTAGAGAGTTTAAACTTGGCAAAAAATTTGCATTAAGTAATGCTGTGCTGCCTGGAAATTAAAATTATTTAGACTATTATAACTTTCTATGATAAGTCATCAACATTTAAAAAAAAACAAATAAATAGCTTTTATTGACCATATATATAAAAAACAGTAAAGAGTTATGAGGTTTTGGTATAATAAATAAAAACAACATTTAAGCTTTCATTCAGACCTTATGGTTAGGTCTTCATCAGAAAGTGTTTAATAACAAACAGAAAGAAACGAGGTTTCTTTCAGTTAACTACTTTAGTTTGTTATTAAACCCTTTCTGATAAAGACCTAACCATAAGGTCGAAAGCTAAAATGTTGTTTTTATTTATTATGGCCAAAACCTCATAACTCTTTACTGATTTTTAAAAAAGATCTTAATAAATAAAATTTTTTACTGACCTAGTCGAAATTTGACACAACAAATGTAGGCCTATATATAGATGCTAAATCAATACACACAATTTAATTTTTATATTGGTCGCCATTTTGATAATATTGACTGTTACATTTTAAAACTTTAACGGCCTATAATTGGGTTTTTACTGCTTTTCTGATACTACAATAAATAGTAACCATTTGATAAAACATACTGTTCTAGTGTTCGGTTAACAACCCTTAACAAGGTCATTGCCCTTAAATCAAAGAGAATTTCGTTTCTAAAAATAAATCAGCTTGTCCTAGAATTTCCTCAAGTTTGGTTGCTCAGTAAAATAAGTTTCGGTTAACCGCAACCTTTGTCTTATTAACTTTGTATTCAATTTTAACTGGACTAAAGGTATTAAAGTTAAACCCCTAGTGAGGTTAGACCACAGTTTTATTATTCCCCTTTAAGATTTCAGTCTGTATCATTAGTCAAACAGATTCATTAATTGTATCTTGTTCTTCGTAATTACTTGCTTCTACTATTTGTAATCCTGATATAATGAGATTTTGAGCGAATTTCCTTTGGAGGGTCTTTTGATAAACCGTTAATTCGATTATTACAAAGACGTCCTAATAAGAAAATATCTTTCCCTCTCTTATAATATTAACCATATACTTAACAGAGACCCTGTCTGCTATACGGCCATCTTTTTCTATAATTTCAAACTATAAATCTTGTGAAGTGCGTTATATAATCCATGAATATAATAAATCTACGCAGCAACCTAATTTTTACTTTTCCTAATTTACACCGTAGATCTATAGAAAAATTATTGTAATGGCAAAAAATCCTAAACTGGGATGTCACCGGGATTATCCGTTTTAGGTGTTTTTAAGTTCTCCTAAGTGGTTTTCACGAAGATGTCTGTCAGTGTGTGTTTGTGTCTTATCATCGTAGCTCTTAATGTATTTATGCTAGAGACTTTAATCAGTCCAAAAATCAGTCTACCGCTGTAGTTGTGCTATTCCGAAAATAATTTTTACGACGTCGTTAACCCGCAATAATGACTTTAAAATGAAAAGCAAAAAAGTTTAAAAATGATAAAACACAGAAAAATGATGCGGTCAGATTGAGATTTAGCAGACATGTAGCCATGCTAATGTGTAAGACTAGCATATGCGCCAAATTTCATCTCATTATCTGCATTAGTTCAATTTTTATCGAATTACTAGTTTTCGATTTTTTAAACATTTTAAAAAATCTGAAAACAATCCAATTGAATTGTAATTTGGTACAAGTAATACCTTTACGTAAAAAATAAGTTCACAAAGTTTCCTTTTTAATACGACAAGTATACCTATGATTTTGTTCGATCATAAAAGTTAAACAGTATTGAGTATGGGTGACCGCTGAGTTTCCATTTCATATTATAAATATGAGAATGAAATATGTCTACCAGAAATTCATAAAAGGTTATTTAACTTGTAGTTTTAAAATTGTAATGTCTAAAAATGTTAAATTATTACTGTTGGACAGTAAACTCACAAGTGATATTATTTTTGTTTTCAGATGGGACTGTCAGTGAATCCTTGGATAATATTACTAATAACTGCAACAGCTGCAGCAAAATTAGCAGGTAAATTATATTTATCTTAATACTAGGTAAAGTAGAGTCAATTATTAAATGTAAATAACACCATCTCACACTAAATGTTCTATATTAACACTAAACTACTTATCTAAAATTCGTATTTATCTACTTCTTGCTTTCTATGATCTACACACAATCTAGTTAGTAGCACTTTAAAGGCTATTTCCTTGTCTAGTGCGTGTAAGTTGCAACAAATTACATAGTCGAGCAAAACTCATATTGATATTTACAGTGATTAAATAAAGAATCAAAGCGTTGGAATCGACTTTGCATCACCACCACTCTTCCTGCTCCACAGATGAGTCTTTTGTCCGGAAATATATATTTATATTTTGTTATATAAATTACTCAATAGAGTAATTAAATAATAATACTATTCATTATTATAATTATTATTATCAATTATTATCATTAATAATATTAAGGCATCTTATGCATTTCTATGAATAATAGAAAGTAAACGAAGATCGCTTATTTATTTCTTTGGCTCCCTCAGCTTTGCCTCGGTTATTAATAACAGTAATTAATAGTTTTTACACAACTAGGGAGGAAAGATAGTTTTCAATTAGAGGTCAAGTTTTGTCTGTAGAGGATACCTTTGTTAGATCCAGAACTCGAATAGATGCCAAGGGGGTTAAAATAGTTAGTTCCAGTTCCGAGGCTTACCGATAAAGTACGGTTTATTTCAGCAAGCCTCTGTAGGTAACTATTTTAAATCCCTTGACCTTACAGACTAGAGAGTTAACTAATTATTTCCCTACAGACAAAACTTGACCTGTAGAAGTAAAACTTTCTTCTCACTAGGCTAGTTGTATGATTAAAATTTATTTATAACCGAATTTCTTTAATACTCTTGCTATGGTCATAATTCTTGCTGAATTAAATCTTGAAACATAGTGATGTTGAATTTTATAAATTACTACTGACAATCCAAAACTTTAGGCAACTCACTACCCTAATGGCTGCTATAAGCAAATTGACATACTTTATTATAATTGTTGCCGTGAACGGTTCTTTTATGCCAATCAATCCACTGTTTTCCCTTAACCTTATTGAGTATCATCTCTATTATGCCTTACTTTAAATATCTCCTTCCACACCCTAAAATGTATTTTTAAAATTCATATATTTGTTACCCTTTTACTGTCTTATCTTTTATGAATTGCTAGTTTCAATTATATTTCTACAATGATGAATACGTTCTATTTTTACCAACGTTTAATCTATTTATTTTATACTTTACTATATACACTGTACACGTGGCGCTATCTTACAAATATAAGATTTAATAAAAATGCACAATCTATTATCACTTAATTGTATTTTTATCTAAACTTTAAAGTTAATTTTTTCTTGTAAAATGTAAAGCACAAATTACCTTAAAGTTTGTATTAGTTAAACTAATTTATAATCTGCTTTTGACAGTTACAATTTGTAACTCATTTGAACAAACTATATCGCTTTGAGCAGAAACTTTATAACACTATATGCCTACATATGAAAAATCTATTTCATTACACGACCAGCTAAATAGAAAACATTACATCTTTATTTCTAAATAAATAATATGTACTGTATTTTAAAATGTATTAATCCATAAAATGATTAAAACTATGCTAATTAAATTCCATTAATTCTATTACATATTAGTATTACGTGAGATAAAAAATAAATCTGAACGCGACATCCAGAATATTTTTCGGCTCGAGGCTCGGAATTGACATGAGCCGTAGGTCCCTAGCCGCTTTTTAAGTCCCTGGCCGCGCCCTTTGGCCTCTGACTGTGGCCTTTGGTCCCTGACTGCGCCTTTTGGCCTCTGGCCGGTCTACGTCTTTTCCGATGAAAATTCACTAAAACAGTGTTGTCTTAATGAAAAAAAGTTGAGTATATAATTCATAATATATTTATGTTGTAATAATATCGTAATTTTAATATTTTTTGACATTCATATATGAATTATCTTGTTAGTTTGACGTGTGCAAAACATAATGAAAACATTTTTTAAAAGTGATAAAATGATCTATAAAACGACTGTTTAATCATCGCAATGAGATGACTACAACCAAAGTTATGGCTCTTTCAAAAACACAGAAAAATGGTTAATTTATGCAAAGTCAGCAAACTTCTTTGAAAAAATATTACATTTTTGGGCATTTTAACAAATATCACAACTGTAGATGAGTTATCCAATTTTGACGAAAAAATACTCGTTTGATAAAAAAAGGCTTTTTTCATGTTTTGCACATGACCACCAGGGAACTATTTATTTATATATTGCAAGACAACTTGAATTAGTGCAATTAACTAATATTACATACATATGTACACGACATAATTAATACACTCCATGAACGCCAATTAACAGCTAGTTGAATGTAATTGAGTACATAATAGCATCGTTCAGCAATCTTACATAAAATAGTTAATGGATTTTGTACGAGAAAAACTACACGACAATTTAAGAAAAATATCTACTACATTTCTTTAAATCCATCTCATGGTTAGTTGTAAGTTTTATAAAGCTATCATTACTCAGTTTCTGGTTGATTTCTTTCGAGTCCTATAGATTGTAGAGAATTTTCTTGGCTCATTTTGCTCAAGAGCTTTTCAATCCTCACAAACTCAGCAATAAAACGTTTTCATTAACAATTTATTGGTGTGGAAAATTTCTTTTCCACTTGCTTACATTTTCAAATCTTTTTCTTCTTCAGTTCATCTGTCATCGTTTTCCCTTCAATGTACGTTTAAAATAGGGAGAGATATTTTATCTGTAATATCATTTTGGATAATTTAATCTTACTTTTTTTACAATTTGCATTTAGTAGAGATAGGACTTTTAAATTAAATTTATTGATCATATTAAATTATTATTATTATATTTTTAGTAACCTTTTTTAGATACTAAAAATGGCTATAAAGAGTCAAGGGTCTTTCCTAATTGCCGATATCTGAATTATTTGATGACATTTCATGCTCATAACGAATTTTCGAAACTGTAGATGCATCGTGTACCAACGACTCACTATTAACCCTTTATTCCAAAAATTATTATGAATAATTTTTTTTTATTAATTTTTAATTACTGATTCCCATCCAAAAATTATGTTTAATTTATTAAATATTTTTATATGATTTCTCCGTACAACTGCTAATTATTTTAACTTTGTAGGAAGGACATGTGTGTAGTTAACTTAAAAACTACGATAGATAAACTAACACCTAAATACTAAATTAAATCCATTCCGATACTGATTAAAAGAGTGGAGGTTTCTTCATTGGCTGAAATATTTTAAAATATTTACTTAAACATAGGCTAGTTTTAAAAACTGTAGCAATCAACCAGTTTTTCTTCTAACAAAAAGGACTTTCTTGGAATGATATTTAGGGTGTAAGTGTTGAATTATAAATATAAATCCCTACCAGGTTTAAAAAATTTACCTAAATATAATTAGTTAATTAAAACTTAAATAAAATATTTAATTTTTACAAAATGTTTGTTTTTTATCATTCAATTTACCTGACTTATTAATTAGTTTCCTTGATTCCTTAGTCCTCTTGAATTAAGTTTTTTTTTCAAGTAAACAGACATTTAATTTTCCCCTAATGTATGTAAGGAATCGTGTTAGCATGCGATGGCATTGAGCTCCTATGTGATTTATTATAAATTATTTTTTAAGAATTTTATATTCTTTTACTCATCCCTTGCTAAAATGGTTACTCTTAATATTTACATTCATACATCTTGAGTCCCATAAATTTTATTTATCTCTCAAACCCTAATATAATTTAGTTTACATAGTCCACATAACGTTGACTCATTTTATGTCGAGACATAACATTATCAAATTATGACGCAGACTAAACTGAATTTGGTAATACTAGAAATTACGTTCATATACAAGGATACGTTAATCATTTTACTGATTTTTGGTGACTTTCAACTTTCAACTGAAAAATTGCACCAATAATTGGTCTTGGATGGGAAGGTTTATACTGAGTATAAATATATACTAAGAATTTATATATATATATATATATATATATATATATATATATATATATAATATATATATATGTAATGTATGTATTTATGTGTGTTTAAATGGCGTTTGTGTGTGGTAGAGAGAGAGAGAGAGATAGGGTTCTATTTATTCTGCGATCTAAGATAACTATAGTTCAATAATAGTTGGCCTCATTAATAGCTCTGATAGCCTTATAGTCCTAATTATTATTTATTATTATTTTTTTAGCCAATAAGCAACAGTTGAGAATATAAGTAACATGATATTTCGACGAATAAGCTAAATGCTCATTGCAAACTAGTGATTTAATTAATTGACAATGCCGATTACTTACCCAAACCATTATGAGTAGCATTTAGTACTTCATGCCACCTGAAATCAATAAAAGATTACTTTAACTGGATAGAAACAATAATTTTTAAACAATTTACTGTCAGTGAACTAACAGTCAAACTTTTAGCTTCAATAATTTAATATAAAATAAAAATATATCTTACGTTGAACATCTTATTATTAAAATTATTCAGTTACATTTGTAATTTTCTGTACTAATTAACTATTATATAATTGTAACCTAAAGACATTTTATTTTTACTCAAAATAAAAATGTTCAAAGGAAGCATAAAAAGTAATGAAAAATAATATTCTTTAAACCTTTCATGTGATTACTAAAAGATAACATTGACATTCCAAGCTCATTTTTTCCTATTTCCATCTCATTGAAGTAAAAAATGTAATTTTCTCTTTATAAAAAAGATTTCCTTGAATTGACAATTTAAATTTTAGATTTCTCTGTGTAAATATTTTATACTTTGTAAAGAAACGTCTCTACTCAAATTCTAGTTAAAAAGTTTACAAATTAAAAGTAATATCTATATTTTTCATTATCTTGATCAAATTATTCATTTTAAGTGAGTAATAATTTAATAATCAATAAATATTTAACATACTTTTGCTCTAGAAGGGAGAAAAAAACCGTATTAAAATGTTTTCTATCTGGAGGAAAAATCTTGTACGTACCACGGGAGAAAACAGTCATTACACCTCTCTTTAATTTCCTTCCTCGGCTACGACTCGGGAGTGAACTTGCTCCCCTCGTCTGCGCCTCAGGAACCATCCTTATAAACCCCTCGGCTACGCCTCTGGGTTTAAACATAATGTTAATGAGCCAACAAAAAACCGGAGCGTAATCACTCTGTTTCCTCCCTTGGTACATAAATAACTACTTCCTACATAACCTAATATTACTTTGCTACCATTCTACAACTCTAACTTTCCTGCATAAAATTTAAAAAAATTGATTGCAATGTACCTTGGTGCTTTTTTTTACTACTTCGTACTCGCGCTCCTATCATCCTCAGAAAGTCAAGATTACCAAATCTTTGGATTACTTCAGTCTAGCTAAGGACGAACTTAGAATAAGGATATTTCATATCATTTCCCGTAAAGACTATTCAGAGTATTAATGCTTCAGTCTCGCTTCGCAAGTCTTCAGAAGAACATAATTAATTTTTAATATTAATTTTTTTAAACAGTATAAAAAAGTTTTTAAATTATAATTTAGCATTAATCTGTTTTTGATTTCTATGAAAAAATTACATTAAAGAAGATTACAATTTTGTTATATTTTAGAGTTGAAATTACTGAAGCAAGTATTAAAACAATATACAAGATGGACGGTGCTTAAACTCATTTTAAAGCTTCTTTCATCTAATGTTTTTAAACAACCCGCTGCTTCAACCGCTGGTTGCTTTATAAATGCTGCTGGTTTAAACTTATAACTTGGCTCTAGAAGTGATAATGTGCACTGATTTAGTGTAATCGTAGAGCAAGATTTAAAGAGAAAAGTTGAATAAGGGCTATAATCGTATATCATATTAAATTATGATCTTCTTCGTATAAAGGAAAAAAGTATTTTTAATGTTTAGCTTGCCTGACTGCTGTAATGTGAAGCAATGTTATAACTTGAAATGTGTTAGTACAATTTTAATAGTCATATGACCACGATGATGAGATGCGGCTATTCTGATCTGTTTTTTCAATTCACAGATCCTAAGATTACAATAAAAATTGGTGTCTTTATGTATGGATCTGGGAATGAATATGCACTTTATATGAATTCGAAACATGAAACGCCTTATGTATTTCATAATTAATAATTTAAAAGGTGATAAAATGTCGTACAAAAATCCCGGTATGAAAAATGTTATTTGTTCCAAATCAATTATGGGTTTTAAAGCCGCCATTTAAAATTTTCAAAATGCCAAAAAATATTCTTGTAATCATGCTTAGAGATTGATTAAAGTTTTCTGATATCAGAAAGACCACATATTTGAGACAATCAAATTTGCATTTAGAAGCTAGTTATTTATTAATTGAAATGGTTTTTTGCGAATTTTCATTATGAAAATGACGCTTATGAGGTTGTTCGGATGACGGAAGTTAAGGGTGGGAGTGAGTGGAATCGGTTCCTATTGGCTTCCTGATAACAAAAATATATGTCCAAAACATGTATGTATGTATGTAAGAGTTTCTACCCTTTCGTATGGCGAACGATAACTCTCGAAGGCGTTCTCAAATTGAAACGAAACTTTACAAATCGCGAGATGTTGAAGAGGTTACGAGGCCTATTGTTTATAAAAACATTATGACGCCATCAACCAAAGTTATGACGTCATGAAAAAAAAAATTTTTGAAACTTAAAATGGCTTTAAAACAAGGTATCTAGTATTTAGGTAGACGGCTAGCTGAATCGATTAAGACCAATTTTAGCTCAATCGAACCATCACAAATGGCGCAATCGGTATACATATATATACATATATATATATATATATATATATATATATATATATATAATATATATATATATATATATATATATATATATATATATATATATATATATATATATATATATATATATAATCTTGTATAAATGTATACGTCTAGGTCAAAAGACTCGTACGATATCTGTTGGGTTCAGTAGTGTTAGAGGGTGGGATATAGTATAGATGGGAGAACTCTACCTCTTGCTCCATCATGGTAAGCCTACTGTCCCAGAGAGACAGGGCAAAAATGGCTTCCACTGAACCACGCCGAGCTAAGCAGACCCGTAAAGAGGAAGAACATCGAAGTAGTCTTTATATGGTCGAAGTCATTCTAAAACGAATGCAACCAGTTATACGGGGTAATAATACAGGCCGAAGGCCCGTATTATTACCCCTTCTATGCTTCTATGCTTCTATGCTTTTTTCAGGAGGAAATTTTTAAAAGTATTGAATGCATACTGCCATAAGCTTCAGATTGCAAAGTGATAGAGATGCGAACAATAAAAATATTAGGAAAAGTGCTAACATACCTCGTGCCTAATAGTTATTTTATCAATTTTTCGTTCAAAACACTCCCACATTATATTGTTTCTATGCTAATTTTTCAAACAAACTAATTAAATTGGTTCCAAAACAAATAAAACAAGTAGTTAAATTCTTTTTGGTACTGAGCCAAACAATTTTTTCTTATAAAATATAAGGATTTTTTAAATTTCATTTTTACAATTAGATAATCACAGCATAATTAAAACGGAATTATTAGTTTAGTTGTATTAGTATAATCCTACTTAAAATTTTAATTTATTAAAATGATTTCAATAAAATTGAATAAATTATAAAAACAGAAGTTATTAAGAATTCAAGGATTAAAAGGAAAAAGCTTATTGAATATAATCCTGAAATCAGGATAAGGTCGGTTTCTTTATAGCTTTCCTCAGTCCTGGAGAGGAGGTATCGAAGCAAGATATCGGATTTTGCAGGGGAAATAGAATTTCTGTTTTATGCCATAAAACCTTCTTAAGCTTTGGGTAAAGGTGGAATAGGTAATAACTTAGCTTGTTCTGCTATTAACACTAAAATATTATATTTTACTTTTTTCTTCTTTTTTAGAAATTTTAAAGTGATATTTTTTTAAACTTTGAAAAAAAAACTGAAAATAACATGGAGAGGTTTACGATTATAAAAAAAAAACTAACAGACTATCCAATGGTATAGTCTTTATATCAATCTCATTCCAATTTTTTCCATCTTTTTACTCTCTTTTAACTTTTTTTCAAACGGTTTAAATTCGGAATTATCAGAAGGGTTAGGGGTTCCCCAATTTTCCATTATTTGATAATACCCTCATCTCTGGAAAAGGGTTTTTCTTTCTCGCTAAAAGGAAAAAAAGGCTACGTAAGAGATTAAGGAAGTGGTGTGAAGCGGGTAAATACCGTGAAATATACCCTGCAAATACCTAACTTTTTTTTAGGTTCAATTCTATATCCAAATGAAATTTGGCTTTAGACGATAGATTTTCAAGGGATATCTCTCCAATTTCGTTTTGGGTCCATTTCCCCCACCTCTAGAATATTTCTTTTATCTATAAAACGATATTGAAAATATATTTTCCGAGTGAAATTACGATTTTTTTGTTGCTATCCCATTCCCCCGAACAATATTTTAACACAAAATTTCACCCTTGAGAAATGAATATACACATTTTTTAATGCTATGTCGGGGCAATAATTTTAATGGTCCATTGGGCACAGATATTACTAAACAATCTAATATTACTAGGATTTATTTCTTTTTTTCTAAATTTTGCAAATAAAAGAACGCGATGCTCTAAACAAGACATTTATTTTATTTGACATTCATTCTTTCCGTATTTAGATTTTATAGATTTTTTTATTGGCAGAAGCATTGCAAATCTATTGTTTAAACCTTAACCATACATTAGAATTAGCACAGGTTTGTCTATGTGCTAATCAAACTTCTTTCACATCTATTTTCACAAAGCTATTTACCTCAACTGTGGTATTAGTATCCCAATGTAGGATACGCAAGAAGGTTTATTCATAAGAGGTACCCCGTCAAAATTATTCAGAGATCCCTGAGTTCTGGATGACGATGTACGTATTTCGATAAAATCCCGTTGTTGGTGTTATGAGTGTGGTTCCCGTAGCTTTTTAGAATTTTCTAAATTACTTTGCTCCAACTTGCCACAAAAATGTAAAACTGTTTTCAAATGCTCAATCAATAATCCTGATGAGTCCAGTGTATTTCGTCTTAGCTAATATCCCTTTAAAAAATAAGTTGTAAAAAGTAAGTGTAAAAATTAGTTTCTACGTATCGTATTTTAATACGTAGAAACTAATTTTTACACTTCGCTTGAAATAATCGCACTTCACTGAACGCAGGATACAATATGGCGATAAACAAATTTTTTCCCTCTTCTCATAAAACTTTTCACTCAATTTTGGGATAAAATAAAAAGTTTAAGTATTAAAAATAGATATGTTACACCACAAGCTAACTAAATAAACATAATCAAGTAGAAACAAGATAAGATATCGACTTCAAGGATCCAAAACAATTCTATAAAGAAATACAAAAGTATTATAGAGGAGTTTTTACTCTTAAGGGAAGTGCCTTCTTAAGGAGTAAGAGAACTAATCAGACTTAAAGGAAAATGACCCTAGTGAGGGACTTGAATTTTCTTAAAACCTTGATAAAGAACCTTTAAACTAAGTTGGTTTTCTAGTCCCCTTTCTAATTAATGATATATTATTTTTGGTGCATTTTTTTTTGTTTTTTGTCCTTTTTGAAAAAAATTAAGTTAGCACAACTGAATCCAATTAGGTAAAAACCTCCTTAATGACATTTACCTTTGTAAAGGTAAAAGACATATCGCTTAATTTTTTTTATTGTAATTTTCCGATATTGTTTTATCGATTTAGATTTTGTCGATAGTACCTAGAAGTTAAGCCTAGAGTAAAAACCAAAGAGAAGGGATTGTTCCCCTCTGATTCAAAGATCAAAAACTATGCTTTTTACGAAAATAGATCCCTTCCTACAATGTTTAAGGCTCTTTATACCGCACCACATGCAAACTCCAAAAAGAACAGTTTAGTTGCTTTTGAATATTATAGTATGTCCCCTACTTAGTAAGCATTAACCCTAAGTAGTATCAAGAATACCCCTCCATCTTGCGGTTACAGTATCTTCTTTTCTCTACATAATATGTAGATTAAAGGTACATATTATGTGCCTTATAACGGAATAAAAACCTTCGGCATCACAAAAAAAAATTATGTTTACTGTTATTTCCATCTGTAAGAAGATCAATATGAACGGATACAAGGTGTGGGGACGCGAGATATATGGATGTGTCGTGAGATCTAGATATGTGGTCAAAGATGAATGTGTTGGGTCACGTATTTCATGAGCCATATTTTTCATCCTTCTGTTCTGATATCCGTGAAACTATTACACACTTATATGTAATAGAAATTGTTGTAGTTCTTAGATGTTGACAATTTATGTTTTAAATAAATGTTTGTTGAATTAATTTTGGAGGAATAAGTTTGTAGCATGAAACGGGTGATACGCTAGAGAGATTATTTTTTTTATGAGTAAAACTAAACAAAATCATTTTAATAACAATATGTAATACATTCCATTTTTTCAGCGTCAACAGATTAGGTCACATTAACTGTTTCTATGTTATTTCATTTGAAGATTCTTCATCTAAAATGACGCGGTCACCACCAAAATAACAATACGTTTTGTTATTTAATTTAAATAATTTAAATTAATAAATCAATAATAAACTCTTGAATTAGTTCATCTAGATTTGTTTCGTAAGCATGACGGTTATAAGATTTCCGTAGATAAGTTCAATGCTTTATTTAGGAACAAAACGTTCTCTACTATATGATAAGTTATTCAATTTATTTTAGGGCATTATATTTTTCCTTTATTTGAGTTAATTTAGAGTTAATAAGTACGTCTCATCGCCTAGGCTGGGAACCATCAGCTAAACTTTCCTTTAGATGTGCGGCACATTGCTCGATAACACTTCACATTCATAATAACAAGTATTTACATAATATTTTAAAAAGTTACATGTATCATCCTAAAGTCTTTGCCAATTGATTGAATGATAATAAAACAAAGCAATTGTTAATAAGTTTATGACTAGCCTTTGTTATTAGAAGTACTTGAGATAAAGTTAGGACAATGTATCTAGAGGATACATTGGAAACCCCTTGAACAGGGGATTCCAATCCATGAGAGCTCGCGGAGCACATTTAACTACTCAAAATCTACCAGGAACCAACTGAGTGCATTACTCCTTGCCGCGCTCAATTAACTATTTCTTAATTACAATAACTTACTAAAACCCCTATATATAAAAGACCAAATTCAGAGTATTCAAATATACGTGAATATTTTTGCTCTTTTGAGATAGTAGACTTTTTACACGCTAAAATAAGTTTTCCACTAATTTCTACAATACCAAAGAATTTTATTCGTGTTTAAAGTGATTATAAATTGACTAAATATTGTCACTACATCCCTCGTCAACATTATTTTAGAGGGTGTAAAACACTAAGCTTATTTGAGAGTTCTAAATTCGCTTATGCATGACATATTGGGAAAGTCCCCTGATCTCTAATAGTAAATTTAATGAGGGAAATATGTTGATTCTGAAAAAATAGTGTATTTTATTGTTTTCCAACGTAACAGAACGGTCTGTCAGAAATAAGTTAGAGATAATGTTTAAAAAATCAATTTCTAGAAATACAATAGAGGTTTTTTCCAACTTTAGACTATACCAGAAGCCTAAATAGTTTTCCATAATTCCATAATTACTTTTCCTCATTTATAACGTATTGTTTTTACTTGTTATAAATTTTATATAATTTTACAACTCTAAAAATGTTACGCGGACCATTTGAAACCCCCTCACGGACCACCGGTGGAAAACCACTACCTTTGAGTGATATTAATTAGGTAGAGGTAATGGATCATCAAGCAAGTAGGCCACGTCATTGAGCCCGTTTTGCTGAACCCCCTGCGTAAAAGATAAGAACGCTAGCTCCATCAAGGTCTAGGAGCCCTAGAAGTTAAATTGCAGAGAGTGCATGAATGTTATATTATAACCACATGTTATATCAGTTATATTACTTGTCCTTACATTAGCGTGCCTAGTAAGGAAACCATAAAGGAACTGCCATCTGTGAACTTAACTCCATGGATAATATCTCATTGCACTAAAATGTACTTTTAATTTGTTTCACCAAATAATTACATGCTGCACTTTGTTCCACCGATTTACTTCTTGTTCTGTACGGATAGAAGGCTACAAATCGTAATTCGATTCACATCACTTATAGTAACATCTAGTAAGGTCACAGGAGGGGTCAACCATAAATTATCTTGGGATACCGTTCGAGACATGAAATAGCTGTTATCTTGGATCCGGCTAACAACTTGCCATCAGAACTTCACCACTAACGACATACATTTATTCAACATCCCAAAGATCTATTGTTTTAAACATGAAATACAACTGAAAAAAAACATAAAAACGACGAAAAAATGAAATGTACTTTTAACAGTATTTTGAAATGCAGTTATCTGTTTTAAAATGTTTGTCAAAAAAACTTTTTCTAAATAGGTAATTTTTTAAACATTACTTATTCTTTTTCTTAACTAATAAAATTGTAATAGATAGATTGTTGCTACAATTCTATCTATCTGCTCTCTTATTAAATATTCAGAAAAATCATATTTTTCCTTAAATGTTTTAATTTAATGACATTCATTATTATGTATAAAGTTCTTGTTCTAAATCGGTGGCATCCAAACATTCACTGACATCAGACATATTAGCGACATCCAGGCCTTACAAATAAGTGATAGAGGGATAATTTGAAAGGTCTCGATTACGCTATACCAGAAGATATGTTTCATTGCAGATAACATAAAATATCATAATTCAATGAGTGACTTTTATAAAAACAATTCTGGCACGGCACCGTAAGTCTGGCGAATTTCCTTTGGGATATTTGGTTTATTGCGCACCAATCCAGATCTTGCTAAGGTATACGGTCTATGCTTTCCGGTCAGAACAATAGCACTTTTAATCGTCTGTCAATTTCAATGGTATTTTCAAATTTGCTGCAAGAGGTATGTTGTAAGAGGATAAAACATTTCATTTATTAAGACTTGGTGCTCACATTCTTTAGGTAGCTGCAAGAATGGTTTACGCGTTTAGATATTTCCGTTCCTTTGAGATTGTTTGTTTGTTGTTTCCTGACGTATATCCCTTACAACAGACGGAAAACGGCTCTGTAGGCCTGCAAAATAATAATTACTCTAAAAACGGATTTTTCAAAATATTTTCTTGGGCTCGATACTCACCTTGAAGACTCCAATACACTCTGTAAATGGAATTCTGTATTTGTCAAAGAAATTTGCATCTTTTTACGAAAAATTTCTTCTTTAAGGATACAATTTTTATGTTTTTATTTATAGAGCGGGTTAGATTGCTTTCTGCCTCAGGCTTTAAAAAGGTTTTACTAATTTGTGTAGTTAGGAAAAATTTGATCCTTATTTCTCGTTTAATAACGTTTCTATATTTAGCTCCTCACAGACTGGATAGATGAAATTTTCTTTCACAGTCAAGTTTTGTTATTTCATTGGACACGAATTGAATTAAGGACGTCACTTCACGTTATTTCCAATGTAAATTACTTCATCATTTTTGGTTATTTGTATTTATAAATAGACTGCATGGTTAAATTTTTTTATAAATAAAGTGTTTCTCTCTAGGTTTTGTTAACAGGTGTTTATTTCTCTCAGAGACTTTCAACTATTATTTTTTATACTCCAAATATTGGTCTTACTCTAGGTGTTGCTCGATTTATTAGCATATGAATTCTCTCTACTCTCTAGCTGATATATTAACTGGATGTCGACACCAGAGGTTCGGGGCTTAGATCTCAGGTATAGCTATTAGTTTTTATTATTTATTTATTTAAAATGCACACAGGATTGTAGCCCATTATAAAATTTTTACAATAATATAATTATTTAAAGTAAAACATAATATACACCAAGAGAAATACAAAATTGATTTTTAAGATTCTTTGATTAAGCAAGAACTTATTAAAACCATTTTTTAATTTAAAAAAAATTATATATAACAATACACACACACATAAATACATAAACATTCATATATATATATATTATATATATATATATATATAATATATATATATATATTTATATATATATATAATATTATTATATATATATACATTATACATATATACATACATTATTATATAATAATACTAAAAATACATTTATTTCCATCTTAATAAACCATTTACAATTATAAACTGAATATATAAAAACAATAATCTTTAATGGTAAAGAAAAATCATTGTAATAATAATAATAGTAACAATAATAGTTTGCCATCTTTAAATAATCGCTATGATCAATAAGCGGTTCACGCTGTGTGAATAGTCTGAATAGTAGCATACTTGATAAGAAATCTCCTTAAACAGGCATATGTATTATCTTTTTCTTCTGCAATAGCTAAGATTAATTTATAAGCTGTTTCTTAATGCTGTATTTTTTGTAATCTCATAACATTTGGAAACTTCACTGAAATTTTATAGCTTTCATTAAACTTAATGTCAAGCTACTTTCTGAAATCTATTATTCACAACATTGTATGGCTGTTTTAAATATCAAACCTTTTTTATAAGAAAGTTTCAGATTTTAAGATGACATTCTCTGTTCCGTTTTACTTTCATTATCATACAGCGGAAGCTAAAATCTCACACAAAGCTTTCTCATGTTATTAAGACGTATAGAAGTAAAATAACATGCGTCTCTACAAGAAAAGACATTATTATCTTCATTTTTATCTGTATTTTAAACCTTTTTTTTATTTTCGGATTAAGGATGTGGAAGATCAAATAAATGTCTTTTAAAATAAGAAAAAAGCTCTTTGAAGATTATATTTTTTAAAAGATAATTATATTTGAAAAAGTTATACATATTTTCACAATTTAGCGTTGAAAAATTGATTTTTATGTCTGTCATTTTAGCTTGTCATATCATGGAAATATTTAGTAAGACATGGAGGCGTTTCCTTTTACTATGTCTTTACATCATAAGATGGTGTTTAAAAAAACGAAATTCATTGTAATGGAACAACATAAAAACTCTACCTAAAAGTGCAAAATTTCATGTGCCACTATAAATCATTTAAACTTATAACCTATCTTTTAATAACCTATATAGGTAGTTGCCTTTTAAAATCAGTTTAATGCCTTCGTATCAGTTTCATTAGTTTGGCTCTAGATGATTCTAAATGGTAATTTGCCAAAAATAATTTTAGATTGCAATAAGAACGTTAAAGCCACGTCAGTACTATGTCTCATACCTACAAAACGTAGGATACTGTATTGCTAGGCGATTGTATGATGTAGAATCATGTAATAGGAATGTTATTCAAAAGATCAGACAAAAAGAGATACTGTCTCAAGCATTAAATATAGAGACTACAATAAGTGTTAATATTAATCAATAGATAAGGCTTCACAGGCTTAGCAGCTTATTAGAGTTGTATTATTTTTGTTACCACAGTCTTTCCAACACTGATTAATAACTCCTTATTAATCAGTGAAACATTATTCTTATTATACCCACTACTATGTATTAATACTAACCAAAAAGTGATTGCTATAATGTAACGCCTTCTTTGGTAAGTGTAAAATATTTAATACCTGACACATGGGAGTATGGGGTTCAATCCTAGGCTATATATATATTATATATATATATATATATATAATATTATATATATATATGTATATTATATATATATATATATATTATATATGTATGTGATATATATATATATATATATTAGTATATTATATATATATATAATATTATATATATATATTATATATATATATATTAATATATATATATATATATATATACAAGTTATGGGCCTCATAAGTTTATATCGACCTTGTCTTTTAATTAAACTTTAGCTAACTGGTTAATAGTATTACATTACGCGGTGGATTCCGTCTCTATTTTATTTAATGTTTCCTCACCTTCTACCGTTGGTTGGTATGAGAAAAAGTGTTAAGTTCACCCAAAAAATCCGAAACAGGGGGTCCATTATTATCCGTTTCAGGCATTTTCATGACGTTCAAAGTGGTTTTTATCATGATTTATGTCTATGGGTGTTTTTTGTGGGTCTGTCTGTCTATGTGTATGTGTCAAGTAAAACTCCCGTTGTGTTTATTCTAGAGAGTTAAAACTTGGCACAAGAACAGACTTTTTTTTAGGTCTAATTGTTTTGGTCAGTAGATTTGCTGTTGCTGAGTCGTCATAAGTTAAAAAAATATTCAAATTGAAAAATTGACTCCTCAAATTAACATTTGACACAAATTTACATCTATAGAAAGTAAATTGATACACAAAATTTCATTTTTATACTAGTAGCGACTTTGAAAATTTTGACGGCCTATAAATGTTTTTTGGAAAAGTTCATTTAAATCTGTCAAAATCATGACGCTTTTTCTCATTAAAATTTAAATTAATTAATCAAATGATTCATTGATAAAAAATAAAGCTATTATTCTCATAAAGAACTATTATACTAATACTTTGGATAACCACTTTATTGCATTTTAGGCGTTGTACCACCTTATGCTTTAAGAAACCATGACATTCTAAGAACGAACGAAGCGTGTCTGAAGTTGCTTGGGAAAATACTGAGACCCTCTATCCGATTTTCAATTAAACCTGCTCACCCACCACGCAACAAGTCTCGACCTTCTTATTTAACTGGAGTCCAAACAGCGCAGCCGTTGGATTCTTAGATAAATAAAAAGACAAGCTCATAATATACTTATGCAGTTATTAATACGTAAACACCTTT
>JACMZG010001863.1:15425535-15434831 GCA_018340805.1 Microvelia longipes | reverse complement strand
TATGTTAGAAGATATTTGAACGAATAATGTTAGATAAAATCTAATTTAAAATCTAAATCTGGACTAGTTGTGTCTTTAACGTTTTAAAGTTAAAGATAAATAAACTAGACTTATTGAGTTATATCTTTACTGTCCTATTCCCAATATTCTTGTATAGGCAAACATTTGATTCCAAATGTTCGCCTATTTGCATTTCTCATACACTGCACTTCTAGCAACATTTTTTTAAAAATTGCATAAACATGCATGGTTTATTTATTTAGTTAGGTAGTTTCACAATAAGAATAAAATTATTATTATTGTAAAACTTACAAATGCGATTACCGGAAATAAAAGGTTCATTATGTGCATTGCTTATTAAACCGTTTAGTATTCCAACCATTTTTGGTGCTTTACGAGACATTTTTTTTGTTTTGTCTCCGGCAATCATGAATAAGGAATATTGTAAACAAAGATGGCGCTCCCTTGTAAAGTAATAACTAATTTCCAAAAGAACATATTGAAAACATGCAAGCACGTTTGTGTTATTCCTAACTTACAAAATATCTTAGTCCTTTTATCCTCTTGCAAAGAATTAGGTGTCTCATTCAAAACGCGAGTTAAATGCTAAAGTCTGTTTAGAATAGATCTTTGGGGAATTCAGACAGAATCTGTAGAAAAACATAGTTCCTGGCTACTTATATTCAACACATCACCACCATAAAGTGACATATATAGAACTTACTATTTTCTAATAACGCTCATTCACCCTCCAAAAAGTATAAAAATAAGAAAAATCGGAAATAAAAAGGAGAAGGGGGGTTAGTTTTCTTTAAGAAAATACAGTGCGACGTGACCTGAATGGAAAATCATCTTTTTATAAACGAAGGCTTTGTTTTCTATGTTTTTAAACATTTGAAAGCACTGGTGAAAATAATCAGTCTTTCAAGTAGAGGGTCTGTTCATTGGTTTAAACAGAAGTCCATACGCTGTAGAGCGGCTTAGAATCCAGCAAATTGAATACCTATCACTTCGGTTCTTAAAGCTGACATGAAATGGAACTGAAAGAGTCAGCTAAATAAATAATTTATTGTACAGCCATGCAAACCAATTTTACATACAAAGTAAACCTGACAGTATTGTCATATTGTGACAATGCTTGCTACACTATCATCATAGAACATATTATAATATTGTTTTCAGTTTGATTTTTTTACAAGTCACATGTCAAAACTATGATTTCTCTAGATGAACTATTTCTCAAAACTATGATACCAAATTTCCCCTGGCACAAGTTAAGTCTACGATACGTGAAATTCAAATTAACGTCTAAGGCGGGAATTAAGCTTCGGGTTTTACTCAATCTAGCGGTATTCAATTTGCTTACGATAAGTAGTGTTTTGAACTCCCGCTTGTGTTTGTGTACAAATCATTATCTTGTCTTGAGTTTTTCAAAACATGAATAGTTGACACAATATAATTGTGCGAGAGACACCTAGGAAATGTAACAAGCAAAATGCAATGCTAAATCTGAGAACTGTTCTTTTATTCGACATTCGTCATCACGATGTCATGTCCCACTCTGTTTCGTTACGTCTAACTCATCAGCCTGAACTCACTCTAACCTTCAACTTTCAAGAATATAATGTGAAGTATTTACCAGAAACGAGCGGTGCTCTCTTACCGCCATCTTGCTTGGCAGGAAAATTTGTATCATTTGATACTACCTAGTTTTGCAAAAGCGATGAACAGTTCCCAGATGTAGCATTGCATTTTGCTTGTTACATTCCTAGGTGTCTCTCGCACAATTATATTGTGTCAATAATACTCTTATTTAAAATCACTCCATGCAAGTTGTGTAATTCTTGCGTTTTATGGTTTGAAAACTATTATTTGTTTAGATTTTAGTAAAAGTGTTGAATGCTAATAAAACTTAAGTTAACCCACGAGTTGACCAAAAGGCTTAGAAATGAGACTAAAGCTTTTCCCTGTTTTGAAATTTTATGTCTTTACAATTTCTTTTTTTTTAAATAATACATTTATCTCTTTTTTGTGTTTCAGGTTGGTTCCAGTCAGATTACTGTGCCTCTGTTTGGTTTGTTATTTTAAGTATATTATACATACCTAAAGATTTTAATAATGCGAGATTTTAATTCGGTTGAAGAATCAGCTCCCATCGATACTTGCTGTTATTTATTTATAAAACGTTTTACATGTAACCCTAACAGACATGTCAGCAAGTAGGATGCATGGTAATAAACAAGTTAAAATAAATCAATGAATAACTTATAAGTTAATAAGTTTGACTTATAAACTTATAACTTTACAAGTTGAGAGCTCAAGTGTCGCCCCACCAGCTAATGATGGCGTTATGCCAAAACCGGCCCAGGGGTATTCATATTCATCAACAATATGCACGTTGGATGATTCTTCAATTTCTTCTTTAACTTGTGGTTTACATAGCTTCTTTAATTTTAATAAGGTTAGACTATTCAATGAGGTTTCACTGACTATTCATGTTGGTTTACTTTGAATTACCCAATGGTATAATATAAGTACTGTCAACTCTATGTTCTGCTTTATCGATGACTATCTCAATGTAAGATTTATTATTATTACTTTATAAGGCTTTTAGTCTCGCCCTTACCTTTTAGAGGCACACTAACTCGAGTATATCACGTTTTAAATAATTTAACTTTGAGGATTAATACTTCACCTTATATTACATAAATTGTTTACAATTTTTGTCGACATATAAATGTATGACGTTTAAATCAAATGAATTATGATATAAGTTCTACACAAACCGATAACCATTAAACCATTTATTTTTTGCTTAAAAAAGGATTAATCGAGCATAAAGACTTTTTCCACTGACGATAACTAACTATAATAGCTCCTATTAAAATAATAAATATACTCTATAGGCATGACTGTGTATACCACGTCTCCATTCTACTATTGACGATATCAGATTATTATGAGGCTTGATATTTGCGAAGAATTTCACTAATAGTTTTATTCTTAATACCTATATACTCTTAAGCTGAATATAACAATAAATCTCTATTTTTAGTGAAAGAATAAAATTTACTAAAATAAACTTGAAGGTAAAAGATAATTCCTAAATCCTTTACAACTAAAGTGAAAGGCAGTTTTAGAAACTTTTTTAACAGTTTACTAGAAAAGTTATATAGTTCAGTAAATGTTTTTCTGAACTCAACTGGAAAATACCAGTTTCCCGGAGGATAGAGGTTTATACCTCTCTTACTGTGGTTGAAACGGAGCTATTATAAACATTTTAAACACATAGTTTTAAAAAGCAAATAGAAGAAACCTATTTTAGAATACTCTTTTTACTTTTCCTTATTTATACCGTAGTTATGTAGAGGAAGTATTGAGTCCGCACTAAAAATACAAAACCAAAATTTAAACAGAACTATACGTTTTCAAGACACTCTGAGGTGTTTTCTCAAAAGTGTCTGTCTGCATGTGTGTTTATGTGTATCTGTTAGCATCGTAGCTCCTAGTGTATTCACGGTACATAGTTAAAATTTAGTATAAAAATCTAATATTTTTGTTTAGTAGTGTCATCTATAAAATAATTTTATTGTGACGTCATTTGCCGGAAATAATGACTTAATCAAAATTCATAGAACCCGGAAAAAGTTTTGATCAATTTAAAATTCAGCACACATGTAGTCATATATAAGAACAAAAAATTCCCTATTATCAGTATTAGCTCAATTTTTATCGTATAACTTGTATATGCTTTATTAAAATTGAAAGTATCGATAAATAATCCAATTAAGATGCAATTTGTACAAGTATAGCCTTCACGTAATAAATAAATATAGTAAATTTCCTTCCAATACAGCAAGTACATGTATAATGTACATGTATACGCTTTAGTTGGTTCATAAATGTTAAGTACCATCGAGCGAGGTCAGTGCCTGCATGGATGACTGCTGGAAATAATACAAATGTTTAGAGTAATAATTTACTCTCTGAGGATGAGCGACACAAATATTAAGAAGTATTGCAGTATGAATTTGATGATTTTTAAACTTTTCGATTGAGCGTAGCGAATCCAATGAGGCGAAAAAAGTTCCGAGGCAATTTTACCTGATTTTTTAAACGATTTTAAAATTTTTAATTTTAAGGAATAATTAACTTTTTTAAAGTAACTATTCTTTTTAAGGATAATAGTTGGTTACTTTAACAACAAATATAACTTTTTGATCAATATTTAAGGTCACTAAAATTTCAGAAGGAATATTCTTTACTCCTTTTGAAAATTTCTTTAATATTTATATTATAATTAATACGCGATATAAAATACATATTATTTTTCTATATAGTTTTATATTAATTAATTGAGGCAAGCTATAGAATGGTTCTAGTTTTTAAAGTATATTTTTATGTCGTTTGAACCAAATATCGTCAATAAGCTAGGTGTCCAAACTCGTACTAACTTAATTTAATTGACACTACGCTAATTAAATCGTTAATGATTTGAAAGCTATTAACTATTTAAACATCAGTCATAACTGTTGTACTATTTATTTTCTAAATAAATTTAACTGCAGAGCTATTCCCTAACAGTTCTGCAACATTTCAATAGCCGGACAACTTTGTTGCACTACTCGACATGCCGTTAATGATGTTTACTTTGACTTTGATGCATATGTAGGCGAGATAGTTGAAACGTTTCAAAATGTAGTTGTGGGACATCCGAGAGATAGAAATTTCAAAATATTACCTTAATAGCTTTTCATTTGCTATAAATTTCCATCTCACCTTTACAATCACGTTGTTTATTCGGCAAAATCTATAGCTGATGAGGTTTCAAATTTATGGATTCCTAAGTCAATATTTTAAAATGATTTGGTTTCTAAAAAGGTATGACAATAGTTCACCGAAGGGATTAATAGTAGGTAGTGTGTGTCAATAAATTAGCTTGCTTAGTAGCGATTTATCAACAATTGCGTCAAACCTTTAGTTGATTTAATTTTTATGTGTGATATGAGAGAGACAGTTTCTCTATGCACGTATTAAACTTTTTTATTAGACAGAGCTCTAACTGAGTGATGAGCAGTTTACTACATAAATTAAAAATGACACCTACTATATTTTGTTTAAATTAAACGGCTTTAATCAATAATAATTGACAAACAAATTAACCAAACTAATATTAGAATCAAAGTGGTTTAGGTTAAAGTTAGCAACAAACCCTGTATTAACGCTAAATTTAAGTATTTTAATTTTAATTAACAATAAACCTTGCTTAAATATAGAAACGTCTTTGATTTCAATTCCTGTTGGCTTAAACCTAACATCCTTTGGGTGGATTGAAATTATTTATTTATAATTATTAGTTTTAAATGAGAAATTTATTTGGTAATGTAACATTTATTAACAGAATCAAACATTTCTTGTAGTATTAAGATGACAAAAGAGACACTAATTAAATATTAATTTAACTTGATAATAAACAATTTAGCAGTTATTGTATTCATACAAAATAGAATATAATGAATAATGGAAATTTTACCTCTGAAGAGAATCCTTATTGAGACTTTAATACCTTCTCTTTACATTACAATTAAAAAGAGGGTATTCTAAATTTTCTTGGGAGAAACCAAGGAATTAGGTATCGGCCTGTGTTTAATTAAAGACAGAAAGGAGATTTTCTAGCTAACAGCGATTGATTTGTGAAATTTCAGCCAAACTTTTCCTTCTCTCAAAATTTGTTTTGTATTAAAATTTGATTGCTATGAAAAGTTTAACACTAATTGAATGAAAACTCCTTCACTCAGGTCATTTTCTTTCAACAGTTTCCCAAAAGGTAAAAGTCATCAGTTATTTTAATTAACTAAGTTTTCCTAATATTTAAAAACAAAAAAACGAGAAAATCCCCTTTCTACTCTCTTGTATATTGCGACTAAAAAATATTTTATGGAAAATAATGTGTATTCCTTCAATTTCAGTTTGTATAAATTCAACTTGGTAACTTTTGTATATTTTTTATTTATAAATTCTGTATCTCTGTTTTTCTAGCTAACAATCCATTTGTAATATTAAAATTGGAAAATTCGTATTTCTCTCTCTTGTATATTCTATTACAAATTTACCTATTATGTAAAGTGTTAATATTTGCATAATTGTTTTACAACATGAAATAATTTACCTTTTCCATATTTTTCCATTCATATTTTATTTAATAACAATATAACATGAAAAATTTGTCGTTTTTTTATTCTGTAAAAAAAAGTGCTTAAAATTATTACTATTTTGTGTATGCAGACAATTTTGTATATCTAAAAATTATGGTAATATAAAAGACAATAATTGCAACAGATAAAATACTGAAGTTTATTTTATATTTTATTACCAGAATACAATAGGTTGTGTAAATGATCTGTAATAATTAAAAATAATAATATAATTATATTATTAATATATCATTTGATACTACCGAGTTTTGCAAAACATGATTAGTTGACACAATATAATGATATATTATTAAACTTAATATTATGCATTTAATTTAATCTTTAATTTAATATATGCATTTTCTTTAAGTCGAAACGTGCTATATTACATAAGATCCTAACGGAAATGTTAGATATGATAGAAATTATTTTATTTTATGATACAACAGAAAACCATTTGGTTTGAGCAGAATGACAATTGCAAGTTTATGTTAAAAATTATAAATAACGTAGATTTTATAAGTGGGTAACTTATAAAATAAGCTTAGCTTTTTTTAGTTGTACTGCTTCTTAGAGCTTTTTTGAGTAGTTTAGACATCTCAAAACGTAGTTCACTCCATCAGATAACTCTTCCTACCTCTTGAATTTAATTTTGCTCTATATTTTTGAAAATGGTAGTTCATTATTTACCTAAATATTATCTATCACAATTAAGGAAGATGCTATCAAATAATTTTAGCTATTTTTTACTGATTATTTGTACAATATAAAAAACGCGCGCATGAACCTCCTTACGGTTTACATATACAATGACTGGAGACATTTGGTCTAGATGAAGGTTTGGTTATCCAATTTAGGATATCGAACTCCTCAATCTATAATCAGATAAACATTTTACTTGTTTTCTGGGTCTTCAAATTAGAACCGGCTTTTCCCTAATACCTAATAATTACTATTTACTTTAAGTGGTACCCTTTTCTATTTGTATTCTTTGATTTGTTACGGGATATAAAAATAAACAAATCAAAATGTGCTTGACTGTTCGCACGTATAGGTTTATATTATTCATATTATACATCTTTTGCTTTCTTCGATAATAGTCATATCAAGAACTTAACCCAATTAAATTCTTATAAATCTAAATGTATATCTAATTATGGTTAGAATTGACATAATTGGGATACATTTGATCGTACTAGAGAGGATTGTATCCAAGCAGATATTCTACACTATTACCTTAAATACAGGGTAGAGTTTAGGTAAGGGAGTATAAGTAGAAATAGGGCAGCTCCGCTTAAATGAGGAGGAGAGTAAGATAGTGACATCTGTCAGTAAGTACCTTCCAGGAAACTACTGCATCGAATGTGTTTCCAAATTTACATTCTGAATATCAAACTATTTCTTCTTAATCACCCATGTATCATGTATTTACTACAAAAACATACTTATATAAACGGATCTTGAAACTGGAAACTATATGCGTAAACTAATAAGTATATTCAAGTAAGATGTACGATACAAAACTGTAACTTATATTTACCATAAAACTGAGATACAAATTCCAATACATTGAAAGTATAAAAATGTATCTAATGGCATATATAGTTTCCTGGTCCTAGTACGTCATACAAGTAGTATACGTAAAATAGGCAATCTGAGACATAATTACGGCTACCCAACATAACATGCCATTGTTCTCCTAATGGGTTTCAATTGTTAGCATAATGTTTATACCATTTATGTAACATGCTATTATTTGACCAAGTGTGATTTCATTTGAAACATGTACAATCAATAATATTTATTAGACATTCATGTCGGTATTTGAAATCTTTACTTGACTTACGTTATAACATAGAAATGTCTAACTTTAAGATATCAATGAACTTCAAATGTACAGAATAAAATTAAAAAATCTAGTGCGAGGTACCTTGGAACTTTTCATCACATCTAATTTGCTACGCCTATCCTCCCTGCTTCGGACTCTCTTCCCTCGTCCTTACGTATAGTAAATACATCCGTTTAATTCTCAGAGATCACCCATCTAGGAACTGTCCACGCTCAATGCTGCTCTTTATGATAAAAAAATCATGGATGTACTTGTCGTATTGAAACAAATCTTGGTGTTCTTAGTCAAATGAATACTCTTGCGTTGAATTTCAACTCAGTTAGATTATTTTCCGATTTTTTACATTTTTTTAAAAAAACGAACACGAATCACATGATAAAAATTTAACTAATGCTGATAACGAGATAAAACTTGGCATATTATTTAGTCTTATATATGGCTACATGCGTGCCTAATCTCAATCCGATGGCATATTTTTTTCGCATTTTACGATTTTTCGAAATTATTGCGGGTTATTGACGTCATATAATTCATCTATCACCTCCCGCCAAAGTGCAATCAGTGGATTGTTTCTCTTACCAGACTTCTCATGCCATGAAACTATATTAACTCTAATACTTGTAACAATAATTGCTGTCGTATTACTCAATATAAAATGTCAAAAAAAATTGACGTCATAAATAAATTATTTACTTTATACCTATGAATAGGTTCATCTACACCTATGAACAAATTTTTGTGCAAAGTTTCAATACTCTAGCACTAGGTACTACATTAATGGGTAATACACTGGGTAAAACAATAGTAACAAAGGCACACACATATATAGACAGACAACTTTGTGAAAATCACTCAGGAGGTAAGAAAACACTTAAAACGGATAATTCCAGTGACATCCCGGTTTCGGATTTTTTTGCAAACACAATACTTTTTCCTTATACTTACTGAATAATTGAGGAAAAATAAAGTAGGACAATTACGGCTTTATAAATAGTATGGATTATTAAAATGGAAATGTGTAATTATTATTAAAAAATTATTAAAGATAGAATTATTAGAAATTAATAAAAGTAGTATTTAAGAATAAAGTAAGTATTGAGTATGAATAGAATGTCAGTTGGTGTACCAACTAAGATTTCCTCTATGAGGCACCACGGCTCAATGCCGATTTGCACATGTCAAATAAAATAAGTGTAAATTGTTTAAATGTTTTGTAAAATTGTATTCTTAATGTGTAATTTGCAATAAATGGT